>OY744504.1:6125415-6501543 GCA_963556185.1 Pseudopediastrum boryanum | reverse complement strand
GTGAGTATAACGTAAATGGAAAACAAATACAGCAAGGAAAGGAGCTGCCATGAGGTGCCACGCACGTACCCATAGCTGAACCCTGATATCCTACACCTTTATCCTGTCCCTATTTCCGTGGTAGAAGGGTGTATGCTTGCCAATGTTACTGCCAGCATTCTCCTGCTGTAGCTGCAAAAACCTTCATGTGCCTGTGCTGCAAATGAAGCTAGCGTGTACCCACCCCTCTTGCGGGAGTTAAACTGCTGCTGCTGCTGAGTGCATCCCCTGCTGCTGCTTGTGCTGAGCGTCATTGCTGCTGCTGCTGCTCCTGCAGTGACGAGCCCGCCTTTGTGTTCCCAAAATCTCTATCTAACGTACCCAAGTATATCTGGGAGGCAACATCCCATGAAGTAGGACACAGTAAGTGCCACTCAGGAGGAAGCTGTACGAGCTAGGAGTAGTAGCTGCTGACCCACTGTAGCTTCATAGTGTAGGAGCCACCATAGAGCCAGCCGTCATGCAGCCCCCTTCCTTGGTTTGTGAGTTCTGATTTAACTTAAGGAAGCACTTAGGAAGGGCTGGCGGCTGCTGCCACTCAGCTGTAGGCACCAGCTTGATCCACTGGCAAGGCAGCCGGGGGGGGGGGGGGTGGTCTGAGAGTGACAACAGCAGACTCTTTGAAGCGGTGCAGAAGCTGGCGGTACAGTTGCCACGTACATCCAGTCTGAACTGGCCACTTACCCTCGCTGTTCTTTGTGAGGGCTCGAGGTGCAGGGCTTACGGCACTTTTGTGCTATGGCATTACATGAAATGTAGAAATAATAACATTTATATAGCTGCCGCTTGTATGGCATTAATCTATTCCACATCACAGGCCAGTTGAGGGCCACCAGCAAAGGAGAAATATGTTCCCTTTTCGGTTTTTTTGTGTTCTTACTGTGGGTAATTGACTATCATCCCCCCACCTGCAACTGACACTTTCCCTGCCTCCTCCTGCTGTTCCCTCCTCCTGCTTACAGCCCTCAACCTAAATCATGATGGAACTGCGAGCCTGGAATACTACGGCGGTAAGCTCCATGCTGCTATGTACTTACTATGTACTAAGTAGCCTTTGCTGTGCTTGGGACTTAGTTGAAGCCATTACCCGCCTTTGTGACACCTTGAGGCTCGGGACCTTTGCCACTTTTCTTTTGGACTTATTGCTATAATAGGAAGACTGTTATTAACAATGATAGTAGCATTTGAGCCTTACAAGGCTGTGTGGGTTGTCAAGGACGTGCGCTATGATCTGTCTGATCCGTCACAGTTGCGGGGCCTACAGGATCCAGGCAATACAGCTGCAAGTGTGGCTGCAGCAATATAGTTATTGGCAGTCGGAACCCCCCTATTTACACCCAGGGTCCGCTGTTGCATTATGAAGTCCGCTTTTGCATTACAGGGTTAGGGTTCACCACTAGGCTGCAATTTAGCGTTCCTGTTGCTTAAAGGGTTTATTGTTAGGTTGCAGTTTAGGGTCCACTTTGCTTTTCAGAGCCCATTGTTGCATTATATGGTTTAGTGCTTTGGGCCCGTGTTAATTTGAAGCATGTACTGTTGCATTCATACCCCACTGTTTGTATATCTGCCATATGTATGTGTAGACCTCAGCTCTTGCTTGCCTCAGCGTCTCTTAGTTACTGTCCCGCTCTTGCCGTACAGGTCATGGCATCTGGTCACCCATCATGGGCACTGGTTACGACAAGCCGGTGAGCCAGTGGAGTAAGCAAGAGTACACAGGAGCGTCTAACACCGGGGAGAATGATGTCGCAATCATTGCAGGATACATGCCCTACATTGCTGATGATTATAGCAACAGCGCCACCAGCAGCGCGGCCACACTCACCAGCGGCACTACTCTGCGAGGCCTCATCACCTCAGCAACCGACGTGGACTTCTTCAAGGTGAATGCTAACGCAGGCACTCTCACTGTGAACGTCCAGCTGGTGCCGAACTGGGTGAAGGAGGTTAGCTGGAGTAATATGCCCCTCTGCCGCACCAACTTGGATGTCCTGCTCACGCTAAGCAATGCCGGAGGGACAGCGTTAACTAGCAGCGACTCCTCAACAACAGATCCGTACGCTTGCCCAAACACGCCAGCTTCTATTTCCTATACGATCGCTACTGCTGGCACCTACTACATCTCTATCAGAGGCACTGGTTCCGGAACAGTCAACACTGGGTACAGCAACTACGGCTCCATTGGCTCATATGCAATCACAGCAACCTACTCCTCTGGACCGTCATCCCCTCCGCCGCCACCCGTCTCCCCCCCTCCTCCAAGCCCCCCCAGCCCCCCCCCTTCCTCCCCCCCTCCCCCATCAGCAGGGCGTCTGACTTTAGAACAGTCGGGTGCTTACTGCGCTGACACGCCAGCCTCTTCCCAGTTCCGGGGGAAGCTGTCTGCCATGGATTGCGTGTACAGCTGCTGCCCCCTCTTTAGCCCCGGCAGTACAATCTACTTTGACTACGCAATCGCCACGGGAAACTGCTACTGTGCCACGTCATGCGGCACCAATCCCACTCCCGACTCCAACTATGATATCTACAAATGGCAGCCCAGTGCAGGCAGCACGTCTTGCCCTGCCCTCCCCCCTCCCCCTGGCACCCTGGAGATCGTTCAAACAGATGCCTACTGTACCCAGACCCCTGGAAGCTACCAGTATAACAGAGTTGGGGAGCCGGAGTATTGCGTGTACAAGTGTGCTGGGAACTTCACCGGCACCTGGTACTTTGACTGGCGCGCCTCAGATCAAGCCTGCTTCTGCGCTAAGGATTGTGGCAACATCAGTCCAAACCAGGCAGGTTATACTGTTTACATGCATATCAAGGATGCCACAGCCTCAAGCCCACCACCTTCAGTAAATGCAGCATCGCCGCCGCCGCCACCCTCTCCACCACCCTCTCCTCTACCCCCGCGCCCACCTCCTCCCACACGCCCCCCTCCCCCTCCCCCCCCTCGCCGCCCACCTCCTCCTTCCCCAAGACCTCCACCCCGACGTCCTCCTCCACCTCCGCCCCGGCCTCCACCTCGGCCCCCGCCCCGACGTCCTCCTCCGCCTCCGCTCCGTAGGCCTCCACCACCTCCGCTCCGTAGGCCTCCACCACCTCCGTTCCGTAGGCCTCCACCACCTCGATAAGCAACATCATGAGGCAAGGGAATAGCTCCAGGTCAGTTTATGCCATGTCAAGTTCTAAGGCAGCCACTTGTAGGGATGGAAGGTGTGGCAGCCTCTGTCAGCAGGTATATAGCAGGGTGCTAAAGAAAAATTGCTTCACCAAAGTTAGCACTGTACTCTTTACCGATACATGGCACGGTGCTTGCACTTGTGACATGTTAGCCTGGCCATGTTTTAGGGCATACAATCTGCCCTCCTGGCCCTTGTTTAGGGCATCTGGTCTATCTGCCCTCCTGGCCGTGTTTAAGGGCGCGCAAATTGTCCTGCTAGTCACAGTTCAGAGCATCCATCTGCATGCTTGATCAGATGCTACTGCCATGTTATGTGCCCACTGGGTCATATCTTGCCTGCATATATGCTGCACTGGGCAAATGAAGCACAGCACAGCAGCGATTGCACTCTGTAGCACTCTACATGATTACACTGGATTAGATCTGTTGTTAGTTTGGCATTTGAAATTTCGTGCTGCCTGTTGCCTCTTGCCCTCCTCTAGGTGCAAGTGCTGCGCAATACAGGCCAGGGAACAGCAAGCTGCTGGTCAACTGCTGCCTCTGATCCTGTTAAGAGTTGACTTTGTTTTGGTCAACTGTTGACTCCACTCGTGGTCAAGCGTCGGCTTTGTGTAAGTCCTGCCGTGCGTCCTGTAAGGGCACTTCTTAGCTTGTCTTGAACCATCCTCTATGATCCGTACACAAGTTGTCATACTGTTGCCTCTTATGGTCCAGGCAACAAGTTGGTTTAGTTGGTGTGGCGGGGTTGGGTTGAAGGCCCCACATGCCGCAATACATGTTCTCACTGGTTTGAATAGCTCAAGGGTCGGCAATTGCAGTTGGATGATCATCTTCATGGGCATTCCACAAGAATGCGTACTCAGCATGGGGACCCAAGGGTTCAAATTCAGTTGCATTTGTTGCGCTGCTGAATGGTTGCTACAAGTGGTGGCTAGCACACATGCACTGCCAGCCTACCAGGCACTTCAAGCAGCAGAGGTGCTTCAGCAGCTTCAGCACTTGCTGCAGCACCCGTGCTGTGCTGCTGTTGAGGCTGGAGCGCGACAGGCCATCACCTACCACAGATCTGTGTCAACTTTAGTAAATGCTGTGCTTAGGGATTGCTGGCGGGGGGTGGCGCCCCCCTTGAGGGGCTGGCTGGGCTGAGCAGGTTCACAAATTTCAACATCAAAGACATTGCCAAGTGAAGAGCCAAGGGAAGAACAGCAGTACGGTTCTTGGAGATACATCATGCTCCATGCAAATCTGAATGGTATTGAGGGTTGGTGGTGTTAGAGAGTCTGGGAGTTTGTCTCTCCTCTGTCCGTCCATTTGTCTGTCCCTATCTCTGTGTGTTGTTGCGAGTTTGGAACCTCATACCAGGCTTAGCAGCTTGAGGCATGATTGTTGTATGTATGTCCAATGATCAGTTTGAAGGTCTTGGTGGGGGAGGACCCTGGACGGTGTGGTAGAGCTGCCGCATGTGCAGTCCACGGCTTATGTGAAAATATTGGATAGTAATGTGCTGAAGGTGGTGCTGGCCTGGGGTCTCACTGGAGGGCAGCAGGCCCGCACTAAACCTTGCGCTTCTGATGCATATGCCCCTATATCTCCTTGCACTGTGCTGGTTGTATCAATGTGCTTGACAAGCAGGTTACAATCCAATCACGCATGTGCGTAGGTCAAAATGTAGCAGTGATCTTCATGCCAGTGTCATGAAAACAGTATGTTAATATTTTGGAAGGACCACCATGGATCTCCGCAGTCAAGCGTCTGGTTTCTCCTACTTGAGCAATGCTGCAGATTGAGCATGTTGTGGGTGAGCACCCTATGCTGACTGGAGAATACTTCATTTGCCCAAACATCAATGCTGGGACTTGCTATCTGTCTGCTGCTTTCCATTTGTTGTTATTGGTTTCTTGCTATCAGTCTGTTGCCTTTTCTAATTGGCACAGGACTGTTGAGTATAATGCGCTGTGGGTGTAGCTGCCTTTGTTGGCAGGGGCACTCTTGCATTTACCTGTTCTGCCAAAAAAAATGTGATTTAATTGCCACCTAGCCCTTGCAAAGGGCCTGCATGAGTGACATTGGGGGTCCAGGCAAAATCGACAGTTATTTTGCAGTTGGCGGTCTGGTCACTGTACTGCAACAGAGATGTTTCAGGGATAGTACCGGTTGCTTGTGGGATGCCAAAAGATTTTTCTCACTGTGGTGAAGTGTCTTAAAGATGTTGTTCCGGATTATGCTGAGAGGTAACCTGAGGTCAGTAACAGAAATTGAGCGTGTAGACACAGAAGTTGTCCTAGGCACTTGGGGTAGTAAGTCGACTGCTTGTTGGTGTGACCTTCCAGGGGATCCTAGGGTTGCATCCTCGGATCAGGTATCGTATGCGACCTATTATACGTGGATGGCTGAGTGTGTTTCACAGCCTGCTAGGTATGTTGATCATGACCGTGGTATAAATCCAGAGCATCTTGCTGACCTCATGAGGTTTAGAGTGGGATCTCACTGGCTGAGTGTTGTGACTGGACGTTGGGCTGATGGTGGTACTGTGAGGGCACAGAGGTACTGTAGGAAATGCATGGCATATACCGGTGAGGATGAAAAGCATTTCATGCTGGAATGCCTTGCGTGCTGGAATGCCCTGCCTACCAAGAAATCAGATCGGAGTTTGGTGAGTTGTTTGATTACTGTGAAGGTGATTTAAGGAAGCTTATGTGTCATCCAAAGCAGCATATGTTGGCGAAGCTGGTACATAAAATGCGTGTCTTCAGAGATGAAGATACTGAGTGGGTATTTGATCTGCAGCTTGACAGATTTGAATCGAGTGAAGATGAAAGTTCTGGTGATGTTTCTAGTGATGAGTATGAGAACGAATTAGTTGAAGTTGATGATATTAGCCAGTTTGGTTTTTTGGAAGCCCCTTGAGCCTCGTGTTGGCTCCGGGTTTTTCTTTTTTTCAAATGTAACATTCAAACCGTGCTTGGAACAGTAGAATTGTCGCAGCTGCAGTAGTACTGGTAAATACATCTATTGAGTGGATTAGTGTGCGGCATTGTGTATTGTTGCGCCTGAGTCAAAGATAGGAACATAATCACATAATGTGGCTTGTCTGATGTGACCCAAATGCACGGGGCAGACGGAGCCATGAAGGCCACATACAGAAAGAGCCCCCAATCAATTACGGGCACAAGACTGGGTGTAGAGAGCATCCTCAATTGAATGTTCTGCCGTAGCACACCCCAACACATTGAAGCATAATCCATCCAGCTCAACAATGCACCAATAAATTGAACATACAAGGCCTGCCTCAAATCCCTGGCTCGCGGCAAGGCCCCGGGACCCGACCAAATAACAAATGAGATGCTGAACATGCTGCCTCCCCAAGGACAAGACCTCCTACACGGTTACATCCAATTGATGTGGGCAACAGGCTACACCCCGACAGCATGGAAAGAGAGCACCACAGTGCTCCTGTTCAAAAACAAAGGCACACCCCTCAAACTGCATTTCTGCAGACGCATTGGCCTAGAGATGACAATATACAAACTATGGACCAGAATGATCACATGGGTCCTTGCTGACTATGCCGAAAGACACAACATTCTGAGCTACACCCAGGGTGGGTTCAGAAACAAACGAACCTGCATGGACCAACTGGAGCTCTTCACCCTCTTGCTTGAGGATGCCAAACTGACCCGGAAAGACATCTATCTCCTTATGGTTGGCTTTTCCGAGGCTTTTGACACAATTGACCATGACAAGCTGCTGCAAATCATGTATGACCTGGGTTTCCCGACAGATGCCACAGAGGTGGTCAAAGACCTGTACACGGGTGCAACAACAGCATTTACAACCCCATTCGGGAATACCGAACCAATGCCCATGGACAGAGGGACAATTCAAGGTGACAGCCTCTCACCGTTTCTGTTCATTTTATATCTGGAGCCCCTGCTACGCTGGCTAAGGGTAGGTGCCAGAGGATACATCCCAGGTGCATACAACAAACGTGATACGCTTTTCAAACTGAAACAGCAGATCCCAGATGTCACATATGCGGATGACCTGAACCTGATATGTTCAAGCATTGGGAATTTAACCAGCCAAGCTGACAAGGTCACCCTGTATGCTGACTGGGGACACCTAAAAATAAACAACACAAAGACCCTCCTCACAGGTGCCAGATATGGGGCTGACACCAAAGACCCTTTTAATCTGGAGAAGCTCCGGCGTAGCCTAACTGATGTGAAGGTCCAACGATCCCCCGCAACACTCCACGACCCACAAAAACCGTTCCGTTACCTGGGCCTGCAATTCACCATGCACCTTGACTGGTCAGCCCAATATCAACTGACCAGGGATACCATTCGAGACATGTGTCACAACATGAAGCACTCATACGCTACAACCTCCCAAAAGATGCGCACCCTGAATACATGCATACGGACAAAAATTCGGTATGCATTCTGTGTGGCCCCTTACACCAAAGCTCAGCTCAAAGCATTAGACAGCCCCCTCTGTAGGGCAGCCAAAGAAGCATATGGTCTTCCCAACAGTACTGCCACGGCAGTAGCACATGAAGACGTCACTAAAGGCGGTCTAGGGTGCCCCTCCCTACTAGCAGAGTACAATACTGTACAAATACAGCGGTTGACAGAGGCTCTCAATGACCCCGGACCAGTGGGAGAGCTCAGCCGTACACGCCTGCAGACAGATGGCAGCTGCCTGGACAAACTGACAGCAATGGCTCGCCCTGCCCTAACACACCACAGCCTGAGGCTGAGGCAGGTGATTGCATGCGCAAGCATAGATGTCGAGCTCAAAAAGCAGGGACTTGGCCCAACAGAACTACCCGATACCAGCCCACTCTTGCAAGACCTGCAGAACATGCAGGCACTTGCAAGCCCCCAACTGGCACGCGACTCCAGCGGTTCATTAACGATATCATTACAGAGCATACATCTTACCATATCGTGAGGAGCAGAAGCTTCTTCGCGACCTCCGCGCATAGGCCGGCATGCAGGCATGCAGACATCGCGTGGCCAGTGGGGGCCGCGATAGACTTGGCGAAAGGTTAAAGGACTTGGTAGGGTCACTGCGAGGTTGGGCAAGAAGAGTGATGACTTGGCGCAAACTCTGGGATTATGCGCCTAAGCTTAAAGAAACTCTTGGGGGACTTGGTAGGGAAGTGTGAAAGTGACTTGGTAGAGCAGTACAAGATTGAAGTTGGCAGAAGCTATGCACTTGGTGAATGCTTTTTGGGACCAAACGTGGCGGGTATTTATTGGGAGGCAATTGTCAAGATCAGGGCTTCCCTTTGTGTCTTCCGTCGTCTTCTGCCTTCTTCCTGCCTTCCTGCCTGCCTTCTGTGTGTTGCCTCCTGTGTGTCTCCGCCTCCGTCTTGCCTTCTGCCTTGGTGTTGTCGTCTTAGTCGTAGTCCCCAGTCGTCCTTCTCTTCTTGGTGGTGTTGTCCAGCCAGGAGCCTCTTCTCGGGTTGGAGTTGTAGTGTCCAGTCAGGAACCTAGCCTCTGATTGGAGTGGTTCAGCAGTAACAGTATCTCTGCAGCTGGGGTTTAGAAAAAGAAGAAAATAAATAAATAAAAAGTAAAAAGACAAAAAGAGTGTCTGTTGGTTGTTAGCCTTTGGTTGTAGTAGTCGTTGAGCAGTTGCCGGTTTGTTAGCCCTTGACCAGTTGTTCTCAGTCCTCGGTAGAGTAGTTGTGGTTAACCCTTGACCAGTGTTCTCAGCCCTTGACTAGTTGTTGTAAAGTCTTTGATTCGTAGGCCAGCCCGCACAGTCCACGCTTCCGCCCTAGCAGGACTTCCCCTTAGGGGGGTCCCCCGCTACTTCCGCAGCTTCCAGCTACTCTAGAACGATCCTTGGGCACGCTCCCTTGCTGACATAAGGAGTCAAGCCTGTTGCAGGGCTTGACCACCTGTGACAGCAGGGGACTGCCTCCTGGTTTCGGAGCCCGGGCTCCTTGTTTAGCAGTCAGACTTTGCAGCTTGCAGTTAGATTGCAGTCAGCAATTAGCAGCCAGCAATTAGCAGCTTGCAGCTCAGCAGCATAGCAGCTTGCAGTTTGCTAGCAGTCAGGACTTAGCAGCTTTTTGATTTAACCCCTAGTAGAGCCTTAACAGGCCCTAGTCCCCGGATAGTCCCCTCCTACCCTCACAGGTGCCCCGCCTCTATCGGCCATCCGTCCTTGTTCGCTTGAGCCCGCCATCGCTTCCAAATGACTTCCGCTGCCATCGTTCCCCTGGATATGACCATCATTCCTCAATTTGTACCCCTTTTCAGTGGATCTGGGGGCAAAGGAAGCAACACAGCCAACGCCTGGATCAGAGCCATAGAGAGGTTTGCCAAATACACACCCAATTGTGGCTCGACCGGCTGCCTGCAATGTGTTGAGATGCGGCTGACTGATGTTGCTGAGGAATGGTACACCGAAATAACAAAAAGACGGAAATTGACCTGGCATGACTTCAAAGATGCATTTCTAGATCGATGGGGTGAACAAGAAGATGCCTTGCTAGCCCGGCTGTCGAGATGCAGACAAGAAGCAGGAGAAAGTGCCCAAGAATATGCCGATAGATTCCGCAGCCTTGTTTCCAGACTGGACATGGGTAGCACCCGAACCCTAGGATTCCAGTTTATCAATGGACTGAATGACTACTTGCGAAACCAAGTGATGCTACAGCGTCTCAAGGAGCTAGATGAAGTAATCGACTACTCTATCTACCTTGATGAGTGGGAGCAACGCAAGAGTCCTCGCAACAGCCAATCGCCATACGAGAACCCCTACCAGACCCAGCCCACTCCAATCCGTGAACCCCGCCGCCCTAACTTTGCCAACCAAGAGCCCTATCGACCACCCCGCACGAGATCGTTCTATCCGCCGCCCAACCCCAGGCCAAGGCCCCCTTTTCCCCCAGCCAGTCCAAGGCCATCGGCAGCTCCCCAAGCTACCCCGTACTCCAGAAGAGACAACTTCCAAGCTGTCACCGGTTACACTCTTCCGTACCGACCTCCCCAGCAGTCAGAGAGACCCAATCCCCGCCCCGTCAATAATCCCGAGTCTTCGTTCGATCAACGCCCACGCCCCTCGGCGCCATCCCGCAATCCCCCTACGTCAGTTGACCAGCTCACTGAAGAATTAGCCAACCTGAAGTTGATGTATGAAAGAGACACAGGGGCCAGACCCCCCGGTGCCCCTGTTTGCCGCTTGTGCTATGGTATTGGGCACATAGCTCGGAACTGTCCGTTCCAGCCTGTGGCTCACTACCATGAAGATGAAGAGTTTGATTATCAGGACCAGCCGCAGCCAGAAGAGTATTTTGACCCCTTAAGCCAAGAGTTAGCTATGGAAGCCGAAGAAGCCTTCATGGCCGAAAAACGGCAAATGGACTTTGCCGTACAGCCCAAGCCCCGCAAGAGTCTGGTTGCTTTTGATATACAGAAGTGCCCTACGCTACCTCCCCCTCGCTTACCACCCGGAGTGATCCAAGACCCCAGAGCATCCCCAAGCCCCCGACCTTCCAAGCCCTTCAAGCCTTCTACCCTGGAATCCAAGACACCAAGACCTTTACCACCGCCGTCCAAGCCGGCAAGAGCCGTCCAAGCCGGCAAGACCCTTACCCATCATCGACTGCACCACCGCCAGTCTCTCCTTGCAAGATCGCCTACCGACACCGTACTGCCGCCATGACAACCCTGGCCGCCGTGAACCAGCCCCTTCCAATCCCCATGTCAACCCCATCGAACCTGCCGCTATTGCCCCAGCCATCATAATGCGCTGCCCGTCCCCGATAACTGATGACCCCTTTGTCCCGCCAGATGAGACCGCCGCCTTGGAAGAACAAACCTCAACAAGCAGGTTGCACTGTATCATGCTACCTTCGGACCCTATACATCACGTGTATTTGAAGAATGTTGACCAGCACCTTACCAAGCAACTGCAAGGCAAGGAAGCCCCGTCCCTTTCGAAAAGTGGACACAGTAAAACTCGAGTCCAACGCAAGCGACTACAGCCGCCGCATAAAGCCCCGTCCCATGACCAAAATGTGATCAACCTTACCAGAAATGTGCCTTTGCCTACTTGCTGGGAGGAGTTAGTTGCCGCAAGAGAAGAATTGTGGGAAGATCTCACCTCCCAACCCGAATCTGATGGTGCATCCCAGAGCTCTGAAGAAGAAGATGCATCGTCGGCCGCTTCTGACCAAGAAGAAGAAGAAGAACCTCAAGTGATTTTTGAGACAGCAGTTGACCCGCATCCCCTGTACCCTGCAGAAGACCAAGACCGACCTGTAGAACGGTCATCCATGATCGACGCGCCAACTACATCCCCGTCAACTCAGCCAACACCTCCTGAACTCCCATTACCTGCAAGTAGTAGTGGCCCGAGTCGTGTACGAGCCGCCGCTGCCAACAGCTCTGGTGATTCCACCCCCAAGCGGCTGTGTATCCCCTCAGCCATCAAAAAGTATACCAGCCTCAGAGCAGTAGTCTTCATTAGGGACCATCCCCTGGAAGCCATCTTAGACAGTGGAGCATCGTCTTGCTTCATGAACCAAGACATAGTTAAACAGCTGGGCCTGCAAGACAAGATTGAGACTGTCCCGGATCAGCAGTTCACAAATGTCGATGGAGTCACTACTCCTTCTCAAGGCATTATTAGAGGTGTACCCGTGCAGATTGGAGATTTGCAGATCAATTTGGATTTCCATGTATCGACTGGCCGCTTGTATGATCTGTTGCTGGGAACCCAGTTCCTAGCACCTATCAAAGCAGCCATTGATTATGAGAAGTCTGAACTCCGGTGCCAGCTCAGCCCAACGCAGATCGGAGTTGTCAAAGTAACCTTCAAAGGCTTTGCAAATCCGAGCTTTGTATGCCATAGTGAGCAAACCTGTACCCCCACATGCCAGCCTTTCGACCCCCAGACCGCCGCCAAGTCCCTGCCACCCGATACTCAGGCCCCCGGACTTCAGAGCACTGCCGAACCACTGCCACAAATACTACGGCCAACCCAAGCGTTGAAAAAGACTCGCCATGCCAGGTTTAAAACCTGTGGATGACAGCCCTAATTGTGGAAAGGCAACCTTCTACACCCGACCCGCCAAGAAGTCCTGCCAGTGCCAACACGCCGTGATGAAGCAAACACTAACCAAGCTGAAAGAGGAGTCCTCAGTACCTATGGAAGATACCTTGAACATTCCCTTTGTTGAGAAGCCACACTAGCGGAGCCCCAGGGGACCCCACCCTATTCAGAAGGATTCCTCAGAAACATCTACAATCTCAATATGACCCTGTTGCAGGTTAAGAATGCAGGCAACAAGACAACTGTGCCCAACTCCTGCCATTCTGCCGTGCTGTTACCTCTGCCAGAAAAAAAGGCTGCCATCAAGACTGCCTTATACCGCCAATGTAATGCATACCTGATGTGCAATGGATTAGTCCAAGCTGCGAGGAAGACGATGAAGGCTTGCTCAGCCTGCTCGGAATCAACATTGAAGAATGTTGGAGGGCGCCCACACGCCTTTTAGGGCAAGCTTTTTGGTTGTGACAGTGTTGAGATGCATGGTGGGAGCAGCCACTGAGCTGCCTACATCCCCGCCTGCTAAGGATTAAGGCTGAAGCCTGGAGGCGGTTCATGGAAAGAGCCAGTAAGAGAACCAGGAATTAGTCCAATGCTGATAGCAGTTCTACAAGGCTGCTACTGCATAGTATGCGGGACATAGCAGGGTAGCCTTGGAAAAGCAAATGCAGCCAGTAGAATCTTGCCCCAATTCATTTCATTCAGGAATGGAGGCGGCTTGAGATAAAACTGCCGACGCTGCAGTAAACAAGCAAGCCTTTAGCACTACTGCGAAGCAGTAGGATTAGAACGCTGCCGGCACGGAAGATGTACGTAAAACAGCACATGGCTTGTTATGTTCAGTAACATGAGCCGTGCAAACTTTTTTTTCAAACAAGTGGGTTGTTTAAAAAAAAGGGGTTATGCCAGAGTGCGTAGGGCACACGGCGTATACTTGTACGGTTACTTTGAAGATAGCATGCTCATGGATCTGCCTGCCGGCGTGACATTTTTTAGCTGCAAACATAATGCATGGACAGAGACCACGTGTATGTGGGCTGCATGCACTCCAGGACATGCGGCCTTATGAAAGCAAGTTGGTTTTTTTCCTCCCTCCCAGCCCACCCACTTGCAGGCAGATACACTTAATAACTAGTGCACAGCCGTGGGCGGCTGCATACTTAGGAGGGAGGGGTGTTTGCCATACTAGCCTGGTCATACTACGATCAGGTTAAAACCAGGCTTGTGAGAGTTTCACACAGAGACAGGACATAACCCTGAAATTCATGTACAATTGCAAGCTGGCTCAAGGAAGAAGCCAACCCTTTGCACTGTTGCTGATTGTATCCAATGTCGTGACATTGACGCATGTGTGGCCCCAGGCGGTGACAGCGCATTCCATGCAGTTTGATTGAGAGGTGGATTGAGACATTCAGACATGTTCATATGATAGCTAGTAAGATTTAGGAGCATGACTGTCTATGCAGACCGAACAGACAAGTACTGCTGTATAAGAGCAGCAGCACCCCCAGCTGTCAGGGTGCCCTAATTCAACCTCCTTGCTTTCATAGCAGAGATATTGTATGTCAGGATGATGAGCCCCTCAGCTCCCCTTGCCTTCCTACTGTGGATCATCAGAAGCCCAGCTCAGCAAAGGAGACCCAACCACCAAGCAGAATCTGGCTGAACGCCCCGCAACCCAGACTACTGAGATGGACCTTTTTCCAAGCACAAAGCAAACGAGCGCAGCTGAGACATGAGCACTCAGTCTATGTTTTGCAACAGAAGACGGTATCATATCTCCCTGCCTCCACTTACTGCACACCTGATGAGCCGTTTGGAACTGCCCCAGCGGCATGGAGCAAGATGCCTTTGAAAACAAACCTCTGGGCTGGTTCAGCCATAATGGTTGCTGCCTGGTGGAAAGATTGAGCCTCGACCAGGTCAGAAGAGTCCAAACCATGAAGAGACACAGGCAGAGAACATGCTCCATGTGAAGGACATCTCATCTTACGTGTCCAGCCAACCATGAAGACACTCACCACTTGGTGTCTTCATCCACCCTCCGTCCTTATTGGCCAGACCAAACAGTGTGTCACATATGTTGACCGGCCATGAGTGGCTGCAGTCAAGAGAAGCTTTAGACTTAGGAGGGAGGTGTGCTCCACACAAAGAGGCACTAATGCTTCAGTTGCCACACACCAACCAAAGATGTATAGACAGCCACTGGGAGATCAGCAAGTTATGTGTTGTGCTCTGCTACTCAGAGGCAAACGGCTTTGCACGATCTTGCACGGTGATGGCCATAAATTTGGTTCAACCAAATGCCAGGATAAGTTCTGGCAACTTAAATGTTGGAAGTCTGTTGGAGGCCTCAGTGCAAGCCATAAGACGGTACTAGCCAATTCCCATTGCTGGCCAGCCACTGACTAGTCGAAACTATGGCTAAACCAGCCCTGCTTTCTCTTGGCCATGTCCCGTTCGTCATTGGACGTTTGGACCACTAGGGGCTTTTGTACTTCACTGAGTAACCTGCTGTCGAGTGACTTGGTGCCTGCATGAATCATAGCCAAGCACTATCAGATGTCTTATACCCTGGATATTGTTAGTCATGCTGTTTAACCAGCTGAGGGCAGCTGTTGTCTTAGGAGGGAGGGGTGTCACACGTGTGACGACAAGGCAGGTAGACATGCAGCCGACGGTACACAAGTTAAAGACCAGGACCCTGGCACGCGACTCCAGCGGTTCATTAACGATATCATTACAGAGCATACATCTTACCATATCGTGAGGAGCAGAAGCTTCTTCGCGACCTCCGCGCATAGGCCGGCATGCAGGCATGCAGACATCGCGTGGCCAGTGGGGGCCGCGATAGACTTGGCGAAAGGTTAAAGGACTTGGTAGGGTCACTGGGAGGTTGGGCAAGAAGAGTGATGACTTGGCGCAAACTCTGGGATTATGCGCCTAAGCTTAAAGAAACTCTTGGGGGACTTGGTAGGGAAGTGTGAAAGTGACTTGGTAGAGCAGTACAAGATTGAAGTTGGCAGAAGCTATGCACTTGGTGAATGCTTTTTGGGACCAAACGTGGCGGGTATTTATTGGGAGGCAATTGTCAAGATCAGGGCTTCCCTTTGTGTCTTCCGTCGTCTTCTGCCTTCTTCCTGCCTTCCTGCCTGCCTTCTGTGTGTTGCCTCCTGTGTGTCTCCGCCTCCGTCTTGCCTTCTGCCTTGGTGTTGTCGTCTTAGTCGTAGTCCCCAGTCGTCCTTCTCTTCTTGGTGGTGTTGTCCAGCCAGGAGCCTCTTCTCTGGTTGGAGTTGTAGTGTCCAGTCAGGAACCTAGCCTCTGATTGGAGTGGTTCAGCAGTAACAGTATCTCTGCAGCTGGGGTTTAGAAAAAGAAGAAAAAAAATAAATAAAAAGTAAAAAGACAAAAAGAGTGTCTGTTGGTTGTTAGCCTTTGGTTGTAGTAGTCGTTGAGCAGTTGCCGGTTTGTTAGCCCTTGACCAGTTGTTCTCAGCTCTAACTAGTTGTTCTCAGTCCTCGGTAGAGTAGTTGTGGTTAACCCTTGACCAGTGTTCTCAGCCCTTGACTAGTTGTTGTAAAGTCTTTGATTCGTAGGCCAGCCCGCACAGTCCACGCTTCCGCCCTAGCAGGACTTCCCCTTAGGGGGGTTGTCCCCCGCTACTTCCGCAGCTTCCAGCTACTCTAGAACGATCCTTGGGCACGCTCCCTTGCTGACATAAGGAGTCAAGCCTGTTGCAGGGCTTGACCACCTGTGACAGTAGGGGACCGCCTCCGGTGTCACACATAGATGGACAACTGTGGATAAAAACGCTCGCCTGCATATACACACCAGATGGCAAATGTCGCTACACCCTCACCCCTGAACGGACAGCAATACTGTACCAACAGTACTGCCACAGCAATCGCCACAAACCAAAGGTTATGCGGAAGTTGAAGGCAGGTACCTTTCCCCAAGAACTGTATGCCCTCATGTGCAGGTACAGAGATGGAGCACAGATCAAAGATCACAAAGCCATTAGGAAGGTCCAAATAACGAACCACTGGGCCACTCCCCCTGAGGTGTATGAGGCTCTCAGGCAGCTCACAGACATAACAAAAGAGAGATTCGCAAGCCCACTCAATTACAACCCAACATTTACGATGTACTGGAGCGCCCACAAAAGGGACCAAATCTTTGGGGCAAAATGGGATAGCTACAGATTTAGGTGGACCGGCGGAAGCGTGCACAACCCAGAGTATGAGGACGAAGACCTGAATAAGAACATGGCTCTGCCATAGCAGCGGCCCGTAACACAACAGCCCCTGTCTTTGGCATACATATCCTGCCTGCCTGGTCCGATGCAAACAGAACTGCCTACCTTGCATGGCTACAACACTTCCCAGAAAACTGCATGCATCTCCTACAAATACCCCGAAAACACTTCAGGTTCCAGAAACCCACAACTTGGGAACGGGGCGACATGTATGCAGGAAACCCTAGATGGGACGTAAATATCATTGTCACAGGCAACGCAAAGGGTTTTGAGGCCCACCTCCCTTACTGGGAGAGCGGCTACATGACCAGGTTTCTGCAAACGCTGCAGGATGCCATTAATCAGTCCCTACCGGACGACAAAGAGATACAAGACATCAGCATGTACTACAACCCCCCAAGCAGCAATGCCCCGCCCAGCACATCTCATCAGCCAACATTGCTGACGCCAAAACAGCTCAGCAAAATGGGTTACCCCAAACAAACAAACGGCTCTGAGTCCCTCCGGGACGATTCTGCCACCAGTCAAGACCCTCCAGCCATGGTTGACGCCAGCACTACACTGGATGACCTGGAAACGCAATTAGCCACTGCCCTACCAACAGCCCCACCCCTCCGGTACAACTGGAAAACTCTGTCTACACAGATGGTAGCTACAAGCAAACAAGCCACAAAGCATCACCAATAGATGCAGAGTGTGATGCCCCAGGCATAGGGGCAGGAGTGTACTTCCCCCCACAAGCAGCCAATGAGGACGATGAACGTGGGGTTCCAATTGTCCCTGCAGGCGACAGCCATCCCCAGAACACCATAAACAGAGCAGAACTGGTTGGTATCCTTGCTGCGCTGAGGCATGGAGCCCACATGATAGCCACCGACAGCCTCAGCTCAATGTACCAAATCAAAAAGATGCTGAGACGCCCACAAGATCTCCTAAATCACCAGCACTGTGAGCTAATTAAAGAGATATATAGTAACCGAGATCGTCAACAGGGGACTGAGGACAACCCTTCACAAGGTCAAGGGCCATGCTTCCATAATCGGTAATGAAAAAGCGGACGCAATCGCTAAGGCGGCTGCGACAGGGGACACCTCCGACTATGAGGAATGTGAGAAGTACGAAAGTCCTAGTAACAACAGGTTGACCCAATATTGGCCGCACAAGACCCAATGGAACAATCGTTGGTCACGGACCAATGGGCAGCGCACGTTGATTGACCGTTTCAAGCGGGTGAACCCTTTGACAGACCTTCACGACTCGGTACGTCATTACTGCCACCAAAAGAGTCGCTTTGGGATGGCAAACAGAGCTACCTGTTATTTCGAGGCTTTTAAAAGGATTGAGGAAAGACTGGACCTGCCTGCTAGCAACGAGTACATGACCTCGGGAAAAATCAAGTATGCAGAACGAAAAACCGCTTTGCGCTACCGGTACGGGACCATGTGGACAAGGAAGATGGCCTATAGGTGTGGACATGCACCTAGTAGCAAATGTCTCCTGTGCGGTGACGAGGATGGCGGACACCACACAGCCTCAGGCTGCCCAGCTTTGAAAAGAATGTACATCAACAGGCATAACAAGGTCGGCCGACTAATCATGACAAGAGTGTTAAGGGGACGCAAAGGAGCATTTGTCATTCAAATGGACCTTGGATCAACTGAAAATTGTGCAGAAGACGGCATCATGGCCCACCAGTCTAGAAACATCCCGTGGGAGCTCCTTCCAAGGGGACTAAAGGAGGCAGTGCAACAAGCACAAGGCACCACCGATAAGCGCCCTGATGGTATGCTCTACAAACCCAAGAATGGAAACAACCCAGCAGAGTACTGGATAATAGAGGTCAAGATCTGCAGGGATTCAGACCCAACAGGCCAGCAAAGCAAAGCTGATTATCAACACCAAGTACTCATTGACAAAATCAAAGACATAGACCCCACTGCCAAAGTATGGTTACTATCCCATGCTTGTCGGAGTTGCAGGCACCATATACAACAGTACCACCATGAATCTTCAAGCCCTCGGTATCAAAGGGCAAGCTCTAAAGCAATGCATTTCAGAAGTACATACTGCAGCAGTCAAGTCCTTACACAGCATATACACAACAAAAAGAAAACTGGAAAAGCTCAAAGAGCCTCAATGGCACAGGAGGAACTACAAGAAAGTAAGCTAACAAAGGCGGGTGGGCGGACGCCCACCCACGGATGTAACTATCCTATGGTAGGCTGGCCCAGTGTAATCCTTACACCAATGGGCCCCTCCCTTAATCTTACGCGGGAGGGCACCTCACGCCCCTCCTTGCGTAGCTCTCTCTCTCATTGAACATACAGCACGCTGCACATAGCAATGCACACGATATTCACATCCAAGCCCATCTGACAAAGGCGAACATGGCCAGACTGACAGATAGGCATAGACTGACAGACAGGTAGGGCACAGACTGACAGATAGATCACAGTTTGACAGATGAGGGCACACAGACTGGCAAAGACGTGCACAGACTGGCAAATGCAGCACAGATTGACAGATCATCACAGTAGCTCCGCAACCTCCAATTATGCAAGGAGCTGGCCCAAAGCACAACAATTTCCAAGCTAAAGAAAACGCCAAAAAGCATGCTAGGCATGCCAGAACGCGTCACTCTAATATCTGCGTCTCTCATGTCAAGCTCAATAAATAAGTTTGCTCAATCGCTCAGGGCCTCTACCATCTACCCCGGTTTGAGCACCGCAATACAGAATCCAATGGTTTTCTTGCACCTTCCTTGATTGCTTTCCCTTGGAAGTAGATTCCATTGACCCATGTAGAGCAGCCTATTGGTACGCTTCTTCATCGCACTTCAGTCTTGGCTGCTGTCATTGCCCTTAGGCAAACAAAAAGGCATTATGTCTTTTGTTTATACCATTGCCTGAGTCGGATCATTATTGTGGTGACTTGTCTGATGAGGAACTGCTTGAGTTGTGTACCTGTTTTGGCATCAAATCTTGGTGGCTAACCTGGATAGGGTGGTTGATGTGCAATCTTCCGCACACTATGCAATGTTTGCATCACCAAGCAACTATCTATTAGTACTGGCAGTCAACTAGCAACACTAAATCTGACCCAAACGTGATTTACAATGGGTGCCCCTGTGAAATGGGCCCCTGCCTTGAGTGTCTCTGTGCTAGACTCCCCAGTCTGTGCCACCATGTCTGCTCATGGTTCCCTGGTTTAGGAAGGTGCGGCAGCACAAACCTCGCTCTGGACTGCCCGACCCCACCCCTCAGCAGATTGCTTAGAAATTAAATTGCAGCGAAACCTTTTCATGGAGTAGTCATAACCACAACACACAAACTGAGACCCCTGTCATGCATGATTTAGGGACCTACAGAAGGCAACAGAACCCCACCTGCCTTCCTCAGTATGCAGTAGTAGTAAAACAGCAAGATGCATCCCAATCAATACCCCATAGAACACATCGACACCCCACGCACATCTGTATGCAGTCGCAATGAAAACCAGCAAGACCCATTCATCTTAACCCCCATCCAAAAGCTTACCGAAAGAATTTGTTGTACCTCAGATACATGTGGTCACTCAGGAAGCTTAGAAGCAGTCCCAAAGAAGGTGCCAGACTTGGAGGGCTACTATTGTTATAATGCAGATTGAAACCATGCCAATCTGGCACTACGAGTTGCCCAGCTGCTTAGGAAGGACAAGAGGCGTCACAGGAGCTCATCTTGCTCAGCCCATGCCACCATGGGTAAAGAAACCTCAAACTAGTTCCATCACAGGACATTGACCACCAAGAATTAAGAAAACGATGGAATTGGACAACCATTGACACCTTTCTGACAGTGCTGCCCGTTACTACGTATGCCACGGTAGGGTTTAGAGGACCCCCTAACCATAAAACAAAACAAACAACTTCCTCACTAAAACCCACAACCTGCTCTGGACACTTCCATCATACTGCCTCATGCCCCAGCCACCTCAGCCTATTGCTGTGATGTACGCTGACAAGGTGGCTACCCCACATGATTGGTCTGCCCATCTGACAGCCTGACCCCCAGGATGCTCCTAAGACAGCTAGAGCGCACCTGCTCAAGCTTTTGCAATTGCACTTTGTCAGGGACCAACACTCACTCCCAAACAGCAGAATTGGCAACTGCACTTAAGTTCTTGGTAGCAAGTCAATGGGTTCAAGCATGCGCACGCAAAGCCTGTTTCAATTGGACTCAGTCAACTCTCTGTACAACAAGGATTGACCATTCATGTAGGATCAAGGGACCCAGCACAGGGTGGGCTCAACAGCCCATTTAGTGCCAGAGACATACCTAGCAACACCACCTGCTTACCACACACAACGATTGACACCTCAACAGGCAGACACAAAGACATTCGGCACAGCATTACCGCACACTTCACCAAAAGGCTCCATCAAACTGGGTGCCAGTGAGGCCAGCACCACAAGGAGCACGCGTACTGGGTGCCAGTGAGGCCAGCACCCGACAAGGAGCAAACGTACGCTCCAACAGCGTTCTTAAAGTCCCTGCTCCAGAATTTCACTGGCCGCCACCAGCCTACCTCTCCCTTGCTGACCAATGTATGCCATGCCGGCGGCTTGATGAAACTCCCAAACACTGAGTCCGATGCTAGCTCCAACATGCGGTTATTAAAGGTCCCGTCGAGCTCGAGCAACGCTTGAAGCAGCGGGATGGCTGTATGTGCATTATGATGCCTGCCTGGGAAATGTTTGTGAATGCCTACCCTGATCAGATTGATGCTAGCTGCTGTATGTTTCTACCAATCAATCGTTTGAATGTGTCTGCTAGGCCTGATTTGGAGTGTTCCATTTGCTATGCTGATGGTCAGTGCGTAGGTGCATCTGCTGGGGAATTATTGAGATGGCAGTCATGAGTGAGAGCTACCAATGTTGTCCGTCCGCCTTCATAGTTGCGCCTTAATCATAGTGCCAGATGGGCATTGATCACCACGTCCACGTGTGCCCCATGGATATACATCTACTAGGGATGAAGCAAAGAGCAAGCTAGGCTTACTGCAGCCCCCTTATACCTCCCCTTTGAGGTGCCGCAGAGGTGCACCGCCCGTAGCGACACATACATGGGGCATGGGCCCAAGCGGGTCTGGCACCTTTATGTAAGCCCATACACTTCTCACTGTCTGATGAAGAGGCGCCCAACCACGCATCAAGGCTTCCCTGTTGATGGACTTCCCCAGTTTTCAAGCATGCCCACATGCACAGCCAATGTCACATGCTACCTTCCTGCTCACGTTAGCTCTGAGCATTGTATATTTGAATCAAATATTGGCAGCCAAATGCAGCCAACTATGATTGAATAGCTGAGCTACCAACGGCACATGACACATAAAGCGCACAATACAGGTGCACAGTACTTTGGAAAGAGCTGGTCCTAAGCCTACCATAGCAGCAGCACAAGAGCAGCAGGGCCCTGAGGGAGGGATAGCAGGGTATGTAAGGGCAGCGGTTGGATGCAGCGGGAGACTTCTGAAGCCAGTTGCTATGACATGGGGCTTCAACAGCACAAGGCCCGTGCTTGAAGTGGCTGCTGCCTTGGGATAGGCAGGTGGTGAAAACTGCACTATGTGTGTGGTGATGAGGGGGTGCTTCAGCCTTCCTGTTGGCAAGTGCAGATGTGGGTGCGCCAGCAACTCATTCTACTGCTGCTGCTGGCAGTAGCAGTGCAGTGGGGCTCTTGTTGTGAACAAGGGTAGCTGCCGCATTGCAATTCAAACAATCTGATCTGTCGAGCAAGCAGTGTAAGGAAAGTAAAGCACCAGTGCCTCTAATAGCAGCAGCATTGACAGGACCAGCAAGACTCTCCAGCAGCGGTCAAGAGCGGGAGCAGCAGCAGATATGCTGGCAGTAGAGGCAATAGCATCAGCACCAAGGACAACAAGACATGCGCCAAGCAGCAGCATGCATCTCAATCATGGGAGGCTTTGGGGAGGGTGAATAAACAAACAAACAAAAAGCCAAGGTGTGGCTGCACCAAGGCAGCTGGGTCGAAACGACCAAACACACCGGGGTCAAACCCCATTTCCCTACTCAACGGAAATTTAGGAAACACCACTGAAATGGCAAAAGGACCAACACCAAATCGATAGCTACACACCGCTCTGTCAGGAGGTCAAGCCATTGGGGATCAACCATTGGCTTGCACTCATTCTAGGCTTTTCGAAGTCTGATGCATCCTCAGGTTCTGAATCAAACAGATACAGATGTATATGTATTAACCAATACCTCTGGTAAGAGGTGCACATTCGAGCCTCCAGACTTATGATAAAACCACGCCACTCTCACTGGTACACACAGCAACAAACTTCACTGTTGCCTATACCATGTCCGGCCTTAACAACCTTCCCAACACACCCCAGAACTGGGCATATGTTGCCATATTGTGTCTAAAAGCCACAGGGATAGCTGCATGCATCCTCTCCCATGGGTCCACCATGGTGGGATGAGAGCACACCAACAGGCAGAATAGGCTTGTTGCTGCTGCTGCTGCTGCTGAGTGCCAGTCTATCTATTTGACTGTAGACTAGCAGGTCAATCATGGGAGGCTTTGGGGAGGATGTACAGATTGGAGGAATGGAGAGGAGGTGAACAAACAAAGGTTTAAGATGTGGCTGCACCTTAAGATGAGGGGAGTTCGCACTAAGCAGGGGAGCATAAATAGCAGGGGTAGACTCAACGGTACCAGTCAATTATCCCTGATGTCACTGGTAGTCCATTGGATCATTCATGGGGCCTCAAACAGCAGCAGCAGCAGCAGCAGCAGCAGCAGGAGCATGCAGAACCAGATGGATGGGGGCAGGAGCACCATCAGCTTAACAAAGAGCAGCAAAGCCTAAGCAGCAGCATTAACCTCGGGTGCAGCATTTCTGGCAGCAGCAGTAAACATGGAGCAACAAGAGCAGCCCATTGGCTTTTCCATCGGCTGCAGAATCATCAATAAGGAGCAGGGCGGGGTGGGTTGCCGCAAATGGAACTACTGAAGGTTGAAGCAGCAGCTGCAACTTGCTGTGCTTGAGACACTGTTCGAGCCTTTGTACCATTTAATTTGGTTCTGTTAGTGTCTCGTACTGGTGCTGCATGTGCCAATGGACGCTGCACCGGTTCGCAGCCTGCACATGTGATAGCGGGGACCTCATCAGGCCGACCAGACGTTGACACTAGGACAAGCGGGACTCTGGCCAGAGGCTGGCCAGCATCTGGCCCTCAGACTTGGCCAGACCTGGGCCAGCCTTTGGCCAGACTCGGGGCCAGACCTGGGCCAGACGTCTAGTGTAATTTAGCCAGACTAGCCAGACATCTGGCCAAGGTCTGGCACAGAAACTCTGGCCCAGGTCTAGCCCAATCCGCACTATAGCTGGTGTATGTTTGTTGCTGCAAAGGCCCTGTCTCTCATTGCCATGTCAAAACAAGCAGCTATCAATAGTTGTGCATCTGCCTCTGTATTACGATTACGATTACGATTACATCATGGCCCCTCAAAGGGGGCGCCCCGTACGGAGCCAACCTAGGCTCCATGGGCAGAAATACTGGAACCTGGTCCATCAGAAGTGAATGTCTCAGCAATATCACCTCTTGGTCCAGAAGAAAAGGTATCGAAAATACGACCTTGCCATTCATCCCCGAATAATGACAAATCAAAGTAAGGATTATAGTCCTCACATTCCTCCGACCTCCGAAATTCCATGCATTCATAAACAAACTTTGCAACTTGGAAACTTGGCTCTTGGTCCATGAACAATCTCACGTTGTCTGAATTATGCTTCATTGTACTAGAAGCTTCCTGGCAACCTCCAAACTGTGCAAACAAAACGGTATTATACTTCTCACGAATTCTATCATATGCTGGGCATTCAAAAAGAAAGTGTACCTCGTCCTCAACCACTGTGCAAGAACATTTTGAACATACACGATGCTGCCTTGGCAGTTTGGGACGAGCCCACCTCCCAGTTTCAATAGCAAGATGGTGTGCACCAGTACGAAACCGCATTAACTGTTTCACATAAGTAAACGGGATACCTGATGTGTGCCTGATATACCTTGGCATACCCTGAGGATAGCCAGCCTCTAACTCCTCCTGAGGGATGTCTCCCGTCCTAAACCACGAATGATATGTGGAAAGCTTGATCAAATTTGAGCTGACAGATTGCCTGGGGTTTGCATATGCGGCCACCTTGTCCCATGGCTCTTGCAACATGGTATCCCAAGTACCCCACACTTTAAGCCATGGAATAGCTGCAAGTTTATCATTGTCCGGCTCAGCTAGGCCATTTGTTGCCAGAAACTCTGCAATGGTCCCATCTGCGTCTCTACCCTGAGAAAGAGAGCGTACTGTATGCATAAACCGTCCAGCCCAGCTCTTAGGAGCAGAATCAACCCCCTCGCCTGCGTAAGATGCCAAAGATTCACGCACAGCCATGCCCAATAGGCTATCAGATGGCACTTTGCCAAGCCTACGCCATAGATCAATAGAGGCTCGTAACCAACCCTTTGCCACTGGATTCATGCACATCTCCTTATGCACCACAGTTGTTGGCACAGACTTCCTCAACTTTCCCAGCTGCCTTAAAAATATGCTTTGAATCTTTTGAAGCTCATTGTCCCATAGCTTGTCCAGCGTATCACAAGAGAACAGCAGATCCGGTCCCCATACCTCACTACAATACTCCATGATTGGCACAACCAGGCAAGAGAACATCCGTAACTTGATAGAAATATCAGTGATCCCTGCTAGCTTAAATCTTGGGAACAGAGCCCACATTGCTTTACGAGCCGCCGTGGCCAGAGATTCAATAGGGCATGACATACCTTTTGTCTCATGCAGAATAATGCCCAGGTAACGGAACTCAACGGAGCGTTGGACAGTCTCCCCGTTGTATAGCCATTGGTCAGGCACCTCTGGGGTATTGGCCTTGCGAAACACCACAATTTCTGTTTTGCGGACATTTACCTCCATACCTTTAGCTGAGCAAAACTGGTGTAAAACATCCAGCATCTGTTGCAACTCCATAGGATTGTGTGTCAACAAGACCATGTCATCAGCATACAACAACATTTGAACTAACTTTCGGCCCATTTGCACTCCCACATTGGGTAGCCTCTGGCGTAACCATGACTCAAACTCGTCTATGAAAAGACCAAAAAGGAGTGGAGACAGGGGGTCGCCCTGCTTCACTCCACATGTGCTGGGAATAGCATCGCCCACTGTGCCATGCAGCTTGGGTACCAGCGGAACAGACCAGTACATTTGTATGATGGCTTGCAACATACGACCATGAACCCCTAGTTCAGCCAACCTTTGTATCAAGTAGTCTCTGCGTACTCTATCGAATGCCTTCCGGAAATCCACAAAGCAGCAATAGAGAACCTTTCTGCTCTTCTGCGTAGATTCAATGAGATGCCGAAGCACAAACACATGGTCAACAGTACTCTTCCCGGCCCTAAAACCTGCTTGTCCCTCTGCTCTCCAACCATTCTTTTCTGCACAAACAGACAACCGCGTGTCTAAGATGACAGCATACAACTTGCCTAGAACCGATCCAACAGCAATGGCTCTATAATTGTCCAGGTTGGCTGCATCGCCTTTTTTGAATATGGGACTCAGAGTAGCCATGGACCACTTGCGCACAAACTCTCCACTAGAGAACAATGCCTGATACAAGTCAAAAAGAACAGGGAGCAGCACATGCCTTTTCACAGGAGGACCGTCATCTACTGTCTCCATCACAAAAGCTTGTTTGAGAAACTCAGCACGGAGCCCGTCTGGGCCAGGAGCACGGCCAGAATGGAGCTTTTTGAGTCCCATGATCACTTCATGCTCATCAAGGTCATTGTTCAACACAGTTGCTGTTGCTTGTCCAGCGCTAGTGAAGGCAATGGAGTTCATGCGGTGTAGAAGTCCTGCTAGGTCCTCTCCCCCTTCGCCTAAGGCCCCATGATCAGGTACATTATACAACCCAGACCAGTACCTCTGAAGCTCTGCAATGTCAGTCTGTAACATGCATGCACGCTTGCCCTGAAAGGCAGTCCAAAACTTGCGAGGATTGTGCTTGAGATCGTCAAGCATCTTCTCTTGGGCTTTCTTATCATAAACTCTCTTCCACTTGCGCTTTTGGCGCCTAAACTCCTTCCTGTACTGCTCAGCAGCGTGACTGTCATTCTGTCTCAAAGCCTGCTGCAGTTTCTGGTGCCCTTCCTTGCAATGCTTGTACCAACTGTTTTTCAGCCTACCACTAGGCAACAGTGGGTTTGGTTTCCCAACAACCCCAAAAACCTTCACAGCAGCTGTGTGAATCACTTTGTATAGCCTCTCAGAAGCAACAACCAAGTCCAAGCTCCCATCCCTGATGCCCTGACCAATGAGACACAATTCGTGAAAAGGGCCAGTAGATTCCAATTCCTGTACATACTCTTCCCTTTTTGAAGGGTCCCACCGGGGCACAAGGACTTGACTACCCCCTTGGTCATGCCTGCTACCTTCTTGTGCCCCCCGAGCTTTGAGAACACACTCAATAGGCATGTGATCTGATTCATCCTCTTTAGCCAGCACTTTAAAAGACTGCACACAAGAGTACGTGGGTGCGTCAACCAAGCCATAATCAATGACAGACTGAGCATGTGTGCACTTGCCAGATCTATCACCATGGGTACGACCATTAAGCAAGAAGAGACCAGAGTCTAAGCAACAATGTGACAGTAACAATCTGCCCATATCATTTACAGAGCTATCCATGGTACTCCTGCGCACCGGGACATGGCTAGTGGAAACAAGCTCGTCCAGACCCAAACCCAGATCCTCCAAAATATGGTCTGCAACAGTGTCAATGTCGGGTGCGTCACCTGTGTGAGCATTAAAGTCACCCATGACCAGAACTTTGTTACTGCTCGAGGACTTGATATCGGAAATATCAGATTTAAGTGCCGCAAAAGCAGCCTCCTTGGCCTCCTCACAACTCATGCTGGGATCCCTTCGCCATGTGATGCTAGAGGTGGGATTAAAGTATACCGAAGCCAGAGAGAACTTGTTGCCTAGCAACTCTACCTCAACCCAAGTGGCATGCTTTGTATGCTTGATCAGCCTGCTGCACACAAACTTTTTCACAAGTACACATATACCCTCACCCTTGCCTGCCCCCCTTGGGGGATCCCCACGATTTCCCTTGCTCACAGACTGATCATTGAAATATACGTTGAACCCAAGATGCTCTAAGAGTTCTGAAAGCTCCTCACTCCTACCCCACTCTTGACACAATATGACATCATAATATTGTAAGATATTCTCCCATATGACAATCTTATCCTCTGTCAGTACCGCAAGGTTCCAACTAAGAACCTTCAAATAGCCCAATTGCCCAGGTTGGCCCCCAGACCCCTAGGCCTGAACCCCTCCGCTTCCTGTTGCAGCATCCTCCCTCCTCACCCGGTCCACAGTCCAGACGTCCTTGCCCATGCGTGCAGTGGCGAAGTTCCAGAACGGCCACCTGTTAGTGGTCTCCTTGTACCTGTGGGCTGCTACCTTGAAAGAGGGGCTGGATTGGATGATGGCCTTTTCCTCCATTTCAATCTCTTCAAGCTCCTGCCCCACTGCGAACACCTTGTCTGCCCCCTTCAGCTCCTTGCAGGTGCGGATTCTGAAAGCCCAGTTCTCACTGTACACAGTCACGACTACTGCCCAGCAATCCGCACCGGACACGGCCTCTCTGTAGCTGCCAGGGGCACCAAGCTGCTTGGCCTTGAAGGGGCGGAGTTTCGGGCCAGTCAGGACGAAGCCGGGGTGCTTCTCACGGCTGTAACCGACGTGCTTAGCAAACAGGTCCTCCAAGAAGGCCACTACTGCCTCCTCGTTTTCCCCTGCGACTGCCTTAGTGCAGCTCACCCGAATCTGGCGCTGACGGAGGCCCATGATCTGTCTGCCCTGCGCTGAGGTCTTCTTCTCGAGCACCGTTACGCGGTCACGGAGATCCTGGATAGGTCCCAAGACTTCCTGAAGCTACAAAGTAAACTTGCCTTGCACTCAACATACTTATGCATACAGCTCCGTCCTTTGGAGCCCAAGGGATCCCATCAAAACACATCATGCATATGCCTCTGCATGGAAACCTCATTACAACACACGCATCCAACCCAATAAGAGCAAAGCCAGGACTGAGTGACAGCCAGTAGGTCAGAACTTGGTGTATTGTTGTATTTTGAGCTGGTGGTCTGGAAGCCAAGATCGTGTTTGGATCCATCCGATGGTGTGTTTGGTCGGTTCGACCTAGCAGCCCTTTGCGGTTGCCACACCTTAAATGTTTGTTGTTGTTGTTGTATTCACAACAGCAACTGGGGCATGCCGCTCCCACAAGCATACCACCAGAAAGGCAGGAATTAACTTGTCATATAATGTTCATGCACTCACTGCCAATTGCACTACATGCACTTGCAGTCTCCATGACATAAGTGACCCGGGGCGCCACACACCGGCATCAAACCTTGATCATGTGCTCCCTCACCACATGGTAAGCAGCACAAGGCAGCTAAGCCTCCCCAACCAAAAACTGCATTATGGTGCTGCATGTGTTATGTTCCATCTCGCTGTACTTTGTGACAGCTTGAGGTGCGGGGCCTATGGCACTTTTTACTATGGCATATCATGAAAGGTAACAATACTGTGCTGTATGTGCCTACCGGCACCGACCCCTGCAGTGAGTATTTCCTTGCATGCCTAACCCATGCCCAGTGAGATTCGCAGAAGGCCTCCGTCAACCCCTGGGTGCCTAAATCCCCTTGCAAAGGCATGCACCTTCCTACTGCCTAAACCCCTTTCCTGGCACCTTGTCCACCTGTCCGTAAACTGTATCCACCTCATGGCATATATGAAGCCCCCAACAAGAGACATACCCCTCCATACTGCCAAAGCTCCCTTGGCAGCAAAGCAAGATGCCATCAACCATAGCATTATTATCTCGGACCTGGGTCTGCAGCGCAGGTTGTAGCCAGAGGTTGCAGCACCACTGGGTCCTTCTGGATGGACTTAACCAGCTTCCAGCTGGTATATGCCTGCCGACCATCGAGGATGTCCTCTTCACTGCGCTGTACTGCAGCAGCAGCAGCAGCTGCAGCAGCAGGAAGAGGAGGAGGAGCTTGGGCTGCTGCAGTCATCTGTCAACACCCTCTGGAAAGGACAGGCACCAATGAAGAATGCAGGAAATTAGTCCACATGCGCCACCTTGCCAACCGATGACAAGACAACCACAGCAGCAGATCACACACCAAACATCCAAGCACCTTTACTGCATACTGAGCACCCTGGGTCAGCAGCTGCACATGGGCTAGGAGCAAGTGCAGGTTTGATTAACCTACTTGAAAGGAACCCTCTCAGAGGAGCAGCTCTTACAATGCACAATTGCTGCGCAGCCAACACCCAGCAGTACCTAGCACTATGCAACAGCTACTTGCAGTCAAGAACAGCATTAGCTGCTATGCCAAGAGCAGGAGGCCAACAAGCAGCAACAGCACGCAGTTTCACCTATGTGACAGCGGGCTGAATAAAACGCATGACATCTTTGCCACAATATGTTTTCTGTATTGAATTCAATCAGTCTGAAACACACCTCACTGCTGCTTCAGATCCCTTGTCAAACCCTGCAGCTGGCAGAGCTTGCATTGCATCAGTGGTGGTACAGCACTCACTGCAACTACAGGAAGTAGGTCTCACCTTGGGAGAGGCTGCTTCCCGCTGAGAGGGCAGCAGTAAGTCCACTCTCCTCGTAAGCTAAAAGCCCAACCCAGTCAAGGCCCAGGGCATAACACAGCGGCTGGTTTGGTCATGCCACAAATGTAATGACTTCAGCTCAGCACAACACTGCTGAAGTGATTGGCCTTGAACACTGCATGTAACAGAGAGCAGCAGCATGAAGAGCACGCCATGGAAAGGAGATACAACACTTGATAAAAGACTGCCTCAGACAGTAATCATACAGGTCAATCATAAGTATGCATAGCATGAATCAGTTGTGGTGCCCGTAGCTGCTCAACAAAATTCTTTGGCATCAAAGAAAGCACATGCAGCACCCTGGATGCTTGAAGGCCATTATGCAAATGGAAGGTGCATTTTGGAAGGGGTTGGTACTACTACATGTTGAAGCAGTGCCACCAAAGTCCAGACAACTCTAGCGAGAGGGAGCCAACAACCCTTACCATGTCCAGAGCAAACATTGAGTTCCAACACCTCTCTGGACCAGGCACATTTGGGCTCAAGTGTGGTCCTGGAGCCCCATGTGGATTCTGCAACAATAAAAAAAAACAAGTTACACATGTGCAAGTGCAGTAGTAAATGGCGGGAAATCCAGGGAAATCAGGCCACTAAGCTCAAGCAGCTCATTTGGTGACTAGCTGATTGACCAGCTGATTGACCATATGGGATGGCAGCAGCAGCTGTACTCTGATCTGCTGACTAGCCCATTGATCACATTTATCAGTTGCGGCAGCGAATGCTGATCCATGCGCAGGCACCACATAACTTCAGCGGTTTATGATACTGTTATGTTGCATTGAGCAGCTGTTATCTGGGATAGGTGTGCTCAGAAGCAACAAAAAGACCAAGGAGCTGCTGCTAGGATGTAGTCAATACTGACATGAACGATTGGGCAGCAGCAGCAGCATTCCGTGTAGCAGGACCAGAATACAACCCAGATAATGCAGCAGAGCATTTATGGACACCTTATACATTTGGGCCTAGTACTGGCACGAAGTCATTAAAGAAATCAGTCCTGCCATGTGCTTCCAAAAGTGGACCCTTGGATGAAAGCTGTTCCAACTGCCTCCCAGGCATCTTACTGCTGCTCATATATGCACTGCCTCATTGCAGGGCTGCCACATGTACTGAGGGATCCGACAAACACTTACATTTAGATTGGTATCAGGTCTCATGCACGCAGGCCATCTGGAGTTGTCCAGGCAATTGTCACGTGCTGTACTGCTACTCACCGGTGAGTCCAGTACAACTCGGATCGAACGCGATACTCTTGATACTCTCCATTTGATGAGCTTGTAGGTGCAGTCAGTCCAGTAAAAGGCTCTTTGTCGATGACATCAAACTGGTTGCCCAAAGTTGTGCGGGCCAGCCTGGAAGCTGCCCTGCCATGCCCATGTCTCAAGCAACAAGCACCCGATCGCTGGGTATCAGGCCCATTTTGGTAGACGCCGCTCTGTATGTAAGTGCGCGTAACTGGCGTCAGCGTAACGTAGACAACAATTCTCTGCTGTTTGCCAGCTTGATCACAAAGCCGGACGATGCTATCGCGAACTTGTACACCTCAGATACAGCCAGGCCATGAAATGAGTAAGCCACCACTTCCTTCATCGAGAATCACGGGTGCTCTTGAGGCATAGCATGTGTTGGTATCGAGTGCTGCCTAGGGCGGTTGTAGTCAACAACCCATGGTACCGATGTTCGTTGATGATTCAACGGCCTAATCCATGGTCGTAACACCGCTTAAGACTTGCGCAAGCCTAAGACGCTGCATTGTAATGCGCGACATGGCTTCAACGTGCCTGCGTTCTGACGTTCTGTTGCTCACGCACTTTGAAAATGTCACTCGCACTCTAGTCGCACTCTAGTCTGGTGTCGACACGTCTTTGCTGGGCCTTGCTTGGGGGTAGTTTGGCTGAGGAGGGTTGCTGGGCATGGTTGGAGCCATGTTCCTGGGCGTTGGCTGCGCTGCTAGCTACTGGATGGCAACAGTTACAGGCCTTCCAGGTCTCCAGCAGATTGGTCAAGTCAGGTATAGTGGCATGAGCTGTTAAGCAGACCTTGATGAGGTGTAGCATCTGCTGACTGGTGCTGGGAGGCATCAACTGCCTGAGGTATGAAAGAAGCACTGCCCCATCATGTGCTGCATCTGGGCCAGGGTCCTGCAACATGTTCTCTTGCCTGGTTGTGCCAATCATGGAGTATTGTAGTGAGGTATTATTACATTTCATGATATGCCATAGCAATAAGTGCCATAGGCCCCGCACCTCAAGCTGTCACAAAGAGCAGCGAGGAGGAACAGAATACGGGTAAACTTCGACATGTATGACAATATATGCATGCCTAAACATGAGGTCCAGCAGCTAGGTCAAAATCACCCAAAACCTCCACTGCCCCAATGGGGGTAAGAGCCTCCCTCCTACTTGAGAAAGCAAGGAGGGCTTGTAAGCCCGGGTGCAAGCAATAGTTGGTAACAAACCCCATTGGTTGGACCTCACGCCACATCAGAAGGGTGAGCATAAGCATTCCTAATCTTCCAAGCAGCTGCAACATATTTAGCTATACACTTAAATGCATGCTTGAAAGGGCCATATACTAAGCCAGACTCCTCATCGACGTCTACACCCCAGAACTCTTCATTAAGCATGCTATGCAGCTTCTCCTCATCAGATTTGCCATCCAATATCTGACATTTTGCAGCAACATCAGGGTCAGAAGTCAGCTTCTCCCACAGCTTTTGCCTTTGTGCCTGGTAAACAGGACAGTCAAACAAGAAGTGTTCAGGAGACTCAACTTCACCTCCCAATTCAGGGCCAAGATCACAGGACTTGCAGCACTCCCTACGTGCACTTTGCCTGCTAGCGCTCTGCCTACCGAATTTTGCTGTCATAGCGTTGAGAGGAAGAATACCTGCACGCAGCTGCATAATGAGTTCCATGCCTTTGCTCAGAGGGCCTGTGCACAGATATGGCTGCGGCTTGAAATAATTGATATCGTCATTGTAATGCTGCATATATGTCGCTAAAGTAGATTTATTCCTCGCACCCTCCTCCCGAACAGCCCTGTCTCTTTCATATATACTCCACCTGACATATGCCCTGAAGCTAGGTAGGTGTCCCTCTCTCACTCTTGCTTGTAAGGTTTCCTCCTGCATGCCTAGTTCAGCCCTGAGTTTATTGAACCTCTTCTGCCAAGAAGTATAATTCCTGTGGCTTGGCCAAGATGCTTCAAGTGCCTGCCTGCTAAAGCTAGTAGTATCCTTTTGCTGTAATTTGAACCACCATTCAACCTTCCTCTGGTCCAACCAGCTAGATAGAGGTCTAACACCAGCTTCTGCCCTCAATACCTCATGGCAGATGTTTGGCTTGCAATGCAGTGATCTCTTCAAAACCTCTATTTGGATCTTAGACTCTATGGTATTTGTCTGCTGGGATGATGCCCACCATACCTCAGAACCATACTCAACCCTTGGTCTTATCAAAGCCAGCAGCATGGCTCTCTTAACCTCAAAGCTTACATGACGATTCTGGAAGAATGTTTGCAATGCATTAATGGAGGCTGTAGCTTTTTCAATCATACCTGCAATGTGAGCGTCCCATTTGCAATCACTAGTGAAAACAATCCCCAAGTATGTATATGCATCTAGTACTGGCAAATTCTCACTGCTAAAACTTACCTTTGGGGACTCTTTATTGGGGGGCAAAGGACCAAACACAACAACAGCACTTTTAGTTGGGCTCAGCTTAAAACGCCACTTACGACTGTAGGCATGAATCGTGTCAGCCATCTTCTGAAGCTCTTCCTGCGATTCTGCAAGCCCTACAAGGTCGTCAGCGAGCATTAGTGCTACCAACTTTGATCTACCTTCAATGTTACTCTCATCAGCCCTTCCTATGCCCTGTTCCCCACTACCACTATTATCTACCTCTTTTGGTAGGGGAACCCCCGGGTGCTTTTCCCATATCTCTTTTAGGAGACCGTTGATGAACAAAGTATACAACAGTGGTGATAGCGGGTCCCCTTCCGCTAAGCCTAAATCGCTAGAAAAGTATTCTGATGACTCTCCATTATGCAAGGCACATCTAGAGAGGCTATCGTATAGATGTACAAGAACCCTAAACATCTTACCCCTAATGCCCATCTCCCAGAGCTTGTACCAGAGCCCGTCCCGCCAGACTGATGGGAAAGCTTTGACCACATCTACAAACAGTGCGTACGTCCGGAGTCCTGCACGCATTCGTCCGGATGTGACTGCATGCAATGTCCAGACATGATCAATGCAGCCTCTGCCTGGCCGGTACCCATTCTGGCTCTCGTGAAGGAGTCCCTTTGCTTCAGCAAAATTAGTTACCCTATTGTTGATGATCTTGGTATAAACCTTGTCTACTACGCTTAGCAGCGTTATCCCCCGGTAATTATTACCATCTTCCTTATCCCCTTTCTTAAAAAGGCTGACTATTACCCCAGGGCGTTGGAAGGTGCATTCATGCTCCCAGGCCTTCTGATACATGCATAGGAGCATGTCTGTCATGGGTTCCCCGCCATACTTTAAAAGTTCAGCAGAAGTGTTCTCTAGAGGACTACCCGCTTTGCCTGATTTGAGACTTAGTCTAGCTCTGGCAACCTCAGAGCTTGTTAGGTCAGCATCTAAATTCTCATCCCCTGACCCTTCTGGCTCTGCTGATGCATTGATGTAATGCGCTACAGCAGCTTGGACTTCTTGTTGAAAGGCAGAGTCAAAGTCAGCATCAGCATTGAAGGTGGCAGAATTCCCGAGCTGCTTGTAATGCTCTCCAAAGGCATCGGCGATGGGTTTGTCGCCACATGCATATGAACCATTTTGCTTTTTAAGCAAGGAGGGGGCTGAAGCTTGTGCGTTTTTTGGTCTGTATGCAGAGTTGAACGCCTGCCAGAGGCGCTTGTCTCCCATTCTGGTTTTCCGCTCTGACTGGCATTCGTCAAATGCCTCGCAAATGGTTTCATCAGCAGATTTTGTAAAGAGAGACCTTGCATCCTTGACCATTTTATGCACCTTTTCTCTTGCTTCTTCATAAGCCTGCCATGCTTCTGTACCACCTTGGCTGCGCCATTCAGCATGTATTTGCCTTCGAGCTTTGATAGCATATTGTAGTGAGGTATGGGGACCGGATCTGCTGTTCTCTTGTGATGCGCTGGACAAGCTATGGGACAATGAGCTTCAAAAGATTCAAAGCATATTTTTAAGGCAGCTGGGAAAGTTGAGGAAGTCTGTGCCAACAACTGTGGTGCATAAGGAGATGTGCATGAATCCAGTGGCAAAGGGTTGGTTACGAGCCTCTATTGATCTATGGCGTAGGCTTGGCAAAGTGCCCTCTGATAGCCTATTGGGCATGGCTGTGCGTGATTCTTTGGCATCTTACGCAGGCGAGGGGGTTGGTTCTGCTCCTAAGAGCCCAGCGGCTGGACGGTTTATGCATACAGTACGCTCTCTTTCTCAGGGTAGAGACGCAGATGGGACCATTGCAGAGTTTCTGGCAACAAATGGCCTAGCTGAGCCGGACAATGATAAACTTGCAGCTATTCCATGGCTTAAAGTGTGGAGTACTTGGGATACCATGTTGCAAGAGCCATGGGAAAAGGTGGCCGCATATGCAAACCCCAGGCAATCTGTCAGCTCAAATTTGATCAAGCTTTCCACATATCATTCGTGGTTTAGGACGGGAGACATCCCTCAGGAGGAGTTAGAGGCTGGCTATCCTCAGGGTATGCCAAGGTATATCAGGCACACATCAGGTATCCCGTTTACTTATGTGAAACAGTTAATGCGGTTTCGTACTGGTGCACACCATCTTGCTATTGAAACTGGGAGGTGGGCTCGTCCCAAACTGCCAAGGCAGCATCGTGTATGTTCAAAATGTTCTTGCACAGTGGTTGAGGACGAGGTACACTTTCTTTTTGAATGCCCAGCATATGATAGAATTCGTGAGAAGTATAATACCGTTTTGTTTGCACAGTTTGGAGGTTGCCAGGAAGCTTCTAGTACAATGAAGCATAATTCAGACAACGTGAGATTGTTCATGGACCAAGAGCCAAGTTTCCAAGTTGCAAAGTTTGTTTATGAATGCATGGAATTTCGGAGGTCGGAGGAATGTGAGGACTATAATCCTTACTTTGATTTGTCATTATTCGGGGATGAATGGCAAGGTCGTATTTTCGATACCTTTTCTTCTGGACCAAGAGGTGATATTGCTGAGACATTCACTTCTGATGGACCAGGTTCCAGTATTTCTGCCCATGGAGCCTAGGTTGGCTCCGTACGGGCGCCCCCTTTGAGGGGCCATGATGTAATCGTAATCGTAATCGTAACATGGGCAAACGCTTTTAGCAACATCCAATATGTGATTTTCCAGTTCATGCTCAATGTATCATTCTGCTCAAGCTACCAAGGGGCAACGCACTGCATGAAAGTGCTGGACGAGGCCCTTTCCAGAGCAAGGCCTGCACTCCTGCAAGGTTGAAAGCACTTCCGAAACCTACCATGAACCTGAAAACCTCTGCTGCTCTTATCTCTGAAAACCTCTGAAAACCTGAAAACCTCTCCTTTCGCTTCTTCCTGCCACTGCTGCTCTTATCCCCCTCTGGACTTGCAGCAGCAACTGGCCCTGCTGCTGCTGTCCCTGCTGTTGCTGCTGCTGGGGGCCCAGAACCGCCCTTGCCCGGCTCGCCGTTCCCCACCTCCTTTCGCTTCTTCCTGCCACTGCTGCTCTTATCCCCCTCTGGACTTGCAGCAGCAACTGGCCTTGCTGCTGCTGTCCCTGCTGTTGCTGCTGCTGGTGGCCCAGAACCGCCCTTGCCCGGCTCGCCGTTCCCCACCTCATTTCGCTTCTTCCTGCCACTGCTGCTCTTATCCCCCTCTGGACTTGCAGCAGCAACTGGCCTTGCTGCTGCTGTCCCTGCTGTTGCTGCTGCTGGGGGCCCAGAACCGCCCTTGCCCGGCTCGCCATTCCCCACCTCCTTTCGCTTCTTCCTGCCACTGCTGCTCTTATCCCCCTCTGGACTTGCAGCAGCAACTGGCCCTGCTGCTGCTGTCCCTGCTGTTGCTGCTGCTGGGGGCCCAGAACCGCCCTTGCCCGGCTCGCCGTTCCCCACCTCCTTTCGCTTCTTCCTGCCACTGCTGCTCTTATCCCCCTCTGGACTTGCAGCAGCAACTGGCCCTGCTGCTGCTGTCCCTGCTGTTGCTGCTGCTGGTGGCCCAGAACCGCCCTTGCCCGGCTCGCCGTTCTCCACCTCCTTTCGCTTCTTCCTGCCACTGCTGCTCTTATCCCCCTGTGGACTTGTAACTGTTCCTGTTGTTACCGCAGCTGCCGCGGATCCTGCTGTTCCTGCTGCTAACACTTTTACTGCTTGTGGGTCTGCTCCGCTGTTAGCATCTTCTTGTGAAAGCCCTGCGGGTGACATAGATATGTTGTGGCACTGCCTAAACTGCTTGACTACAGATCGAGATGTTGGCATATGATCAGTGCACTGCTACAGGGTTGACACACAGTCCCCCACACAACTTATGCAGTAAGTGCATATTACCGTTATGGTCTGCCTCACCTTTTAGAAAATATGCGCCTTCGTCATCTTCTGCTGCACCTAGGACAAGGGCAGGGCACAGGCCTATGGCTGGGGCTGGGGCTGCGGCTGGGGCTGGGGCTGGGGCTGGGGCTGGGGCTGGGGCTGGGGCTGGGGCTGGGGCTGGGGCTGGGGCTGGGGCTGGGGCTGGGGCTGGGGCTGGGGCTGGGGCTGGGGCTGGGGCTGGGGCTGGGGCTGGGGCTGGGGCTGGGGCTGCGGCTGCGGCTGCGGCTGGGGGATGTGGTGGTATATGCGGCATATACGGACGCAGTAAATGCATCCATTCCAGCTTTATTTTCCCCTTTAATTCCCCCTCTTTTGACACTTCTCTTGCCACCGCTGCAAGTGCTTCGTTCTCGTAATTGAATACTCCAGTCTTCTGTTTATTGCGCTTGACCTTATATATACCTCTAATTTCCTCAACTCCGTTACACTCTCTCCGTTCTAAGGGCTTATCCAAGTCAGGCGTAAACTTTTGCATTGTGCCGCGGTAGGGAACTAATGGGCGGAGGTCTAAAACACAAAAGCGCCATAGCTTAGCATTGTTTATGGCCAAATGGGACCCGCGCCATGGATAATTTGGGCCGTACGCAGCCACCCAGCCATACAAGCCAACCATGCCAACCACTCCCCACTCACCGCCATAGTTACACCATTCAGCCCAGGGTTCAAGATCCTTAGTTGGGGTGTGTTTCGGTTTGTGATCCGCATGTGCATATTCTATCAAAAATCTACATGCAAGTCGACAGCTTGGTCTACTATTAGTGTTTAAAGAGCTAGAACGAGCAGGTGGCCCTATAACGGGGGCTCTCATCATGGCTACATGCAGTGGTCAACGCACCCCAGAGGCCCGCTTCGCTAACTGGCATTTGGCTCGGTTCTGTGGACGTCAAAGGGCATAGACTGGATGGAGTGGAGACCTTTACCAGTGGAATCTGATCATCTGCGGCGACAAATTTGCCAGTATCAGGGTCCAACGGTAGATACCACCTATGCTGAGCCACACTGGCCACCAGCCAGGAGAGACCTTTGCGCTTCAATAGCCTTCTGCATCCAGGGGAGCCAAAGCCCATGCGACATTGCCCGTCGGTGTCAATTCCCTTGCTCTGGCAGCAATGCAATCAGCTTCGTAGCCTTTCGATTCACGACGAAGGCAACAAACCCCCGCGCAGCATCGGTTGTCCAAGCTGCAACATGCTGTTCCAGCATGGATCTTTGAGCATTCGACAATCACAAGTCAACCGCCACTACCGTCAGGTGGGTTTTGCAACTCCGGGTAAAGGTTCTGATGGGCATGCTGTAAGAGAGAGGTACATGCACTCCATTGTAGTCGACTCTCTCTCTTAGTTGTGGGGCAGCTGTGTTGCTGCCAATAAGGCTTGAGTTGCTGTTGAAAAAACGAGGCGTCCACATATTGCCTCTCTCTCTTAGTTGTGGGGCAGCTGTGGTGCCTCTTTCTTATGCCTCTTTTTCGATCTGTGATCGCGATGAATTGATAGCACTGGCGGGTTGAGTAAGCTGTTGACGAATTGGCACCCATTATTGCTTTTCATTTCAGCCATGGTCCAGCTGTGACCTTATCATGGATGGCTGAGCAGCCGTGGAAACCAAAAGGGATTACATTCTTCCTGTTCAAAGTGGTCCATACAAAAAAAATCATTTCCCATGATAAAAGTACCCACTGATTTTCGTTTCCTTATTGTTCCAGTGTACCTATCGTGGCGTCCCCACCAAGGCCTGATCTGCAGCACTCCCCTTCTTCACCAATGTATGCCCGAGAGCGAGGGCCAGTACTCAACATGTGGGTCATTCGCCTCTACACAGCTCGTTGGCTACGAGTTCCATACGGTGTGGACCATTCAGCAACTTCTGTAAGGAGCACATGACCAAGTGAACCCACAATCACTGATCTTTGAGTTACAGCAACATCTGTTTCAAGACCCCCTCGTCAGTTGGCTAAGCTGCAACATCTGTGTTCCAGTATAAATCTCTGAGCATTCGACAATCCCAAGTCAACCACTACCGTCAGGTGGGTTTTGCAACTCCGGGTAAAGGTTCTGATGGGCATGCTGTAAGAGAGAGGTACATGCACTCCATTGTAGTCGCCTCTCTCTTAGTTGTGGGGCAGCTGTGTTGCTGCCAATAAGGCTTGAGTGGCTGTTGAAAAGACGAGGCGTCCACATATTGCCTCTCTCTCTTAGTTGTGGGGCAGCTGTGTTGCTGCCAATAAGGCTTGAGTTGCTGTTGAAAAGACGAGGCGTCCACATATTGCCTCTCTCTCTTAGTTGTGGGGCAGCTGTGCTGCTGCCAATAAGGATTGAGTTGCTGTTGAAAAGACGAGGCGTCCACATATTGCCTCTCTCTCTTAGTTGTGGGTTATCTGTATTGCTGCCAATAAGGATTGAGTTGCTGTTGAAAAGATGAGGCGTCCACTTATTGCCTCTCTCTCTTAGTTGTGGGTTAGCTGTATTGCTGCCAATAAGGATTGAGTTGCTGTTGAAAAGACGAGGCGTCCACTTATTGCCTCTCTCTCTTAGTTGTGGGGTAGCTGTGTTGCTGCCAATAAGGCTTGAGTTGATGTTGAAAAGACGAGGCGTCCACATATTGCCTCTCTCTCTTAGTTGTGGGTTAGCTGTATTGCTGCCAATAAGGCTTGAGTTGCTGTTGAAAAGACGAGGCGTCCACATATTGCCTCTCTCTCTTAGTTGTGGGTTATCTGTATTGCTGCCAATAAGGATTGAGTTGCTGTTGAAAAGACGAGGCGTCCACATATTGCCTCTCTCTCTTAGTTGTGGGGCAGCTGTGTTGCTGCCAATAAGGCTTGAGTTGCTGTTGAAAAGACGAGGCGTCCACATATTGCCTCTCTCTCTTAGTTGTGGGGCAGCTGTGCTGCTGCCAATAAGGATTGAGTTGCTGTTGAAAAGACGAGGCGTCCACATATTGCCTCTCTCTCTTAGTTGTGGGGCAGCTGTGTTGCTGCCAATAAGGCTTGAGTTGCTGTTGAAAAGACGAGGCGTCCATATATTGCCTCTCTCTCTTAGTTGTGGGTTAGCTGTATTGCTTCCAATAAGGCTTGAGTTGCTGTTGAAAAGACGAGGCGTCCACATATTGCCTCTCTCTCTTAGTTGTGGGTTAGTTGTATTGCTGCCAATAAGGATTGAGTTGCTGTTGAAAAGACGAGGCGTCCACTTATTGCCTCTCTCTCTTAGTTGTGGGGTAGCTGTGTTGCTGCCAATAAGGCTTGAGTTGATGTTGAAAAGACGAGGCGTCCACATATTGCCTCTCTCTCTTAGTTGTGGGTTAGCTGTATTGCTGCCAATAAGGCTTGAGTTGCTGTTGAAAAGACGAGGCGTCCACATATTGCCTCTCTCTCTTAGTTGTGGGTTATCTGTATTGCTGCCAATAAGGATTGAGTTGCTGTTGAAAAGATGAGGCGTCCACTTATTGCCTCTCTCTCTTAGTTGTGGGTTAGCTGTATTGCTGCCAATAAGGATTGAGTTGCTGTTGAAAAGACGAGGCGTCCACTTATTGCCTCTCTCTCTTAGTTGTGGGGTAGCTGTGTTGCCGTGGAAACCAAAAGGGATTACATTCTTCCTGTTCAAAGTGGTCCATACAAAAAAAATCATTTCCCATGATAAAAGTACCCACTGATTTTCGTTTCCTTATTGTTCCAGTGTACCTATCGTGGCGTCCCCACCAAGGCCTGATCTGCAGCAGTCCCCTTCTTTACCAATGTATGCCCGAGAGCGAGGGCCGGTACTCAACATGTGGGTCATTCGCCTCTACACAGCTCGTTGGCTACGAGTTCCATACGGTGTGGACCATTCAGCAACTTCTGTAAGGAGCACATGACCAAGTGAACCCACAATCACTGATCTTTGAGTTACAGCAACATCTGTTTCAAGACCCCCTCGTCAGTTGGCTAAGCTGCAACATCTGTGTTCCAGTATAAATCTCTGAGCATTCGACAATCCCAAGTCAACCACTACCGTCAGGTGGGTTTTGCAACTCCGGGTAAAGGTTCTGATGGGCATGCTGTAAGAGAGAGGTACATGCACTCCATTGTAGTCGCCTCTCTCTTAGTTGTGGGGCAGCTGTGTTGCTGCCAAGAAGGCTTGAGTGGCTGTTGAAAAGACGAGGCGTCCACATATTGCCTCTCTCTCTTAGTTGTGGGGCAGCTGTGTTGCTGCCAATAAGGCTTGAGTTGCTGTTGAAAAGACGAGGCGTCCACATATTGCCTCTCTCTCTTAGTTGTGGGGCAGCTGTGTTGCTGCCAATAAGGCTTGAGTTGCTGTTGAAAAGACGAGGCGTCCACATATTGCCTCTCTCTCTTAGTTGTGGGGCAGCTGTGCTGCTGCCAATAAGGATTGAGTTGCTGTTGAAAAGACGAGGCGTCCACTTATTGCCTCTCTCTTAGTTGTGGGGCAGCTGTGTTGCTGCCAATAAGGCTTGAGTTGCTGTTGAAAAGACGAGGCGTCCACATATTGCCTCTCTCTATTAGTTGTGGGGCAGCTGTGTTGCTGTCAATAAGGCTTGAGTTGCTGTTGAAAAGATGAGGCGTCCACTTATTGCCTCTCTCTTGTGTGTGGGTTAGCTGTATACAAATGTATATAAATGTAAAATAGGGCACCCTTTAATGCACATACGGGTCCTGGAATGCGTCTCTCTCCAACATTAAGTGTATGTATCCCATGAATATATCATGAAATGTAATAATAATATGTATCCCATGAATATCTACCCATTTTTGATATATCTAATGAAGAGATGAGGGCACAGGCTTGGCACACGCCTGTTTCTTGAAGACCAGAAGTTGACGCCAGAGCTGTGGTCAGTCTTTATACTGGAGGGCAACAAGAAGACCACTGGGCCATCATTTCAGGAGACTGACTGTGGCTTGGCGTTGCGCTACAGGTGATCGTTGCTACCGGTTGGGAAGACATCTTTAGGCGAAGATCAGCATTCATAGCTCCTAGCAAAAGACGGATGAGTACAGGGCAAGCCCCACCCTAAGCTTATCTATAGTTCCTTTAGATTACAAGATTACAAGTTTGCCCCACACCGGGGGCGCCCGTGACGGAACCAAACTAGGCTCCATGGGCATCTAACTCAATACCAAACTCATCAACAAAGTCCTCATAATCAGACGAAAATGTATCAACCTTGTACTCAACCAGACCTAATTCCTGAAGCGTCTCACTTATCACATATGGATGCAAAAACTCACAAGTGGGACACCGATCAATCCGTCTTTGCCCTATCCCACAATGTAGGCCGATATCAACAGAGAAAACATGCATGCATATAATACATGCAAAACAAACATATGCACAAGCCAGCGGAATTGCTAGTGCAGCATCATACAAACTTATTCAGTCAACACAAAAACGCACAACTCGGATACTAGACTGGCCCACCATGTGAAGCCGCTATCGACAAAGACAACGCATGTAGAACAGATTGGCAGGCTACCAAACAGATCCCAAAGTTCTAAATCCACGCACAACAATATGTCTTGCCCACTCGTAGTAGGGGTTTGGCGGCATCTAATACCACTGCCAAGAGAATAAAATGGTAGAGTAACCAAGCAGAGACTGATTGCTATAGGCACCAGTACACAAGGCTGACTATATCTATTGCATACAACGAATGCACGGCCCTGAGCCTAAACCCCGAAATCCCAACAATACACTACTTGCATGTCCTAAAGGCATACATACACAAACCACTCAGACATGGACCCTCCCATCCGCACAGCAGCCTGAGTACCCTTATACAGGTCTTCCAACAGCTCCACCAGCTTGGCATGCACACCATACACACACATCTGCCAAAGCGACTCCCTCGGAACTGAGTCATATGCCTTGCGCAGCATATCCATGCACATCATACAGTTTCCCGACCCAATCCACATACTACCTAATGTTTACTCGCTGTCGATATCGCTGTCCATGACAGACATCACTCGAGTGACAGTACCAGCCTAGCCTTCTTTAAGGTCTACTCCAGCCTTAAACAGCCATAAATGGTTAGGCCGAGTGCATGCCGCGAGCAGTGTCCTTTCCTATGCGACCTTGCAATGTTAGCGCCTGGGACATCACGCAGCAGTGGTTAGCACGGAGTCTATTGTACGCACCCAAGGCACAATGCGATGGCTGGTTGCCGGAGATCTCTACTGGCCATTCAAATTCATAAACGTCTGCGAGGGGGCAGCAGAAAAGGCCTGCCACCACGTCAAGAACGTGACCTCCTTGCCATCAGGCTTGAGCAGGACAGCACTCAGCAGTAGTTAGTCGCATCCTGCGGTCGCTTACAGCTGCCAGGATGGAGGTTCGGATCAAGGAAAAGACTGAATCTGCTGCCATGTCTGTGGTGAGTCATTTCTGCAGCTTGCAGTGTGCACAGGATAAGACTGATAGACTAAGGAATGCAGTGAATGAAGGGAACTACTCTGTGTCTTTGCATGAAGTCTACTAGATGTCCAGATGTTAGGCGTTGGTAAACAGTAGGCAGGAGCTGTGTGCTTGTAAACAGCATGCAGGGTTGTGTGCTGGTTAACAGTATGCAGGACATGTGTGCTGATGAACAGTATGCAAGAGTTGCATCCTGCCATATACAGCAGCTAACTTTGATGGTGGTACAATCAATGGGGGACCTTTTTTTCTAGACAGCATCGCGCTCGGGTATAATGCAACATGACTAAGGAGCAAGCAGTCTGCTGCACATCAGTTAGCTGTTGCAGCAGTACCTGCAAGCTCAATGGATTCCAAGACAATTCACCACTGGCTACAGAAGGACCTTCACCAGTACTCTGTGCATCTTGCCCTGCCCAGGAACCGCCTCTATGCATACCCGAAGCAAAATGTGAAGGGTGTACCAATCACCACGAACCCTCTTGCAAGCAGCAACAGCGGCAGCAGCGGCGAGGCTGGAGCACGCACAAGCAGCAGCAGCCATGGCAGAAGGAGAGCAGGGGGCTGGTGGGGATGCTGAAGCTGCAGGGGAAGGTGCTGCGGCTTGTGAGGAGGAAGCGGGTGGGGCCAGGCAGCAAACGCATATTGCTGAAGCTGAAGAAGGTGGTGATGCTGCTGCTGCGCCGCCACCACCGCGGCGGACCATTATCCTGAGCAGGAGCAGCTGCTGCATCAAGTAGCAGAGATGCAGAGACAGAACCAAGCCAGCACCGCTGAGGTAGAGCAGTCAAAATTGCAGATCTGAGACCAGCAAGATTGCTAACAACAGCAGCAGGAGGTAAGTGTGCGATTTTTTGTTAAGCCTTGAAAAAGAAACTACTTGCTGGTTGTCTGGAAGAGTAGCGGGACTGCATTGATATCCTTGAGGAAGTCAGGTAGAGGAAAGAAAGCATGTAAGGAAGCAGGAGGAGGAGGAAGCAGGGAGGCTGGGGGAGGAGCAGTATGACAGAAAGGGGGTGGGGCTGGGGAGCAGGAGGGGCCTTGGGATGGAGAGGAGCATGGGGAAGGGGAGAGGATGGAGAGGGGAGGAAGGGACAAAGAGCAATGGGAATGACGTGGGGCAGAAGGGGAGGGAAGGGCAGGAGACGGTTGAAGAGGGGAAGGATGGGCAGGTGATAGAGAGGGGCAGAGAGGGGGGGCAGAGAAGGTGTGGAGTTGGGTGGGCAATGCAACCCAGGGACAGAAGCAGCAACAGTTCAAATGTTGCAAGCAGCAAGCACAGCCACAGCAGCATAGCAACCGTGGAACCTTGCAGCGTTTGGTGCAAACAACGGAAAGCAGCACTCGCTATTGCAATAACGATTGCGGCAGCAGCAGGAAACCTCCTGACCATCTCGAAAGCGCTAGCTCAGTACTACCTAGGGGAAAGACATGGATAGCCATGCAACAGCAGAGCAAATTGTCTGCTCAAACACAGCTTTTCTGGCAACCGTGGTAGTTTGTAGCATGTAGATGCCAACTGGTATCGTCTCTGGCCAGCTATACATTGTGAGTTTTGATTCCCTGCATGGCCGGCTTGCGTGCTGCTGTGGGCTGTTGCGCTTTATGCAGCTCTGCTTGGATCCTGCAATTGCTCGTATTGCCTGTACTGCCATACAATACATACTGTGTTACAGATTCCCAAGAGTGAATTCCCAGTGGTCTGGTTTGTGCTATGGTTATAGGAAAGAGACTACCAATTGCATGTACGCACATGCGTTTGTTACAAGTAGTAGACACTTTTTTGCACACATCGGTCAAGCAGCTCGCGTAGATGCCTCCCTGCAAGATTGTCCCACCCTTTGCCTTACTCTGCTGTCTGCCACACCCCTGCCCTGTCCTGTCTGCCATGTAGGTCATTTCTTGAGCCCGCATCCTCCATTATTGGCCCAAGCTCTCGAATCGAAGAACAATAGAGGTGCCCAGCAATCAGTTGTTCCTTGATGAAGCACATTATTAGGGTTCCCCTGATCCAGGTAAGGGGGCAGGAGTGGGAGGTGGGCACTTGGTCCTGTAAAACTTGAACCTACCGGTATTTGATGCCTGTCAGTTCTAGTCTCTGTGGTGCACAGTGTGTGCTCGGCTGCAGTGCTTTCCAGTTGATGGCTTGTGTTTCAAATTGCCCTACCAGCACTCATTCTGCTTGTAGTGTATGTTTGTACTGATTTGTTGCACAGTACGCAGCCAAGAGGTAATGAATTCTCCCCATATGCTCCCTGTGTCTGCTACTTTTTGTGCTGATTACAAGCGAAGCTGATGTAGCTAATCACCTTCTGAACCCCAGTACCTGGAAGTTTGTACCTTTAAGTCGAGTTGGCTGGTGCAGCACTTTGTTTGCTATATATGGCTGATATGGGTAGCTTTAAGGCCACCCCGCTGATGAGGCATTACGCCAAAATGCATATAGGGTCCAGTCTTTTAAGGTTATCTGATACCAGCCTCACTCCAGCCTCTCGACAAGTCTGTGTGAAGTAGATGAGTACAGGCGGGCATCTCAACTCAGGCGTAAATCCGTTATTCTTGGCATCTATCGAAGCCGAGATCTGATACGCGTTAAACCTTACCACGATATATAGAGAATTGCAGACGATGTACGCTATATAAAGTCAGCATACTGTGATACGTGGCTTTCACCGCTGCATTCCTGTACGCTAAGGTTGTTCATTGGTGCAACCCTGGATCGTACAAGGCTCGCTGTGGGGTGTACTGTCTTTGAGGGTACGGTGCAGGCTAAGCCAGGGCATATCTTTTATGCACCTCCTTCGCCATTCACTGCAGATCTGCTCTCAATGGCGAAGGAGGTGCCAATGGACTTCCCTGATGCTGGTTACAGCTGTTGATACTGCTGCTAAGGGGGGTCGAGTGTCGGACATCCACAGAGCTTTCTGCAAGTGAGGGGCCTAACAAAAGGTGAGAGGAGCATGCGTAAATGGCACTTGAGTATACTGTATGGTGTCAGGGCATTCAAAAGCCTCTTCCTGCACATGTGCAGTGGACTACATACATGGAATATTAGGAGCTAGCAGGAGGGCTGGGGGCTTGATATAGGGGTATGGCCAGAGAATTGTCTTTGTTTTCATGTCACATGTGCTGCAGCTGCTGTTGGGGTGAGAACAGCCGCGCGCTGTTGTTCTCACGGCGCATATGACCGGTCAACCGAAGCTCTGCACTTCATTGACCATGTCTATGTCCAATAACAAGCAAGGACCACTGGGCATGGATAGCCTTTGCAGCATGGCTGGGGATTAGTTTTAGATGGAGCATGATCTGCTGCTGGTTGGGCTGGGGAACGGGGAGCTCTTGCCCACACAGATATAACCACCGGAGAGTGCTGAGGATGGGAGTGTTTTAGCACTATGTGCGTTAGCTAGCAGGAGGCTGGGGAGCGTTACTCAAGCTGCATGGGGACGTGGGGGACACTGATCTGCCAATCAGATCACTGCTGCTGCAGCGTGATTGCAAAAGAGGTCCTTCATTTGTTTTGATTCCTGCTTGTGCGGCTCTGTGCCTGGGCGTGCTTGCGCAGACGTGCACTGGTTTGCTTCTTCGTTGTTACTCGCAATTGTTGTTAAGGATTGCCACTTAAGAGCCTTTGAGGCTCTTAGGAGCACATGGCTGCAGAGCAGTGCTAAGGGCCCCTGATCATGGCATTATATGCAGGCACTTTGTTCTGCACAACCTTTATCAGCAATGAATGTGTGTGCTTGCTTCTGTTGGTGTTCCTAGGGATGCTCTGGCAGGTTGATGATAGTTAAGACCACTACATGCAAGCTCAATGAGCCTGAAGTGCTGATGCTCATCGTGGTGTGAGATGCTGGAGGTAGAAAGTGGGAGCGGTGGCAGTATGGGGTGCCAGAACAGGTAGTGGAGTGACCTAGGATGTCCTTCAGCTTGGCTTACATGTGAAAGAGATGCCAGCTATACAAAAGCTTCAAAGCATGCTCTGCTTATTAATATACCTAACATGACTGGTGAATGCTTTGTAGCAGCTAAAGGAAGTGTGGTGCAGCTTAGGCAGCAGTGGTTTGAGAGTGGCTGTGAATGGTGTACTTGGTTGCAATGGGGAATGTGAAATGGCTCAGTTAACGTTGCTTTTGGGGTTGTGCAATGGCCAGACCTTGGCCAGATGCAGCAGTGCGCCAGAGTCAGCCAGACTTGCCAGACCATGGGCCAGATGCTGGCCAGCCATGGCTAGAGCTGGGCCAGACCCCCGCTTGCCCTAGTGTGACTGGGTTGTTTTGTATGATGTTCCGTTTATAAATCACAAGATAAGCTTCTCTGGTTGTATGCCTATGCGGTGCAAGGCTTTCGCAAGCTGACCGAGGCGCTGCCCCCTTCCGAGTCGTCGCCATCTCGTCTCGCCAGCGGATAGAACTCCCAAACGGCGAGTCCGCCACTGGCTTGGATTGCCTCCTCGGCGGACCGCCCCATCGAGCTCATGCGGAGCCGCAAGCACTGTGGAAGCGTCTTTGCAGCAATCCATACTGCCGGGGGCTTAGTTGATCATCGCTACAATATGTTTGGTTGCATTCCCTTGCCCTGCTTAGAGTGCACATCTGAGCATGCGTCCTGCTGACCAGCGAAGTAAGCTGGCTATCAAGTGAGCTTTGCAGCTACATTGTTATAGCGCTTTACATTTATTAAAGTTCCCCTCTGGATGATGGCGCCCTGCAAGGCTGCTTCATGTTGGCTACCGCTCCATCACAGAGTCCTCCGCCAGCCTGCCATGCCGGCGGCTTGATGAAACTCCCAAACACTGAGTCCGATGCGGTTATTAAAGGTCCCGTCGAGCTCGAGCAACGCTTGAAGCAGCGGGATGGCTGTATGTGCATTATGATGCCTGCCTGGGAAGTGTTTGTGAATGCCTACCCTGATCAGATTGATGCTAGCTGCTGTATGTTTCTACCAATCAATCGTTTGAATGTGTCTGCTAGGCCTGATTTGGAGTGTTCCATTTGCTATGCTGATGGTCAGTGCGTAGGTGCATCTGCTGGGGAATTATTGAGATGGCAGTCATGAGTGAGAGCTACCAATGTTGTCCGTCCGCCTTCATAGTTGCGCCTTAATCATAGTGCCAGATGGGCATTGATCACCACGTCCACGTGTGCCCCATGGATATACATCTACTAGGGATGAAGCAAAGAGGAAGCTAGGCTTACTGCAGCCCCCTTATACCTCCCCTTTGAGGTGCCGCAGAGGTGCACCGCCCGTAGCGACACATACATGGGGCATGGGCCCAAGCGGGTCTGGCACCTTTATGTAAGCCCATACACTTCTCACTGTCTGATGAAGAGGCGCCCAACCACGCATCAAGGCTTCCCTGTTGATGGACTTCCCCAGTTTTCAAGCATGCCCACATGCACAGCCAATGTCACATGCTACCTTCCTGCTCACATTAGCTCTGAGCATTGTATATTTGAATCAAGTATTGGCAGCCAAATGCAGCCAACTATGATTGAATAGCTGAGCTACCAACGGCACATGACACATAAAGCGCACAATACAGGTGCACGGTTCTTTGGAAAGAGCTGGTCCTAAGCCTACCATAGCAGCAGCAACAAGAGCAGCAGGGCCCTGAGGGAGGGATATTATTACATTTCATGATATGCCATAGCAATAAGTGCCATAGGCCCCGCACCTCAAGCTGTCACAAAGAGCAGCGAGGTGGAACAGAATACGGGTAAACTTCGACATGTATGACAATATATGCATGCCTAAACATGAGGTCCAGCAGCTAGGTCAAAATCACCCAAAACCTCCACTGCCCCAATGGGGGTAAGAGCCTCCCTCCTACTTGAGAAAGCAAGGAGGGCTTGTAGGAGGGAGGGATAGCAGGGTATGTAAGGGCAGCGGTTGGATGCAGCGGGAGACTTCTGAAGCCAGTTGCTATCACATGGGGCTTCAACAGCACAAGGCCCGTGCTTGAAGTGGCTGCTGCCTTGGGATAGGCAGGTGGTGAAAACTGCACTATGTGTGTGGTGATGAGGGGGTGCTTCAGCCTTCCTGTTGGCAAGTACAGATGTGGGTGCGCCAGCAACTCATTCTGCTGCTGCTGCTGCTGGCAGTAGCAGTGCAGTGGGGCTCTTGTTGTGAACAAGGGTAGCTGCCGCATTGCAATTCAAACAATCTGATCTGTCGAGCAAGCAGTGTAAGGAAAGTAAAGCACCAGTGCCTCTAATAGCAGCAGCATTGACAGGACCAGCAAGACTCTCCAGCAGCGGTCAAGAGCGGGAGCAGCAGCAGATCTGCTGGCAGTAGAGGCAATAGCATCAGCACCAAGGACGACAAGACATGCGCCAAGCAGCAGCATGCATCTCAATCATAGGAGGTTTTGGGGAGGGTGAATAAACAAACAAACAAAAAGCCAAGGTGTGGCTGCACCAAGGCAGCTGGGTCGAAACGACCAAACACACCGGGGTCAAACCCCATTTCCCTACTCAACGGAAATTTAGGAAACACCACTGAAATGGCAAAAGGACCAACACCAAATCGATAGCTACACACCGCTCTGTCAGGAGGTCAAGCCATTGGGGATCAACCATTGGCTTGCACTCATTCTAGGCTTTTCGAAGTCTGATGCATCCTCAGGTTCTGAATCAAACAGATACAGATGTATATGTATTAACCAATACCTCTGGTAAGAGGTCCACATTCGAGCCTCCAGACTTATGATAAAACCAGGCCACTCTCATTGGTACACACAGCAACAAACTTCACTGTTGCCTATACCATGTCCGGCCTTAACAACCTTCCCAACACACCCCAGAACTGGGCATATGTTGCCATATTGTGTCTAAAAGCCACAGGGATAGCTGCATGCATCCTCTCCCATGGGTCCACCATGGTGGGATGAGAGCACACCAACAGGCAGAATAGGCTTGTTGCTGCTGCTGCTGCTGCTGCTGCTGAGTGCCAGTCTATCTATTTAATTGTAGACTAGCAGGTCAATCATGGGAGGCTTTGGGGAGGATGTACAGATTGGAGGAATGGAGAGGAGGTGAACAAACAAAGGTTTAAGATGTGGCTGCACCTTAAGATGAGGGGAGTTCGCAAGCAGGGGAGCATAAATAGCAGGGGTAGACTCAAAGGTACCAGTCAATTATCCCTGATGTCACTGGTAGTCCATTGAATCATTCATGGGGCCTCAAACAGCAGCAGCAGCAGCAGCAGCAGGAGCATGCAGAACCAGATGGATGGGGGCAGGAGCAGCATCAGCTTAACAAAGAGCAGCAAAGCCTAAGCAGCAGCATTAACCTCGGGTGCAGCATTTCTGGCAGCAGCAGTAAACATGGAGCAACAAGAGCAGCCCATTGGCTTTTCCATCGGCTGCATAATCATCAATAAGGAGCAGGGCGGGGTGGGTTGCCGCAAATGGAACTAAGAAGGTTGAAGCAGCAGCTGCAACTTGCTGTGCTTGAGACACTGTTCGAGCCTTTGTACCATTTAATTTGGTTCTGTTAGTGTCTCGTACTGGTGCTGCATGTGCCAATGGACGCTGCACCGGTTCGCAGCCTGAACATGTGATAGCGGGGACCTCATCAGGCCGACCAGACGTTGACTGGGTTGTTTTGTATGATGTTCCGTTTATAAATCACAAGATAAGCTTCTCTGGTTGTATGCCTATGCGGTGCAAGGCTTTCGCAAGCTGACCGAGGCGCTGCCCCCTTCCGAGTCGTCGCCATCTCGTCTCGCCAGCGGATAGAACTCCCAAACGGCGAGTCCGCCACTGGCTTGGATTGCCTCCTCGGCGGACCGCCCCATCGAGCTCATGCGGAGCCGCAAGCACTGTGGAAGCGTCTTTGCAGCAATCAATACTGCCGGGGGCTTAGTTGATCATCGCTACAATATGTTTGGTTGCATTCCCTTGCCCTGCTTAGAGTGCACATCTGAGCATGCGTCCTGCTGACCAGCGAAGTGAAAGCGAAGTAAGCTGGCTATCAAGTGAGCTTTGCAGCTACATTGTTATAGCGCTTTACATTTATTACAGTTCCCCTCTGGATGATGGCGCCCTGCAAGGCTGCTTCATGTTGGCTACCGCTCCATCACAGAGTCCTCCGCCAGCCTGCCATGCCGGCGGCTTGATGAAACTCCCAAACACTGAGTCCGATGCGGTTATTAAAGGTCCCGTCGAGCTCGAGCAACGCTTGAAGCAGCGGGATGGCTGTATGTGCATTATGATGCCTGCCTGGGAACTGTTTGTGAATGCCTACCCTGATCAGATTGATGCTAGCTGCTGTATGTTTCTACCAATCAATCGTTTGAATGTGTCTGCTAGGCCTGATTTGGAGTGTTCCATTTGCTATGCTGATGGTCAGTGCGTAGGTGCATCTGCTGGGGAATTATTGAGATGGCAGTCATGAGTGAGAGCTACCAATGTTGTCCGTCCGCCTTCATAGTTGCGCCTTAATCATAGTGCCAGATGGGCATTGATCACCACGTCCACGTGTGCCCCATGGATATACATCTACTAGGGATGAAGCAAAGAGGAAGCTAGGCTTACTGCAGCCCCCTTATACCTCCCCTTTGAGGTGCCGCAGAGGTGCACCGCCCGTAGCGACACATACATGGGGCATGGGCCCAAGCGGGTCTGGCACCTTTATGTAAGCCCATACACTTCTCACTGTCTGATGAAGAGGCGCCCAACCACGCATCAAGGCTTCCCTGTTGATGGACTTCCCCAGTTTTCAAGCATGCCCACATGCACAGCCAATGTCACATGCTACCTTCCTGCTCACATTAGCTCTGAGCATTGTATATTTGAATCAAGTATTGGCAGCCAAATGCAGCCAACTATGATTGAATAGCTGAGCTACCAACGGCACATGACACATAAAGCGCACAATACAGGTGCACGGTTCTTTGGAAAGAGCTGGTCCTAAGCCTACCATAGCAGCAGCAACAAGAGCAGCAGGGCCCTGAGGGAGGGATAGCAGGGTATGTAAGGGCAGCGGTTGGATGCAGCGGGAGACTTCTGAAGCCAGTTGCTATCACATGGGGCTTCAACAGCACAAGGCCCGTGCTTGAAGTGGCTGCTGCCTTGGGATAGGCAGGTGGTGAAAACTGCACTATGTGTGTGGTGATGAGGGGGTGCTTCAGCCTTCCTGTTGGCAAGTACAGATGTGGGTGCGCCAGCAACTCATTCTGCTGCTGCTGCTGCTGGCAGTAGCAGTGCAGTGGGGCTCTTGTTGTGAACAAGGGTAGCTGCCGCATTGCAATTCAAACAATCTGATCTGTCGAGCAAGCAGTGTAAGGAAAGTAAAGCACCAGTGCCTCTAATAGCAGCAGCATTGACAGGACCAGCAAGACTCTCCAGCAGCGGTCAAGAGCGGGAGCAGCAGCAGATATGCTGGCAGTAGAGGCAATAGCATCAGCACCAAGGACGACAAGACATGCGCCAAGCAGCAGCATGCATCTCAATCATAGGAGGTTTTGGGGAGGGTGAATAAACAAACAAACAAAAAGCCAAGGTGTGGCTGCACCAAGGCAGCTGGGTCGAAACGACCAAACACACCGGGGTCAAACCCCATTTCCCTACTCAACGGAAATTTAGGAAACACCACTGAAATGGCAAAAGGACCAATACCAAATCGATAGCTACACACCGCTCTGTCAGGAGGTCAAGCCATTGGGGATCAACCATTGGCTTGCACTCATTCTAGGCTTTTCGAAGTCTGATGCATCCTCAGGTTCTGAATCAAACAGATACAGATGTATATGTATTAACCAATACCTCTGGTAAGAGGTGCACATTCGAGCCTCCAGACTTATGATAAAACCAGGCCACTCTCACTGGTACACACAGCAACAAACTTCACTGTTGCCTATACCATGTCCGGCCTTAACAACCTTCCCAACACACCCCAGAACTGGGCATATGTTGCCATATTGTGTCTAAAAGCCACAGGGATAGCTGCATGCATCCTCTCCCATGGGTCCACCATGGTGGGATGAGAGCACACCAACAGGCAGAATAGGCTTGTTGCTGATGCTGCTGCTGCTGCTGCTGAGTGCCAGTCTATCTATTTAATTGTAGACTAGCAGGTCAATCATGGGAGGCTTTGGGGAGGATGTACAGATTGGAGGAATGGAGAGGAGGTGAACAAACAAAGGTTTAAGATGTGGCTGCACCTTAAGATGAGGGGAGTTCGCAAGCAGGGGAGCATAAATAGCAGGGGTAGACTCAAAGGTACCAGTCAATTATCCCTGATGTCACTGGTAGTCCATTGAATCATTCATGGGGCCTCAAACAGCAGCAGCAGCAGCAGCAGGAGCATGCAGAACCAGATGGATGGGGGCAGGAGCAGCATCAGCTTAACAAAGAGCAGCAAAGCCTAAGCAGCAGCATTAACCTCGGGTGCAGCATTTCTGGCAGCAGCAGTAAACATGGAGCAACAAGAGCAGCCCATTGGCTTTTCCATCGGCTGCATAATCATCAATAAGGAGCAGGGCGGGGTGGGTTGCCGCAAATGGAACTAAGAAGGTTGAAGCAGCAGCTGCAACTTGCTGTGCTTGAGACACTGTTCGAGCCTTTGTACCATTTAATTTGGTTCTGTTAGTGTCTCGTACTGGTGCTGCATGTGCCAATGGACGCTGCACCGGTTCGCAGCCTGAACATGTGATAGCGGGGACCTCATCAGGCCGACCAGACGTTGACTGGGTTGTTTTGTATGATGTTCCGTTTATAAATCACAAGATAAGCTTCTCTGGTTGTATGCCTATGCGGTGCAAGGCTTTCGCAAGCTGACCGAGGCGCTGCCCCCTTCCGAGTCGTCGCCATCTCGTCTCGCCAGCGGATAGAACTCCCAAACGGCGAGTCCGCCACTGGCTTGGATTGCCTCCTCGGCGGACCGCCCCATCGAGCTCATGCGGAGCCGCAAGCACTGTGGAAGCGTCTTTGCAGCAATCAATACTGCCGGGGGCTTAGTTGATCATCGCTACAATATGTTTGGTTGCATTCCCTTGCCCTGCTTAGAGTGCACATCTGAGCATGCGTCCTGCTGACCAGCGAAGTGAAAGCGAAGTAAGCTGGCTATCAAGTGAGCTTTGCAGCTACATTGTTATAGCGCTTTACATTTATTACAGTTCCCCTCTGGATGATGGCGCCCTGCAAGGCTGCTTCATGTTGGCTACCGCTCCATCACAGAGTCCTCCGCCAGCCTGCCATGCCGGCCTTGATGAAACTCCCAAACACTGAGTCCGATGCTAGCTCCAACATGCGGTTATTAAAGGTCCCGTCGAGCTCGAGCAACGCTTGAAGCAGCGGGATGGCTGTATGTGCATTATGATGCCTGCCTGGGAAATGTTTGTGAATGCCTACCCTGATCAGATTGATGCTAGCTGCTGTATGTTTCTACCAATCAATCGTTTGAATGTGTCTGCTAGGCCTGATTTGGAGTGTTCCATTTGCTATGCTGATGGTCAGTGCGTAGGTGCATCTGCTGGGGAATTATTGAGATGGCAGTCATGAGTGAGAGCTACCAATGTTGTCCGTCCGCCTTCATAGTTGCGCCTTAATCATAGTGCCAGATGGGCATTGATCACCACGTCCACGTGTGCCCCATGGATATACATCTACTAGGGATGAAGCAAAGAGCAAGCTAGGCTTACTGCAGCCCCCTTATACCTCCCCTTTGAGGTGCCGCAGAGGTGCACCGCCCGTAGCGACACATACATGGGGCATGGGCCCAAGCGGGTCTGGCACCTTTATGTAAGCCCATACACTTCTCACTGTCTGATGAAGAGGCGCCCAACCACGCATCAAGGCTTCCCTGTTGATGGACTTCCCCAGTTTTCAAGCATGCCCACATGCACAGCCAATGTCACATGCTACCTTCCTGCTCACGTTAGCTCTGAGCATTGTATATTTGAATCAAATATTGGCAGCCAAATGCAGCCAACTATGATTGAATAGCTGAGCTACCAACGGCACATGACACATAAAGCGCACAATACAGGTGCACAGTTCTTTGGAAAGAGCTGGTCCTAAGCCTACCATAGCAGCAGCAACAAGAGCAGCAGGGCCCTGAGGGAGGGATAGCAGGGTATGTAAGCGCAGCGGTTGGATGCAGCGGGAGACTTCTGAAGCCAGTTGCTATCACATGGGGCTTCAACAGCACAAGGCCCGTGCTTGAAGTGGCTGCTGCCTTGGGATAGGCAGGTGGTGAAAACTGCACTATGTGTGTGGTGATGAGGGGGTGCTTCAGCCTTCCTGTTGGCAAGTACAGATGTGGGTGCGCCAGCAACTCATTCTGCTGCTGCTGCTGCTGGCAGTAGCAGTGCAGTGGGGCTCTTGTTGTGAACAAGGGTAGCTGCCGCATTGCAATTCAAACAATCTGATCTGTCGAGCAAGCAGTGTAAGGAAAGTAAAGCACCAGTGCCTCTAATAGCAGCAGCATTGACAGGACCAGCAAGACTCTCCAGCAGCGGTCAAGAGCGGGAGCAGCAGCAGATATGCTGGCAGTAGAGGCAATAGCATCAGCACCAAGGACGACAAGACATGCGCCAAGCAGCAGCATGCATCTCAATCATAGGAGGTTTTGGGGAGGGTGAATAAACAAACAAACAAAAAGCCAAGGTGTGGCTGCACCAAGGCAGCTGGGTCGAAACGACCAAACACACCGGGGTCAAACCCCATTTCCCTACTCAACGGAAATTTAGGAAACACCACTGAAATGGCAAAAGGACCAACACCAAATCGATAGCTACACACCGCTCTGTCAGGAGGTCAAGCCATTGGGGATCAACCATTGGCTTGCACTCATTCTAGGCTTTTCGAAGTCTGATGCATCCTCAGGTTCTGAATCAAACAGATACAGATGTATATGTATTAACCAATACCTCTGGTAAGAGGTGCACATTCGAGCCTCCAGACTTATGATAAAACCACGCCACTCTCACTGCTACACACAGCAACAAACTTCACTGTTGCCTATACCATGTCCGGCCTTAACAACCTTCCCAACACACCCCAGAACTGGGCATATGTTGCCATATTGTGTCTAAAAGCCACAGGGATAGCTGCATGCATCCTCTCCCATGGGTCCACCATGGTGGGATGAGAGCACACCAACAGGCAGAATAGGCTTGCTGCTGATGCTGCTGCTGCTGCTGCTGAGTGCCAGTCTATCTATTTAATTGTAGACTAGCAGGTCAATCATGGGAGGCTTTGGGGAGGATGTACAGATTGGAGGAATGGAGAGGAGGTGAACAAACAAAGGTTTAAGATGTGGCTGCACCTTAAGATGAGGGGAGTTCGCAAGCAGGGGAGCATAAATAGCAGGGGTAGACTCAAAGGTACCAGTCAATTATCCCTGATGTCACTGGTAGTCCATTGGATCATTCATGGGGCCTCAAACAGCAGCAGCAGCAGCAGCAGCAGCAGGAGCATGCAGAACCAGATGGATGGGGGCAGGAGCAGCATCAGCTTAACAAAGAGCAGCAAAGCCTAAGCAGCAGCATTAACCTCGGGTGCAGCATTTCTGGCAGCAGCAGTAAACATGGAGCAACAAGAGCAGCCCATTGGCTTTTCCATCGGCTGCATAATCATCAATAAGGAGCAGGGCGGGGTGGGTTGCCGCAAATGGAACTAAGAAGGTTGAAGCAGCAGCTGCAACTTGCTGTGCTTGAGACACTGTTCGAGCCTTTGTACCATTTAATTTGGTTCTGTTAGTGTCTCGTACTGGTGCTGCATGTGCCAATGGACGCTGCACCGGTTCGCAGCCTGAACATGTGATAGCGGGGACCTCATCAGGCCGACCAGACGTTGACTGGGTTGTTTTGTATGATGTTCCGTTTATAAATCACAAGATAAGCTTCTCTGGTTGTATGCCTATGCGGTGCAAGGCTTTCGCAAGCTGACCGAGGCGCTGCCCCCTTCCGAGTCGTCGCCATCTCGTCTCGCCAGCGGATAGAACTCCCAAACGGCGAGTCCGCCACTGGCTTGGATTGCCTCCTCGGCGGACCGCCCCATCGAGCTCATGCGGAGCCGCAAGCACTGTGGAAGCGTCTTTGCAGCAATCAATACTGCCGGGGGCTTAGTTGATCATCGCTACAATATGTTTGGTTGCATTCCCTTGCCCTGCTTAGAGTGCACATCTGAGCATGCGTCCTGCTGACCAGCGAAGTGAAAGCGAAGTAAGCTGGCTATCAAGTGAGCTTTGCAGCTACATTGTTATAGCGCTTTACATTTATTACAGTTCCCCTCTGGATGATGGCGCCCTGCAAGGCTGCTTCATGTTGGCTACCGCTCCATCACAGAGTCCTCCGCCAGCCTGCCATGCCGGCCTTGATGAAACTCCCAAACACTGAGTCCGATGCTAGCTCCAACATGCGGTTATTAAAGGTCCCGTCGAGCTCGAGCAACGCTTGAAGCAGCGGGATGGCTGTATGTGCATTATGATGCCTGCCTGGGAAATGTTTGTGAATGCCTACCCTGATCAGATTGATGCTAGCTGCTGTATGTTTCTACCAATCAATCGTTTGAATGTGTCTGCTAGGCCTGATTTGGAGTGTTCCATTTGCTATGCTGATGGTCAGTGCGTAGGTGCATCTGCTGGGGAATTATTGAGATGGCAGTCATGAGTGAGAGCTACCAATGTTGTCCGTCCGCCTTCATAGTTGCGCCTTAATCATAGTGCCAGATGGGCATTGATCACCACGTCCACGTGTGCCCCATGGATATACATCTACTAGGGATGAAGCAAAGAGCAAGCTAGGCTTACTGCAGCCCCCTTATACCTCCCCTTTGAGGTGCCGCAGAGGTGCACCGCCCGTAGCGACACATACATGGGGCATGGGCCCAAGCGGGTCTGGCACCTTTATGTAAGCCCATACACTTCTCACTGTCTGATGAAGAGGCGCCCAACCACGCATCAAGGCTTCCCTGTTGATGGACTTCCCCAGTTTTCAAGCATGCCCACATGCACAGCCAATGTCACATGCTACCTTCCTGCTCACGTTAGCTCTGAGCATTGTATATTTGAATCAAATATTGGCAGCCAAATGCAGCCAACTATGATTGAATAGCTGAGCTACCAACGGCACATGACACATAAAGCGCACAATACAGGTGCACAGTTCTTTGGAAAGAGCTGGTCCTAAGCCTACCATAGCAGCAGCAACAAGAGCAGCAGGGCCCTGAGGGAGGGATAGCAGGGTATGTAAGCGCAGCGGTTGGATGCAGCGGGAGACTTCTGAAGCCAGTTGCTATCACATGGGGCTTCAACAGCACAAGGCCCGTGCTTGAAGTGGCTGCTGCCTTGGGATAGGCAGGTGGTGAAAACTGCACTATGTGTGTGGTGATGAGGGGGTGCTTCAGCCTTCCTGTTGGCAAGTACAGATGTGGGTGCGCCAGCAACTCATTCTGCTGCTGCTGCTGCTGGCAGTAGCAGTGCAGTGGGGCTCTTGTTGTGAACAAGGGTAGCTGCCGCATTGCAATTCAAACAATCTGATCTGTCGAGCAAGCAGTGTAAGGAAAGTAAAGCACCAGTGCCTCTAATAGCAGCAGCATTGACAGGACCAGCAAGACTCTCCAGCAGCGGTCAAGAGCGGGAGCAGCAGCAGATATGCTGGCAGTAGAGGCAATAGCATCAGCACCAAGGACGACAAGACATGCGCCAAGCAGCAGCATGCATCTCAATCATAGGAGGTTTTGGGGAGGGTGAATAAACAAACAAACAAAAAGCCAAGGTGTGGCTGCACCAAGGCAGCTGGGTCGAAACGACCAAACACACCGGGGTCAAACCCCATTTCCCTACTCAACGGAAATTTAGGAAACACCACTGAAATGGCAAAAGGACCAACACCAAATCGATAGCTACACACCGCTCTGTCAGGAGGTCAAGCCATTGGGGATCAACCATTGGCTTGCACTCATTCTAGGCTTTTCGAAGTCTGATGCATCCTCAGGTTCTGAATCAAACAGATACAGATGTATATGTATTAACCAATACCTCTGGTAAGAGGTGCACATTCGAGCCTCCAGACTTATGATAAAACCACGCCACTCTCACTGCTACACACAGCAACAAACTTCACTGTTGCCTATACCATGTCCGGCCTTAACAACCTTCCCAACACACCCCAGAACTGGGCATATGTTGCCATATTGTGTCTAAAAGCCACAGGGATAGCTGCATGCATCCTCTCCCATGGGTCCACCATGGTGGGATGAGAGCACACCAACAGGCAGAATAGGCTTGCTGCTGATGCTGCTGCTGCTGAGTGCCAGTCTATCTATTTAATTGTAGACTAGCAGGTCAATCATGGGAGGCTTTGGGGAGGATGTACAGATTGGAGGAATGGAGAGGAGGTGAACAAACAAAGGTTTAAGATGTGGCTGCACCTTAAGATGAGGGGAGTTCGCAAGCAGGGGAGCATAAATAGCAGGGGTAGACTCAAAGGTACCAGTCAATTATCCCTGATGTCACTGGTAGTCCATTGGATCATTCATGGGGCCTCAAACAGCAGCAGCAGCAGCAGCAGCAGCAGCAGCAGGAGCATGCAGAACCAGATGGATGGGGGCAGGAGCAGCATCAGCTTAACAAAGAGCAGCAAAGCCTAAGCAGCAGCATTAACCTCGGGTGCAGCATTTCTGGCAGCAGCAGTAAACATGGAGCAACAAGAGCAGCCCATTGGCTTTTCCATCGGCTGCATAATCATCAATAAGGAGCAGGGCGGGGTGGGTTGCCGCAAATGGAACTAAGAAGGTTGAAGCAGCAGCTGCAACTTGCTGTGCTTGAGACACTGTTCGAGCCTTTGTACCATTTAATTTGGTTCTGTTAGTGTCTCGTACTGGTGCTGCATGTGCCAATGGACGCTGCACCGGTTCGCAGCCTGAACATGTGATAGCGGGGACCTCATCAGGCCGACCAGACGTTGACTGGGTTGTTTTGTATGATGTTCCGTTTATAAATCACAAGATAAGCTTCTCTGGTTGTATGCCTATGCGGTGCAAGGCTTTCGCAAGCTGACCGAGGCGCTGCCCCCTTCCGAGTCGTCGCCATCTCGTCTCGCCAGCGGATAGAACTCCCAAACGGCGAGTCCGCCACTGGCTTGGATTGCCTCCTCGGCGGACCGCCCCATCGAGCTCATGCGGAGCCGCAAGCACTGTGGAAGCGTCTTTGCAGCAATCAATACTGCCGGGGGCTTAGTTGATCATCGCTACAATATGTTTGGTTGCATTCCCTTGCCCTGCTTAGAGTGCACATCTGAGCATGCGTCCTGCTGACCAGCGAAGTGAAAGCGAAGTAAGCTGGCTATCAAGTGAGCTTTGCAGCTACATTGTTATAGCGCTTTACATTTATTACAGTTCCCCTCTGGATGATGGCGCCCTGCAAGGCTGCTTCATGTTGGCTACCGCTCCATCACAGAGTCCTCCGCCAGCCTGCCATGCCGGCCTTGATGAAACTCCCAAACACTGAGTCCGATGCTAGCTCCAACATGCGGTTATTAAAGGTCCCGTCGAGCTCGAGCAACGCTTGAAGCAGCGGGATGGCTGTATGTGCATTATGATGCCTGCCTGGGAAATGTTTGTGAATGCCTACCCTGATCAGATTGATGCTAGCTGCTGTATGTTTCTACCAATCAATCGTTTGAATGTGTCTGCTAGGCCTGATTTGGAGTGTTCCATTTGCTATGCTGATGGTCAGTGCGTAGGTGCATCTGCTGGGGAATTATTGAGATGGCAGTCATGAGTGAGAGCTACCAATGTTGTCCGTCCGCCTTCATAGTTGCGCCTTAATCATAGTGCCAGATGGGCATTGATCACCACGTCCACGTGTGCCCCATGGATATACATCTACTAGGGATGAAGCAAAGAGCAAGCTAGGCTTACTGCAGCCCCCTTATACCTCCCCTTTGAGGTGCCGCAGAGGTGCACCGCCCGTAGCGACACATACATGGGGCATGGGCCCAAGCGGGTCTGGCACCTTTATGTAAGCCCATACACTTCTCACTGTCTGATGAAGAGGCGCCCAACCACGCATCAAGGCTTCCCTGTTGATGGACTTCCCCAGTTTTCAAGCATGCCCACATGCACAGCCAATGTCACATGCTACCTTCCTGCTCACGTTAGCTCTGAGCATTGTATATTTGAATCAAATATTGGCAGCCAAATGCAGCCAACTATGATTGAATAGCTGAGCTACCAACGGCACATGACACATAAAGCGCACAATACAGGTGCACAGTTCTTTGGAAAGAGCTGGTCCTAAGCCTACCATAGCAGCAGCAACAAGAGCAGCAGGGCCCTGAGGGAGGGATAGCAGGGTATGTAAGCGCAGCGGTTGGATGCAGCGGGAGACTTCTGAAGCCAGTTGCTATCACATGGGGCTTCAACAGCACAAGGCCCGTGCTTGAAGTGGCTGCTGCCTTGGGATAGGCAGGTGGTGAAAACTGCACTATGTGTGTGGTGATGAGGGGGTGCTTCAGCCTTCCTGTTGGCAAGTACAGATGTGGGTGCGCCAGCAACTCATTCTGCTGCTGCTGCTGCTGGCAGTAGCAGTGCAGTGGGGCTCTTGTTGTGAACAAGGGTAGCTGCCGCATTGCAATTCAAACAATCTGATCTGTCGAGCAAGCAGTGTAAGGAAAGTAAAGCACCAGTGCCTCTAATAGCAGCAGCATTGACAGGACCAGCAAGACTCTCCAGCAGCGGTCAAGAGCGGGAGCAGCAGCAGATATGCTGGCAGTAGAGGCAATAGCATCAGCACCAAGGACGACAAGACATGCGCCAAGCAGCAGCATGCATCTCAATCATAGGAGGTTTTGGGGAGGGTGAATAAACAAACAAACAAAAAGCCAAGGTGTGGCTGCACCAAGGCAGCTGGGTCGAAACGACCAAACACACCGGGGTCAAACCCCATTTCCCTACTCAACGGAAATTTAGGAAACACCACTGAAATGGCAAAAGGACCAACACCAAATCGATAGCTACACACCGCTCTGTCAGGAGGTCAAGCCATTGGGGATCAACCATTGGCTTGCACTCATTCTAGGCTTTTCGAAGTCTGATGCATCCTCAGGTTCTGAATCAAACAGATACAGATGTATATGTATTAACCAATACCTCTGGTAAGAGGTGCACATTCGAGCCTCCAGACTTATGATAAAACCACGCCACTCTCACTGCTACACACAGCAACAAACTTCACTGTTGCCTATACCATGTCCGGCCTTAACAACCTTCCCAACACACCCCAGAACTGGGCATATGTTGCCATATTGTGTCTAAAAGCCACAGGGATAGCTGCATGCATCCTCTCCCATGGGTCCACCATGGTGGGATGAGAGCACACCAACAGGCAGAATAGGCTTGCTGCTGATGCTGCTGCTGCTGCTGCTGCTGAGTGCCAGTCTATCTATTTAATTGTAGACTAGCAGGTCAATCATGGGAGGCTTTGGGGAGGATGTACAGATTGGAGGAATGGAGAGGAGGTGAACAAACAAAGGTTTAAGATGTGGCTGCACCTTAAGATGAGGGGAGTTCGCAAGCAGGGGAGCATAAATAGCAGGGGTAGACTCAAAGGTACCAGTCAATTATCCCTGATGTCACTGGTAGTCCATTGGATCATTCATGGGGCCTCAAACAGCAGCAGCAGCAGCAGCAGCAGCAGCAGCAGGAGCATGCAGAACCAGATGGATGGGGGCAGGAGCAGCATCAGCTTAACAAAGAGCAGCAAAGCCTAAGCAGCAGCATTAACCTCGGGTGCAGCATTTCTGGCAGCAGCAGTAAACATGGAGCAACAAGAGCAGCCCATTGGCTTTTCCATCGGCTGCATAATCATCAATAAGGAGCAGGGCGGGGTGGGTTGCCGCAAATGGAACTAAGAAGGTTGAAGCAGCAGCTGCAACTTGCTGTGCTTGAGACACTGTTCGAGCCTTTGTACCATTTAATTTGGTTCTGTTAGTGTCTCGTACTGGTGCTGCATGTGCCAATGGACGCTGCACCGGTTCGCAGCCTGAACATGTGATAGCGGGGACCTCATCAGGCCGACCAGACGTTGACTGGGTTGTTTTGTATGATGTTCCGTTTATAAATCACAAGATAAGCTTCTCTGGTTGTATGCCTATGCGGTGCAAGGCTTTCGCAAGCTGACCGAGGCGCTGCCCCCTTCCGAGTCGTCGCCATCTCGTCTCGCCAGCGGATAGAACTCCCAAACGGCGAGTCCGCCACTGGCTTGGATTGCCTCCTCGGCGGACCGCCCCATCGAGCTCATGCGGAGCCGCAAGCACTGTGGAAGCGTCTTTGCAGCAATCAATACTGCCGGGGGCTTAGTTGATCATCGCTACAATATGTTTGGTTGCATTCCCTTGCCCTGCTTAGAGTGCACATCTGAGCATGCGTCCTGCTGACCAGCGAAGTGAAAGCGAAGTAAGCTGGCTATCAAGTGAGCTTTGCAGCTACATTGTTATAGCGCTTTACATTTATTACAGTTCCCCTCTGGATGATGGCGCCCTGCAAGGCTGCTTCATGTTGGCTACCGCTCCATCACAGAGTCCTCCGCCAGCCTGCCATGCCGGCCTTGATGAAACTCCCAAACACTGAGTCCGATGCTAGCTCCAACATGCGGTTATTAAAGGTCCCGTCGAGCTCGAGCAACGCTTGAAGCAGCGGGATGGCTGTATGTGCATTATGATGCCTGCCTGGGAAATGTTTGTGAATGCCTACCCTGATCAGATTGATGCTAGCTGCTGTATGTTTCTACCAATCAATCGTTTGAATGTGTCTGCTAGGCCTGATTTGGAGTGTTCCATTTGCTATGCTGATGGTCAGTGCGTAGGTGCATCTGCTGGGGAATTATTGAGATGGCAGTCATGAGTGAGAGCTACCAATGTTGTCCGTCCGCCTTCATAGTTGCGCCTTAATCATAGTGCCAGATGGGCATTGATCACCACGTCCACGTGTGCCCCATGGATATACATCTACTAGGGATGAAGCAAAGAGCAAGCTAGGCTTACTGCAGCCCCCTTATACCTCCCCTTTGAGGTGCCGCAGAGGTGCACCGCCCGTAGCGACACATACATGGGGCATGGGCCCAAGCGGGTCTGGCACCTTTATGTAAGCCCATACACTTCTCACTGTCTGATGAAGAGGCGCCCAACCACGCATCAAGGCTTCCCTGTTGATGGACTTCCCCAGTTTTCAAGCATGCCCACATGCACAGCCAATGTCACATGCTACCTTCCTGCTCACGTTAGCTCTGAGCATTGTATATTTGAATCAAATATTGGCAGCCAAATGCAGCCAACTATGATTGAATAGCTGATCTACCAACGGCGCATGATATTGTTACATTATTACATCTACGCTCGCTCCACCATGAGCGGCGTGCGTACAGTTAAGGAAGTAGGCTTACTACAGTGAGGGCACCCGCCTCCTGAACACGACCAATATGTCCTGGCTCTTCATATCACCACCTCCGTCCCATCCACCTCACTTTTCAATTCCTACACCATGTCCTTCCAGAAGGGGTACGCATGACACGTAAAGCGCACGCACAATACAGGTGCACAGTTCTTTGGAAAGAGCTGGTCCTAAGCCTACCATAGCAGCAGCAACAAGAGCAGCACGGCCCTTCGGAGGGAGGGATAGCAGGGTATGCAAGGGCAGCGGTTTTTCTTTTTTCAAATGTAACATTCAAACCGTGAATGCAGCGGAAGACTTCTGAAGCCAGTTGCTATCACATGGGGCTTCAACAGCACAAGGCCCGTACTTGAAGTGGCTGCTGCCTTCGGATAGGCAGGTGGTGAAAACTGCACTACGTGTGTGGTGATGAGGGGGTGCTTCAGCCTTCCTGTTGGCAAGTGCAGATGTGGGTGCGCCAGCAACTCATTCTGCTGCTGCTGCTGCTGGCAGTAGCAGTGCAGTGGGGCTCTTGTTGTGAACAAGGGTAGCTGCCGCATTGCAATTCAAACAATCTGATCTGTCGAGCAAGCAGTGTAAGGAAAGTAAAGCACCAGTGCCTCTAATAGCAGCAGCATTGACAGGACCAGCAAGACTCTCCAGCAGCGGTCAAGAGCGGGAGCAGCAGCAGATCTGCTGGGAGTAGAGGCAATAGGATCAGCACCAAGGACAACAAGACATGCGCCAAGCAGCAGCATGCATCTCAATCATGGGAGGCTTTGGGGACGGTGAATAAACAAACAAACAAAAAGCCAAGGTGTGGCTGCACCAAGGCAGCTGGGTCGAAACGACCAAACACACCGGGGTCAAACCCCATTTCCCTACTCAACGGAAATTTAGGAAACACCACAGAAATGGCAAAAGGACCAACACCAAATCAGTAGCTACACACCGCTCTGTCAGGAGGTCAAGCCATTGGGGATCAACCATTGGCTTGCACTCATTCTAGGCTTTTCGAAGTCTGATGCATCCTCAGGTTCTGAATCAAACAGATACAGATGTATCTGTATTAACCAATACCTCTGGTAAGAGGTGCGCATTCGAGCCTCCAGACTTCTGATAAAACCATGCCACCCTCAGAGAGTGAGAGAGAGAGAGAGTTACGCAAGGAGGGGCGTGAGGTGCCCTCCCGCGTAATATTAAGGGAGGGGCCCATTGGTGTAAGGATTACACTGGGCCAGCCTACCATAGGATAGTTACATCCGTGGGTGGGCTTCCGCCCACCCGCCTTTGTTAGCTTACTTTCTTGTAGTTCCTCCTGTGCCATTGAGGCTCTTTGGGCTTTTCCTGTTTTCTTTTTGTTGTGTATATGGTGTGTAATGACTTAACTGCTGCAGTATGTACTTCTGAAATGCATTGCTTTAGAGCTTGCCCTTTGATACCGAGGGCTTGAAGATTCATGGTGGTACTGTTGTATATGGTGCCTGCAACTCCGACAAGCATGGGATAGTACCATACTTTGGCAGTGGGGTCTATGTCTTTGATTTTGTCAATGAGTACTTGGTGTTGATAATCAGCTTTGCTTTGCTGGCCTGTTGGGTCTGAATCCCTGCAGATCTTGACCTCTATTATCCAGTACTCTGCTGGGTTGTTTCCATTCTTGGGTTTTATAGAGCATACCATCAGGGCGCTTATCGGTGGTGCCTTGTGCTTGTTGCACTGCCTCCTTTAGTCCCCTTGGAAGGAGCTCCCACGGGATGTTTCTAGACTGGTGGGCCATGATGCCGTCTTCTGCACAATTTTCAGTTGATCCAAGGTCCATTTGAATGACAAATGCTCCTTTGCGTCCCCTTAACACTCTTGTCATGATTAGTCGGCCGACCTTGTTATGCCTGTTGATGTACATTCTTTTCAAAGCTGGGCAGCCTGAGGCTGTGTGGTCCGCCATCCTCGTCACCGCACAGGAGACATTTGCTACTAGGTGCATGTCCACACCTATAGGCCATCTTCCTTGTCCACATGGTCCCGTACCGGTAGCGCAAAGCGGTTTTTCGTTCTGCATACTTGATTTCTCCCGAGGTCATATACTCGTTGCTAGCAGGCAGGTCCAGTCTTTCCTCAATCCTTTTAAAAGCCTCAAAACAACAGGTAGCTCTGTTTGCCATCCCAAAGCGACTCTTTTGGTGGCAGTAATGACGTACCGAGTCGTGAAGGTCTGTCAAAGGCTTCACCCGCTTGAAACGGTCAATCAACGTGCGCTAGCTGCCCATTATTGGTCCGTGACCATCTATTGTTCCATTGGGTCTTGTGCGGCCATTATTGGGTCAACCTGTTGTTACTAGGACTCTCGTACTTCTCACATTCCTCATATGTATCACTAGTAGATAAAGTACACAAGAAGATCATAAAAGTAGCATAGGATGCACATGCAGAGGGAGGCATCACATAAGAATGGCATAATCTGCACATGCCTATACCATGCACATAAACAAGGAATGTGCAAGGTATGTGCTATGCATTATGCACATAAGAGCAGTATGTGCACGGCATGAGCACTACTCATGCTGCTGGCATAAGATGCACATGGCCAAGCATGTGCATGCATGCATATTGGTGGGAAACATTTCATACTCAATGCCTACTGCTGAATTTCAGCCCTATCAGCGGTGGCTTGGGGTAGCTTGGTCCCAAGTGTATCTAAACTTTTTTTTTGATGGACTGACAACATGAGTCTGCATATATTCTGATGGAACCGTTGAGCTTCTAGTGGATTGGTTCCCTCTGGCTGTATGTTCCTGGATGCTTGTCTGCCCTTGATGGCTACTTGCACATATATACAACATGCTACAAGTACATGCATGCTAACAAGGTATGTGGCCGGAAGCCGGCAGAAGCAGGCAAGCACATACCGATCTGATGGAATCTCAAGCAGCTGATCATTGCAGCAGCCGTAGGCACACACAGTGAGACTGGCATGTGTCATCACGCGCAAATGAAAAGGAGTAAAAAAGGAGTGGCAACGTTACTTAGTAGGCTTGCAACCACTATTTTCTTCCTGGATACCTTGCACTAGTAACGGATTGATGCAGCTTGGCAGTTAGTATGCTTCGGGTAAAGGCAGATGCTAATGCTCTACAGGTACAAGGGTTTTGCCCTACAGCAATTCACTTGCCACTCAACAGCAAGTCAGTAGCATCCAATCCATTCAGCCTAGCAGGATAGCTTTACCGCAAGGATCGCGGCCAGGAATAATCAGGTGGTTATTTGCAGACGCAGCGTGGCTGGCTTATAAGGCTGTAAGATGCTTATGCGAAATCATGTTGAATAGCACAATCAATTCCCGAATTATCTTGAATTACCACTTGAATCATTCCGAATAATTCCGAATTCCCTGGTAATCACAACAACATGCATGCATCGGCAAGAGATGAGGGATTCAACAGGCCAAGTATAAGTCATGGAGGTTGCCGTTTGGCAGCAGCTGATGCGTGGGTTGCTGCAGTGCTGCATGGTGACGGACAGTTAGGCCCGAGAACGCGAACGACTGAGACGGAATGTCAACGCTTAGAGATCATGTTTATCAATGTCTTGATGCGAGCTGGACAGCGACACTTGTCCCTTGTAAACACAGCAAGCGCTGCCCGGTGACTGCAGAGTGACTTGGAACAGTGACAGGACAGCAAACATTTATACAAGCTCCATGAGGTCATACTATAGCTCCGCATACAAGAGTCAGTTGCGACACTATCGCAAGCTGGCGCATGCTCGTTCAGGCCTGTTTTTGCCAACGGTGCTACCTCATGTGCTAGTCAAAGGTTGTTGAAATGAGAGCTTACAACTATACAGCAATGAAGAGGATGCACCGTAAACATGGAAGATCGGTGCTATTATCTGGACAGCACTTGCTTTCGAAAGCTGCGACCGCGCAGATAAGTGATACGCCACATTTGCCTTCGCGCGCGAGTTGAACAAAGGGGTCCAAACGATATACAGCCTTGCTGCTCAGCAAGATCTTCTAGTCCCCCTACGCTCATTCAGCTGGGTTGGAATTAGCTGTGATGTCTACACGGTACCGACACCCTCCAGGGCAGCAGATGCATCGGTCTCCAAAACAGAACCCTGCTCTCGATAGAGCTCACCGCCTGTTGACCAACCCACTAAGACCTGAAGGACTCGTATTGATGATGCAGCGTGCAAGGTGAGTGGTCAGACTCGTCTGGTAGAATCACATCTGTTCATGCCATTAGAGCTGCGTCCTACCTTGTAGTTTAAGGCCAGTTCTAAGCCTGGTAGGTGTTGAAGGCAGGTGCTCATACAATCAGCACGTGTGCACACGCAGTTTGTGAGATCGGTGTTCAGTGTTGCGCATATATCAATGAGGAAATAGCAGCAGTGCATGGGCAAGCAGAGTGTGGAGTAAACTGTGTATCATTTATGTATCATATCCAAAAGCCTCTAGACTAGCCAATCAAAGTAATTCCTGCTATGGATTTCTGCCTTGGTTGTGCAGTTCCATCATGTATGCATATACCTATCTGCTCTGCTCTTTGATACCCTGTAATCTTGGTGCTTCTGTTGGGTCCAGCTGTTTGCAACCCCGCCTGTGTAGCATGATTGTTGGGTGCTTGAAAACTCTACGCACCAATCCAACTCACTGCCAGCTATTGTCACCAGCTTAGCAGCAGCACATGCAATGCTTGTCTAGGCAAGTGGACACGCACCCACTTATGCCCTTGCATGGCCTCATACTCTGTACATAGAAGCAACATGAGAAGCACATACACAGATGCACATACCGTGACAAAGTGTAACATAAGCTGGACATACCATGCACAGAGCATGCACATGCCACCCACATGGAATGCACATGTAGCTGCACATAGGAGCCACATAGGGTGCACATCTGGCGCATGCACATAAAGCAACAAATATTAACATTGGCTGCACATGTCCATATGTGTCTGCTGTGTACTTCTTCTGTGCATTGTATGTTTGTTACTGTATGTGCAATCTATACTAGTATAGCAATTTATAGTCGGAGGTGTCCCCTGTCGCAGCCGCCTTAGCGATTGCGTCCGCTTTTTCATTACCGATTATGGAAGCATGGCCCTTGACCTTGTGAAGGGTTGTCCTCAGTCCCCTGTTGACGATCTCGGTTACTATATATCTCTTTAATTAGCTCACAGTGCTGGTGATTTAGGAGATCTTGTGGGCGTCTCAGCATCTTTTTGATTTGGTACATTGAGCTGAGGCTGTCGGTGGCTATCATGTGGGCTCCATGCCTCAGCGCAGCAAGGATACCAACCAGTTCTGCTCTGTTTATGGTGTTCTGGGGATGGCTGTCGCCTGCAGGGACAATTGGAACCCCACGTTCATCGTCCTCATTGGCTGCTTGTGGGGGGAAGTACACTCCTGCCCCTATGCCTGGGGCATCACACTCTGCATCTATTGGTGATGCTTTGTGGCTTGTTTGCTTGTAGCTACCATCTGTGTAGACATAGTTTTTCCAGTTGTACCGGAGGGGTGGGGCTGTTGGTAGGGCAGTGGCTAATTGCGTTTCCAGGTCATCCAGTGTAGTGCTGGCGTCAACCATGGCTGGAGGGTCTTGACTGGTGGCAGAATCGTCCCGGAGGGACTCAGAGCCGTTTGTTTGTTTGGGGTAACCCATTTTGCTGAGCTGTTTTGGCGTCAGCAATGTTGGCTGATGAGATGTGCTGGGCGGGGCATTGCTGCTTGGGGGGTTGTAGTACATGCTGATGTCTTGTATCTCTTTGTCGTCCGGTAGGGACTGATTAATGGCATCCTGCAGCGTTTGCAGAAACCTGGTCATGTAGCCGCTCTCCCAGTAAGGGAGGTGGGCCTCAAAACCCTTTGCGTTGCCTGTGACAATGATATTTATGTCCCATCTAGGGTTTCCTGCATACATGTCGCCCCGTTCCCAAGTTGTGGGTTTCTGGAACCTGAAGTGCTTTCGGGGTATTTGTAGGAGATGCATGCAGTTTTCTGGGAAGTGTTGTAGCCATGCAAGGTAGGCAGTTCTGTTTGCATCGGACCAGGCAGGCAGGATATGTATGCCAAAAACAGGGGCTGTTGTGTTACGGGCCGCTGCTATGGCAGTAGCCATGTTCTTATTCAGGTCTTCGTCCTCATACTCTGGGTTGTGCACGCTTCCGCCGGTCCACCTATATCTGTAGCTATCCCATTTTGCCCCAAAGATTTGGTCCCTTTTGTGGGCGCTCCAGTACATCGTAAATGTTGCGTTGTAATTGAGTGGGCTTGCGAATCTCTCTTTTGTTATGTCTGTGGGCTGCCTGAGAGCCTCATACACCTCAGGGGGAGTAGCCCAGCGGTTCTTTATTTGGACCTTCCTAATGGCTTTGTGATCTTTGATCTGTGCTCCATCTCTGTACCTGCTCATGAGGGCATACAGTTCTTGGGGAAAGGTACCTGCCTTCAACTTCCGCATAAGCTTTGATTTGTGGCGAGTGCTGTGGCAGTACTGTTGGTACAGTACTGCTGTCCTTTCAGGGGTGAGGGTGTAGCGACATTTGCCATCTGGTGTGTATATGCAGGCGAGTGTCTTTATCCACAGTTGTCCATCTATGCACATCAGTCTACTTCTCTAATGAAGACTTCGTGTCTTCCTGTGGGGTGGATATCAGCATGGGGGTTTATTGGTGATGTGTCCATGTCGAAAATGTTGCTGTACTGCTGTCCAATGTTGATGTTGTATCTTTGAGGGTGATCGGGGTAGTAGTCGCCTTGTTGCTGCAGTGCCGATAACCCTTGCTGAGCTTGAGCCAGCTCGCCAAGTGCAGGAGTTGCCGGGGACCGGTCATTTACTGCTGCTGCCTGTTGCAACCGGTAAGCAGCAATCATCTCAGCAACAACTGGATTATGTGCAATGAGGTCGCTCTCACTTTCTCGACTGGGCTTCTAATGGACGTTGTAGTGCCTTTAGTGGCATACTGATCCCTGTTACATTCAATGCAGGTCCAGCCTGTCGTGACATCGTCTTCCAATATGTCATGCCACCCTCACTGGTACACACAGCAACAAACTTCACTGTTGCCTATACCATGCCCGGGCTTAACAACCTTCCCAACACACCCCAGAACTGGGCATATGTTGCCATGTTGTGTCTAAAAGCCACAGGGATAGCTGCATGCATCTTCTCCCATGCGTCCACCATGGTGGGATGAGAGCACACCAACAGGCAGAATAGGCTTGCTGCTGCTGCTGCTGAGTGCCAGTCTATCTATTTAATTGTAGACTAGCAGGTCAAACATGGGAGGCTTTGGGGAGGATGTACAGATTGGAGGGAATGGAAAGGAGGTGAAGAAACAAAGATTTAAGATGTGGCTGCACCTTAAGATGAGGGGAGTTCGCAAGCAGGGGAGCATAAATAGCAGGGATAGGCTCAACGGTACCAGTCAATTATGCCTGATGTCACTGGTAGTCCATTGGATCATTCATGGGGCCTCAAACAGCAGCAGCAGCAGCAGCAGGAGCATGCAGAACCAGATGGATGGGGGCAGGAGCACCATCAGCTTAACAAAGAGCAGCAAAGCCTAAGCAGCAGCATTAACCTCGGGTGCAGCATTCCTGGCAGCAGCAGTAGAAAATGGAGCAACAAGAGCAGCCCATTGGCAATTCCATCGGCTGCAGAATCATCAATAAGGAGCAGGGCGGGGGGGGGGGGTTGCCACAAATGGAACTAAGAAGGTTGAAGCAGCAGCTGCAACTTGCTGTGCTTGAGACACTGTTCGAGCCTTTGTACCATTTAGCTTGGTTCTGTTGGTGTCTCGTACTGGTGCTGCATGTGCCAATGGACGCTGCACCGGTTCGCAGCCTGAACATGTAATAGCGGGGACCTCATCAGGCCGACCAGAGGTTGACTGGGTTGTTTTGTATGATGTTCCGTTTATAAATCACAAGATAAGCTTTTCTGGTTGTATGCCAATGCGGCGCAAGGCTTCCGCAAGCTGACCGAGGCGCTGCCCCTTCCGAGTCGTCGCCATCTCGTCTCCCCAGCGGATAGAACTCCCAAACGGCGAGTCCGCCACTGGCTCGGATTGCCTCCTCGGCGGACCGCCCCATCGAGCTCATACAGAGCCGCGAGCACTGTGGCAGCGTCTTTGCACCAGCCATTACTTCCGGGGGCTTAGTTGAGCATCGCTACAATATGTGTGGTTGCATTCCCTAGCCCTGCTTAGAGTGCACATCTGAGCATGCGTCCTGCTGACCGGCGAAGTAAAAGAGAAGTAAGCTGGCTATCAAGTGAGCTTGGCAGCTACATTATTACAGCGTTTTGCGTTTATTACCCTTACCCTTACAACAAGACCAGACGTGCAACATACAAAACAGTAGGGACATTTTGACAGAAACCCCACAGTCAAAGAAATGGCTGCAGCAGCACTCGACTGCTCGGTTGATGGCTCCTGCAGTGACTGCAAGTGCACTGTGAAGATTAAGGGCACTTCAAGAACAAAGAAACAAACAAACAAGAAATAGGTGTGCTGCACCAAAGACCAAGAGCATTATGGGCTCCCACCTCAAAGAAAGCTACCATTACTTGATGTCAAACAATAGGAAGGAAGTAGCGGAACGGGCCCCTACTATGCTTTGTGCCTTACGATGTATCAATGTAAGCTTGGAAAGGTTAGTTGTGATCCGCCGCCTGTGGCCCAACGCTGCCGAACAGGCTGCCCTTGCTATCCAGTGTTAGCCACTTTCAAAGCAGCCGAAGCAGCAACTGATGCGGCGCTCTACCAAGCTCGGGCGTGCTCTACGCGTTTCTGAGCTACTTTTCTCCGGCGATCATCTGACAAGTTGGCGCACCCTTCGACCAACCAGCTAAGTAGCCAGGATGGGCGAGCAACGCTCCCGCATGTTCAAAACTCAACACAAAGTAGGCATTTGCTTGGGTGCTGCTGCATACGAAAATGGCTTTAAGACTCGAACCAAGGTGAAGCCTCCTTAGAGAAGTACTGTCGAGACATCCTATTAGTGCTGTGCAAGAGGAAGCACGATGCATATTGTTGCTTAACCATCTGGTGTAGCCGTTCTTACTGTTAGTGTCTAACTGGGAGGTGAATGCTTGTTAGTTGGCAGCAGTTGCACGTAGGCCCTAGCAACTCCCGAGCAAGAAGCATGCTGGTAGCAGCCAACAATCTTGACCTCCATGTAGCTGGAGCGAGGATGGACGGCATGGGACTACGCTGACGTGTGACCATCTGCTCAGCTAACTTGATGCCAAATGTATATGTGGGCATAGCTGTCCGCTGGGCTGACCCGCCCGCCAAGGGCAGTCCATCCATCCATCCCAAAAACAATGGTCCTTCACCTGTGCGCCTTAGTGTCTGCTCTAGCTGTTGATAGTTAGTATACGGATGCTTAGGATTAAGGAAACCCAGCGTGTGTACTTTAGGAACGGCTGCCAACCTATGCCATACTTTGCTGTGTCCGGCTCTGCATACATGCGTGCGCCCTCTTGCATCCGGATGGGCCACCTAGAGTGCCTACACCTGAGTGCTTTGCCACAACCTAAGCCTAATTAGCAGAGCGCACGTTGATGTAGCTCAGCGGTAGAGATTGGTAGGGAGGTTGCCCACCCTCCCCATCCTCAAACACTCGACAACAAACAACTGAAAGTCAGGATTGTACTGACGGAGAGTTGCGAGACACATCACACATAAGTACCCTGGAGACTCAAATAACCAGAACGTGGCGCATGCGATGCGGAGTTTCCATTCCCGCTCAACGAGCAGCGAACGGCACTGACAGGCCAATATGCAGAAAGAGAGGCATGCAAGAGCGCCTGGAGCCATCGCATACATCGATCGTACATGCATGCATGTTCCTCTGTATGTATAGGGCTCCATGCGGGCTGCAGCGTCTTAAAGTGGCATTCTGGCATTCTACCGGTGTCACCCGTTGTCACCTTTCGTCACTTGCCGATGCTTGGGAACATAGAACGGTAACGAGTAAGAAGGCACAACAAGGCACAACAAGTCCTACTGTAGTGCTCCTTGGCCATGGCTGCAAGGAGAACACTGTGCAGCTGGATAAGCACTGGCCTACTTTGGTTGAAGTAAACTACATAGATAGATGCTGCCGCTCTACAAGTATGCTGTGCCATGTCTTGCTGAGTCCTGGATCTTGAAAAGAGTTCCAGACTGCTATTGCCACAGGGGACTGTTGATGTGCAGAGCTGTTCAGCAGCAGCTACAGCACTGGTCAGCAATAGCATCTGATAGGGCAGCTTGAATTACCTCCAAGTGGTGCAGGGGCTGAGCATGATGTGCACTAGGTCTGCCGACAGTCTGTAGGAGCAGCAGCAGTGCAGGAGCCAGTCAAGCGCTTGCAGTAGCTGTTGCTTCCCATCATCCCTTAGAATCCAAGGTAGAACAGAGAGTGTATTACAATCATGCTGCAGTGTTTTGCAGTAGTGGTTGAATGCATTGAAGGTTTCTTTTAACCCTCACTTACCATGTTGACGGAATCATGGGTATGTTGGCAACACCACTGACTGGTTATCATCAACGCTGGGATTCTGTCAGGCCTCCTGTTGCCTTCAACTTACCAATTACCAATTACCAAATGGCCCCATCAGAGCGGGGCGCCGGTGGGGGCAGCGCCACCCACAAGGAGCCAACTTAGGCTCCAACGGCGTACTCAAACTCCTGTCCAAAACTCACACAATGGCTGCCACCAGCCCACCCTAGATCCATTGCTAGCCAATGTATGTCAGGCCAGCCCATTTCGACTTGCCATGTGCTGACCAGTTGACCCAGTCTTAAGGAAACTTAAGGAAAAATGCATATCCTGGAAAAATGCATATCCTGGAAGTAGTGTTTCATGGCTTTACAAAAGTGCCCTGTTCCAGAATCACCGGGTATGCTGGAAACACCATTGCTCGGTTGCCGTGAACGCCGGGATTAAGGCCTCCTGTATGTTGCCATCAACTTAGAGAAAAACATCTATTCTAGAAGCAGTGTTTCATGGCTTTACAGAAGCGGTGGTGCTGGTAATCCACCAGTACTGTCACCAGGGTTTCCGTGGTTGACATGAACGGGGTTGCTGTGCACAGGGGGCCTTCCATACACGGAGTTAGTTTCGTCAATTACCTTTGACGTAAACACGTTCAATCAATCGGTTGACATCACACCCACCTTCTGCCAATACAGCTGAGGGAGTTTCTCTCTAAGTTGATTCAACGGGTGTTTCCATCAACCGATCAACCGGTTTACTAATACCCCCCAAAATTTCCGACGTGATCTCCAAACAGCACCATGCCACCCATGCCACCCATAGCACAGCAAAATGACAACTGCATGTTTTCGCTGCGTAACCCCCTTGAACAACTCGGGCACCCACTACACATGCTTAAAGACGCTCTAGAACATGCTTGCAGCAAAATACAGAACCATGACCAGGGCAGCAGCAGGTTTAGTAGCACACAACATTTCTCTCGCTCAGACCTGCACCGGATGGACCCTTCTGCTACTCTGCTGCAGCAGATCACCGCATGATATGCATGGTCATTACCCCCAGGCTCAAAAGGTAGAGGTGTTGTGCTCTAGCAGCTGCTGCACCCTTCGGGACCACTTCCTGCTGAGTGCTGCTCCACCTGGCTTCACTTTTGAACCAGACAGCCAAGCTGGGAAAAGGTCAGCAATCATGGCAGCAACAGCAAGACCACCTGGGGCTGCACTCTGCACCAGCTGGGACAGAAAAGGCCTTTGCACCTCGGCCATGCTCCTTGTTAATGCATCCATAGACTGACTCAGCGACAGCAAACAACATATCACAAGCACCATTGGTACCTTTCAAGTGCAACATATATACCCAGGAACTGTTGCAAAACTGAACTCCCAAGACCAGCACCCAGCAGGGCAGCATGTTGTACATGCCCAGCTAAGTTGCCACTAGCAAAACACACCTTCCAGTGCAAGAGTGCTCCACGTTTATGTTGCCCTGCTGCCTACTGGACATGCAGCCTTGACTTTTTACTACACATATAATTCCCGCCCGCTGCAAGGATCAGCACTGCCAGGCCTCTAGAGCTGAACACATCATGTTGCTGTGGCAATGAACATGCAAGAACACCCTGCTGCAAAAGGCAATCATATCAACACAGTTAATACTGTATCAGAGCAGTTAGGCTGCAGTAGGACTTTGACGAGGCCAGAGAGCTTGCAAGCAGCTTCTGCAAGCAGTCCAGCAGAATGCTGGATTGCTTGGGACCCACCTAACCAGACAAATGCACAACAATTGGCCCTGAATCCCGATCCCTACACTGAGTTTCATCATTCCACCTTACCACTGCTTTCTAAGCTATGCTGAAAGACCGCAGATCACCTTCCTGATGCTCCCATGAAGGAGAACTAAGGCCCCCATCCCACTGATAAGGCATGCAGCTTACCCCCCGGCATGATTGCTGGCAAACAGCTATTTCAAGAAACAGGCTGTGGCAGCCCTGGATGAAAGTAGTAAATGTCCATGTGAATTACAGCATGGTAGTAAGACTCAGCAGATCACAAGATAAAACTGATTCTGCATGAGCAAACCCATGTTGGTATTGAAGTTGTAATGCAGCTAATCAAAGTGACGCTGGTCTATGCCTAACAACATGCATGCAGAGGATGTGCCCCAAAAAGTCATAACACGGATTTGAGTTGAAACCTTCCCCTGCATCTCAGCAATGTGTGCCCCCCCCCCCCCGCCCCGTTGAGCACAAGAGAACACTGCGCAACATCACATACAGCCAGACCACGATCAGGTGCTTGCATTTCAAACCTGGGCCGCTTCAGACAAACCTGCCCCCCCCCCCCAAGGCTCTTCTCAGTGTCTTCTGTCAGGACTTCCAGCTGCCACTAGCTCAGGTGTGAGCTCAAGTTTGTGTTCCAGTAACCAGCAGCATGCAACCAGATCATAGGTTCTAAATCCCTTCACTTCCTCTTGGCAAGCCACGAGCACAGAGCAGACAGTGAGGACCCCACAGAAACACACAAACATATTAGATGCCGTTGGGAGCACTGTAATTAACAGTTTGCGACAGGCCAACACATTGTGCATTGCCCTCACATATCATGCAGGCAGTTTCAGCAAGCAAAACAACCAACACTTCAAGCTACCTCTGAAAGTGCACCTGCGCAATACAAGACCAGTTGTTGGTACAGTGCTGACAACTATTGTCAGCTCTATGGCATACATGACCGCCGCACGTGCCAGTGGGAGCAACTATTGCATTGGAGCTTATCCATGGGTGCTAAGAACTGCACTGGGACGCCCAATCCGCAAAGCATGATTGATCCCCTTCAAAACAAATTCCCTTCTCTGTAATGGCCGCCAAGAATGCACCCATTACAACCAGCACCCACAAGACGCTCTTGGGCCTAATCTATTACAAGATACAAGCCATGCCCAGCCGAAGAACCTGTTGTACGGCACAACATCCCTGAATGGAAAGGACTAAGGTAGGACAGTTATCTTCAAGCGCTATATACATTTGGTTTGCCCCGTCTTGCTTTGCCCCAGCTTTGACAAAAAGGCATCGTGTGCCTTTCTCAGAAACAAACACAGAGAGTTCCGTAAAGTCTGCGCACCAACCTGTGTTTCCCAATCCTCCCATTTCTACCAGAGCAGCAAAGTTAATGGACCCGCAGCAGACACACAGACACACATGCATACATGCATACATACATACATACATACATACATACATACATACATACATACATACATACGATGTGCTTGCATCCAGATCTCATTCTGCTCTGAAGACGCCTCCAAAACCCTTGCCAGTGTCTTTGGTCAGAAAATCCCTATCATTCGCCACAACCTGGGCTTGGCTTGGTGCTCCAGAAAACCGGACGCAGGACAAACAAACAAATCTCATAATTTTCTACACTTGCTTGGCGGACATTCTCATTCCAACCTCTTAGCAGCTATGCACACGGATACTGCAATAACCACCCTTCCACACAAAAGAACCAGGCAGCCTTCCCAAGTACGGTCAGTACCACGGTGCTAATGGTCTTCCCATGCGCACTGCCCCCACAAACTGCGGTATCATGGTCCAACTCAGAAACCAATTTAAGAACAGAGGTGCATGAGGATGAGCCTCTTGTCACCACAGGGCCAGCTCTTGTGTGGAGAATACCGGTGATAGGCTAGCATGTTACAGGCCCACTACATTCAAAACAGCTTTGCGGGTGTGGCAAGAAAGCATTGGGACACCCGTTGTTCAATGCAGATACCGCGGCATTCTTCTACTCAGAACTTCACGAAACACCAGCGCTGTTGGTAAAGATTACGAATTAGGGAGAAGGCTTGACTACGTGCCTGTGCACATTTCAAGGAAAGGCTTACATAGGTGCCATCACAATCTTTGCCTCTCTCTATCCCTTTTGATACAAAAATGCTGTGATATGCGGCTTAAGGCCACATATGTCGTGCAGATCTCATCGATCTGAACAGCACCTAATACACAGACCAGCCCCATTTTAATTTTTCTTAGCCAAACACTGAGTTCGCAGTGTAGGAAGCAAATACGCCAGACACACATTCCGCATGCCTCATTGCCTGCCGACCACAAAGACCAAGGCTACTTGTCATTGTGCTCCGAAAAGCAACCTCCAGCTGACTCTGCGTGCTGGACTGGAGCATCAAAGATGGCTGCTGCTGCGGCACTATTGCTGCCAAGCCCGCAGGAATGCTTCTTTCACCCCAAGCTGCAGGGCAACAGTAGCAGCAGCACATAGGCCTGCTGCCTAGAGGCAGGAGGCAGTGGTGATCACACCTCTGTACCTGTGGTAGATCTTACCAGTACATTGACTCCTGGACCGGCTCATTTAATCCGAAAACTCTGCATGTACCAGTGACTTGACATCTCTGTGTGTACAGCTGACACATCAAGCAGCAGCAGCAGCAGCCAAGCTTGCCTGCAGATGCTAGAACCCTATCCTTGCCTCAATCTCTCCGCTCATGTGCTGAGCTGCACAAACAGTCTCATTCAGCGGCTCAAGTACGACCTCTTGCTCTTCTATTGCTGAAGCTCTCAGAAAAGAGTGCTGGCTGCTGCTGAAACAATTGCTTGGAAAGGGCAGCTGCATGATCAGCATCAGCAATAGCAGAGCAGCCAGGCTGCTGCTGAAGCCCTGTCAGCAGCATGCTGTATCTGGTTGCTCATGACGGCTGAGGTGCTGGGTGGCCCAAGCGCTCCAGCTCCTCTGCTGCAATCTCCATGATCTCTTCAAAGCTGATGCGCTCAGCCGCCGTCTCCGCAAAGCAGCGCCTGCAAATAAGGAGCAGGAACACAAGCAGCAACAGGTGAACTGAATGGAGTTTGTGACGGGCACCGCTGCTAGGCACGGCATCGACCAAGAGCAGTAGCAATAGAATTGATGATGCATGGTGTGTTGTGCTGTTCGCTGAAGTTGGTTCCCAGCCACTGCGAAATCCCAATCCCAGCCGAAGTAGCATTCCACCTTGCGCTCACAGCAGGGCAAGGTGGTACGTTCTGCAAACTCAAACCAGAGCACTACCTATGTCAAACCAGGTCTGGAAGAGTTAGCGGTGTAGAAGTCACAATGAATTTGACCAACTGGCAGCGTCAGAAGGTCCACAGAGAGAGAATGCGTGATTAACAAGGAGCTTCTTGATAGCTGTCCATCTGCATTTGCTTATCTGAAAGGGAGACTTACATCAGCATGTCCTTGAGCCTGGTTGGCATATCCACCTCGTCCTCCAGCTTGTCAACAATTGTCTTGCGCTTCTCCTTGGGTGTCCGTTGCAGCACCTTGGCCATGTCCATCTCACAAAACCAGTCCTGCAGCAGCCAGGCCTCGTAGATGATGATGCCGCAGGCAAACACATCCACCTGCATCATGTGACAGCAGGAAGAGGAGCACATAAGTGTGTCCCACCTATTGGATACTTACATAAGACTGCCAGTAATGACCTAGTATGATTCTCAAGGTTTCATATGATTACCAAGGTTAATAGAAAGCTGCTGAAACAGCACAATCACATAGCACGCACCCGGACCCATGTACGCATGATCACACAGATCCCGTAGTAAGCACATCACTGCCTACATAAAAGTTTATAAACAAGGGCATTGTAGTTACATCCTCTGCAGCACTTTCTTTCAGCCAGTTGAGGACACCCATGCCTGCCCCCTTTGCTGTGGACCTTCTTTGGCCAAGACAAGTCCCCTTCGCAGCCAAAATTGCATGCCCGTTGCGACCATGTTGAACCCCCTGTCCCCTCAAGTGACACACTCCTAGTTGGGTGTAGGAGAGGGGGTCGACAAGTTGAACCAATGTTTTTTAGGTCTGTCCCCTTACACCTCGCTCCTGTCAGACAATTGGCGTCAGCCCAGCACACCAGATTGCGGATAGCCTGAGCACTGGCACTAGAAGGCCCTGTAGAGCAGGTCAGTTGCTTCCAAGCCATACAGAAAACATGTAATACACCACTGCTCACCCTCTTGGCCTCTCCAAAGCTCATCTCCTTAGTGACCTTGCAGCCAAAGTCTGGGGACCGACTGCAGCACACACATAAGGCAAAGGTAGTGGTAAGCAACCATTCTCCCTAAAAAAAACTGGTGGTCGCATGTTTCCATCCACACGCAACTGGCTAAGTGCAAAGCCTCCAGAGGTTGTGCCGCCTTTTTATACTGGATGTTGCAATGCACACTGATACATACCGGGTCCAGGCGAAATGTACAACCATACGTACTGTGTCCTGTACAGCTTTTCAATGGTTGTCATGTCTGCTCCTCAATACCTCCATGGCAGAATGAACTGTGCTTAGTCATCTAGGCACGTTCTGTATCAAGTCATCATAAGCCATTGCAAAGCACATGGAAGGTTCGAAACCAAGCTTACACTAGCAGTTGCATGCCGTTTCCCGCCGTTTACACCCTGGCGTTCGCATGTGCGGCTCCCACCACAATCCTCCCCTTATACCATCCTTTGCAAGCGGTGCAGCATGCTTACTGTGAGTAGCTGCCAGCCCTGCGCTCCAGCTGCACGCTGATGCTGTCCTTGCTGGCCAGGCCTTTGTCCAAAACATCCAGGGCTGCTGACTTGGCCCATCCGACATCAGGTAGCTTCACCCTCTTCTCCAGCACGGGTCGACCAACCTCAATGGGACCCTGCGAGGCAAACACATATGCCATGGGAGAGGGGATTGGTTGGCGGCCTGCAGGACTCCGAAGGCCCTTTGAAAATACACCAAATGGGAGCCACAAAGCGCTACAGCATCAACGTTGCTGCAAGATTCAGCAAGGATATGTACCCATTGTTTCAGAGCTTGGGCACACATAGCCCGTCTTGCATGCATGCATGCTGGGGGATACTTCGGAGTATACAAAGAAGCCATTTAAAGCTTGGGGAGCGTGCACGGAGTTCAGGTAGTTGCCATTGCCCCATAGTGACTCTCTGCACCAGCGTTAACCCCCTGTACATTCACAGCTTGCATGGTCAGCTGGGGCAACAGACAAGGGTCAGAAAGGTAGGAACGTGGACCTCTGGTATGGTGCTTTGAGGTGCATCTGCCATAGCTATGCAGATATATAATATATACGGAATGGCATGGGCGTGAATCTGCTCAATTTGCCGGATTCTAAAAGGTTAAAAGACCTCCAGTACAAAGTGTGTGCATACAAACACACTGGGTATCAGAAGGCCACCTTTTGATGTAAACCCTATTGGCAGCCACGTTGAGACAAAGTAGCAAATGCAGCAACTACAATTTTATCCCAGCAACCACACTGAGCTGCAGACACTGTTCTCACCAACACCAAGACGTTCTCTCCCTTGCAGTCGCCGTGGAGCCTATTCATCCCCTGGTAGTCCACCTGGAGCACCGCCACTCCCTCTGCTGTATTCCAGGCCGCCACCGTGCGCACACGCAGTTGCTGGTCCTTTGACAGGCCCTTGTACTGCGAAGCAAGACATGGAGAGCATTTAGCCGAACGGGTATGCTGTCTGCATGCTGGTTAGACACAGATTTATGACCTATTGTGTTCCAGAGAGAGTCTCTCCAGAGGTGGACCTGCCCTGGAACCACCCTGCAGCCTACTTCAGCCCAGCACTGGCAAGAATAAGTCATGTGTAGAGGGGCTATGGAGCCAGTGATGAATCAAGCCTGGCTGCTATAGCGTACAGTTTGTGTTGCCTGGAACCACTAGCAGACAAGGCTGCTCAAAATCAGGTGCAACGACTGCTTGCAAGTGCAGCCTGCAGCATCCGACTGCTGTCTCCTTGAAGCACGTGTATCATCTAGAGACCAACAGTCTCCGTCGCCGGCGCACCGCTGTGCTAACTGTCAGTAACACATGTTGAACACCTGAAAAAGCAACGCATGCACTTCAATCACACGGGGCCAGCAACGAAGCGCCCCCTTACTTCACCCAGCTCCTCTACTTACACTTGCTTTGTCCCGCACATTCTTCACTGTTGTGCTTAGGTCTTCCCCAAGCGCTCCATGACCACATTGAGGTACACACCAGTCACCTTGACTCCTCTGATTTTCACCTGGTTGTAGTTCAACTTCGTCTTGATGTAATTTGCAACAGTGTCATGGGCAATTTCATCCACAGGCTTGCCCTTTTCATCTTTGCTTATGAATGCCCCAAACACCCGAATGACATACTGGCTCCACTGCCCAGCAGTAAAGTTATCTAACAGCCACAAAGGCCCCCTGGGTCTGCATCCCCACATCTGTGTCATAAGGCGAATTCAATACATAACCCATGTGCATGCGCTTGATAGCTACATGCTCCTTGGTAGCCCTGTTCTCGGCCAAAAACACCGTGCCACCACCACCAGCACCCAGGGTCTGCAATTGCAAGAGCAAGAATGGTTCGGAATGAGCATAGGGGGGGGGGGCGCCAGCGCCAAGTGAACGTAACCAATATGTATCATACCCAGACGAGCCTCAGTGGAACAGGGACGAGTACAGGGGGAGTCTGCAATCATGATGCCCTACACGCAGTCAACACTCCTCCAAGCAGTAGCTAAAGCAGTACTGGTGACTTGAACTTGACAGACAGAAGTGGCCAGAAGCATCAAAGACTCCCAAGGACAGTAAGTAGAACCAGATCAATGGCGTATTTCTCCCATACTAGCTTCTATCCTCCACCATAGAAGGAACTCATACATCCCTAACCCCACCTTGCGGGAGCCTCGACCCAGGATACAACAGGAGTTGCACACCCAAGCAGCTACAAAACGCATACATGCTTGCTTCATCACACTTCAGCACAAAGAACCCACTAACCTCTGACATGTTGCGAAAGTCTGTCTCTGAAAAGATGGGGATCTTGAGCAGATAGAAGATGTCTGAGGCCAGGGATTCTGGGTGGTGTGCCAAAAGATCCCAGGACCATGTATCCCACCAGGTCATGACGTGATCCAGCCGCTGCAACAGCGCCTCGTAGTAATTCTTCAGGTGGACATCCTGGACACCAGCCGCAATCTCCGCAACCTGCTCATGGTATGCCAGGAATTCCCCGTATGTATTAAACCGCATCGCCTGGCAGCAGCAGCAACAACAAGGGCAAGCACTGATCAGAAACCCAGGTAAGACATACCTGGTACGGGTATGTATGAGGTGGAACATGAAACGAAAAGGATGCTTGGTGAACATTTTTGTGGTTTGGAATTGAGAAGGATGCTTGCCTACCAGTCTTCAAGAAGCCATGGGCTCGCTGAGTCTGGAATCAATGCGCACATAATCGACGTTTGGGTGGCAATCTAAGTTTGGATGGCAATCCAAGATGAAGCCTTTTGTCTGCATAATAGCCTCATGAACCCATCAAGACTCTTACTGTGCAGGTCCCCCCTCCCCCACCAACATAGCCCATTCACCTTCAGATGCCCATTAATCAAATGCTTGGTGGCGGCAGCAATCATGTCACATTCAACGACCGAGCTGATCTCTTCGTCTGCTTCTAGTCTCTCTGCCTCTGCCGCTGCTGTTGCCGCCGCTGCTGCTAGTGCCTCTGCCACTGCTGCTGCTCCCTCTCTTGCTGCTTCTTTGGCTTCCTCCGCTGCTGCTGCTGCTGCTGCTGCCTTTCCAGCTGCTACTTTCTCCTCTGGGCTCCTAAGGTCGTCAGTAACATCCCCGCCATCCCCCTCAGGCACAGGAGCCGCAGCCGCAGTTTCTTCACCATTGCCATGACCTGCTGGTTTGAGCCCTCTACCTGGAGCTGCTGCCTTGAGCCCAGGTGAGGTAACTTCTTCTGATGCGCTTCCTGCTGCTGCTGCTGCTCCCTCTCCTCCCCCAGTGATGCCTACCCGTGTACAGGTGCTAGTCAAGCCACCACTGCTGCTGGCACCAAAACCACCAGCACCTCCACCACCAGTCACAGCTGTGGCGCAGACAACAGCAGCTCTACGTTTTAGAGCAGCCACAGCAGCAGGGACCACGCTAGGAGCTGCTGCTGCTACTGGAACCACTGGTGGCACTGCTCCAGGTACTGTTGCTGGGGATGGGACTGCTGCCGCTAGTGGTAGAATGTCTTGACCCATTGGAGGTGCTGCTGCTGCTGGGGCTGCTTCGGGCCCAGGACCTGCTGCTGCTGCTGGGACTGCTTGGGGCACGGCTCCAGCGTTGCCAGCAGGTATCAAGCGGGGCAGCTGCGGTGCTTTAGCTACGAAGTCCACCAGCCTTGGCTTCGCAAAGCCATGCAGGAGCTTGGGATACGTGATGGCCACAGTCCCAGGTGCCACTCTTGCTGCAGGAGGTTCCATGCCACTCTCCTCCGCTTCATCACGCTCTATTGAAGTGAGGATGATGTTGGCCACCAAGACAGCAGTGGCAATGACACCTGCAGAGATAAGAGGCCAAAACAAAGAGCATAAAGATGTCTTGCAAAAGCTCCATTGTGCTTCTAATGACGGAACACCCACATGACGACTCACATACAAACAGTATGTAGGCCACTATGCTCTGAGGTAGCCAGCCAACTTGATTACATCAACTGAGGAGACCAGTTTGGGGCTGCTCATCTCAAAGCTGGTTAGCTGGTAGCACTTGTTGGTAGCAACATGACCCTGAGCAGTAGTGGTTGCATCCCTTACTTGGCTGTAAGCAGTTCACCCCTGCCGACTGAGCTGCTCTCTACGTGTTTAGGCTTTCTGTCCTGGTTCTGCCCTCCCCCAACCCCCTGCGTCTCATCACAGTAGCAACTTCTAGAGCCCACTTCAATGTCCCAGGATCCCAACAGCAACATCACAGGGCATTGGGGATATGCTTGCACTGCTGGAAGCATGTAAACACTTGACATGCGTTTCTTTCATGTTTACAAGACCAAGGGCACAGCTATAGTTTCGTCACATTGTCAAGCTGGTCACATAATCAGGAGACGCATGCCGCAGAACGCAGGCTAGGGTATCTGCCGGCCGTTGTTGCTCAGATGTTTCCCAGCAGATTTCAACACACCACGATGCCCCACATGATACAAACGTCAAACCTCAGCTTACCCACATGGCGTACTGAACATATTTTTAGGAACTCTACCTGACATTAACCATGCTATGTGCAGTCCAGTTTCAAGCAGACATCACTGGCAGTACTGTCACTGTAACAACTTGCTTCAGAAACAAAAATTTTACTTGTAACATAAGATGCTTGTAGAGGACAAGTGGCAGACCCATTCAACCTGTGCTTGCAACTTCCCGAGCAACCTCTGCGTAAGGCATGGCGACGGCCTGGAGGGCCTGAGGCAGGCCCCATGGGTAACAGAGGTTACAGCGCTTGAGCCACAGTGGCTCACAGGTATAGTTTTTTGTATGCGCATTAGGATGTTTGAAAAACAGGAGCCTCCAAAATAAGTGTAACATCACGTTCCTTGATACTTGAAGTGGCACTCACCCTCAGACAATGGGCCTGTAGTGGCAGCCTTGATCCAGGGCTTCTTGTTATTGTTGTACGATGCCTTCAGAGTACGTGCCACCCATGCTACATCAAGGTTGGTGAAGCCCAAGAAGCATGCCACATGCTCAAAATTGTGCTGCAGTGACAATAGGAAGTCCAAGGGGTGCACAAGGTCAGACAGCAGCACAAGGAGCAAGAAAGAAGCTGTGGATCAGAAACTCAGGGCATGGAAAGTGCTCACCCGGCGAATGCTCATGCATGCTGGACTTGACACTCACAAGCAGGCCGTAGTAAGCAAAAGCACAAGTAAACCTTGTTAGGCTGCGTTTTTTGCCTGTGCCTGCCAAGCACTTTAATGCAGCCACGCTTTTGCTACCATAATCGAAACTCTGCACAAAACGCCATGGTATGCAAATTCCAATGCAGCAATGAAGAGTTGCTGTATGTCATTCCTATGGTCCTCCCTTATCCCTATTTGGACACACACAGGTTGGACAAGGTGAAGCCTAACCACTGATATAACATCCCTCTGCAGATCAGCTTGTAGAAGAAGCATGCAGCCCTGGCATCGTTACCATGTAAAAGCCTACTACAAAGGACCTTACCTCCATAAGCAGAGCCACTAGGGCAATCCTATGGCCAGGGAAGTAAATCTGGAGAGGCTCGCTCTTATAGTTCTTCCATGCCTTCACTGGGTCAGCAGGATGGTCAGGTTTGCCTGCTGCGATCGTCTTTACGTGCCCATGGAGTGCTGCAGGCAGCAAACGACCCATCTTTAGAGACCAGCACAGTGCTTACACAGCAGACAACAGCACATGGAGCAGCATCGGCAGACTTAATGGCAAGCCTGTTGTCCTCCGATGTTTGTGGTAGATGTCGTCCAAGAAGTATGCTTTGCCTCTGGCTGCCCTGAAAAACTCACTTTAAGCAACGCACCATGCCACAGATCAGCTTATGGTATACCAATTCTGACACAGGAACCACTAGATGGCTGTAAAGAGGCACAGCATCGTTGGTGAAAGCAGCCAAATGGGCACAGGCGGCTAGAGAGAAAAAGGCGCTGCAGGCGAGCACTCTTAGTTTCTAACGGGCTGTGTGCCAGGGACTGCCTGGACAGGGCCGGTAACCTTCTACAAGCTACAGTCATGTCGTTCACCTGCCTCCCAGGCCACCCGGTTGCTGACTTGGTTGAGCTCTTGCCTGACGGCGGCAACAGGTGACCTGCTCATTCTCCAAGAAGCAGATTCGGAGAAGATGGCGGATGCGAATACAAGGCTTCTTCAGACCCTCCACACGCACGGCTAGGACCACATGCCGCTACAATACATGAAACGTGTCGTGCGCAGGGACCTTGTATTCTATAAGAAATCCTGCCGCTGGTTAGGCGCTCTCTGCTTTCTTCTGTCAACAGCGTCCCTTCGCGGAAAAGGCCAGGTTCACGACTCAAAAAGTCTGCAGGATCAGCCTCGATACATATTAACTGCGAAGGAAACGGACTAGTTCTTGAAAGAGGCCCGTACGCCGATGCATAGCCCATGCCATTAAGGAACCTTCTTAGCCCCGATCGGATGTAATATCACAAAGGGCAAGCTTATCTAGCTTAGGGTTCTGAGTGTACTGCCAGCCAAGTCACCTCCCAGTCTGAAAGCGATACGTTGCCATTGACTTCATCCGAACAGACACTGTGCAAAGAGAACGAGATCTGCAATGAAGGGCTGCTTTACAAGCCTAATTACTGCCAGTGGTACGTCTTTTGGCACTTGCCCCTGGAGCACTTTGGTTCTGGGTATTGTACTGTTGACAGCTTTAGGGCAACCTTGGGTCTGCTATCAGCGCCTAGAGTCGCTTGCAGCGTACTCAAGACACAGCAGGTTGTGATGCTACTAGGCTCGCAAACACATCCTCCAAAGCTGTCTGTGGTGTGTAAACTACCGTACCTAGGTAGGGGCAGGTCCAGTATTCTCACACATGGCATGCAGGAGGGACCTGCCAGCGTTTGTGACATGCCAAATTGATCACCCTGCTGTCCAGTACTTTGCAGCTTGCAGCAGCTTATAACATTGTTGCCAGGGGTTTTCTTCTACCCTTTAGTATGTATTCATAGCAACTTGCAATGAAAGTAGCAGAAGTAGGCAGGTAGATAGGCTGTGCCCAATTCCCCTTCCTCACCCTACTGCTCCGTGTGGTGCTGCGTCTGCCTGAAGACCAGCTGCTGTGTGCTTTAGCTTACAAACCTGCACTGTGGTCCTGACAGATTCATTCCAAAGTTGCCGCTGCTGACTACTAAGTCCTCTGGTGCTGGTGCAATTGTGTAAAACTGTAGACTGCAGCTGTGAGTTTCTCACTTGGGCAGCTGTATCTGCTGCTGCTGTAGGTTGGTGAGCGGTTGTCTGTCCTAGCTTACATTCTCATGCTTCCCAGTACATCCACTGCAGGGAAGATTGCTTGCAACTGTTGCAGCCTGGACCCCCTAAATGGCTCCCATTGCCCAATGGACTAACCAGTGGCCATATTTGCTGCTCTGGAGCTGCTAGGGCGCATGCTCCTGCTGCAGGGTGTGCATGGCTTGCGCTCTGTTGCTGTAACTCCCATGGCTTGACTGTGGTGCAATCGCTAATGCTGGGAGTGGACTGGGTGGCTTTTGGTTCTGCTGGCACACTGGATCTCGTGTGACCCTCTTCTGTTGCAATCCAGGGTGCAGGACAAAACCCAACAGTGTTGTGACGCATCTGCACTGCTCTGTTGTATGCTGTGTGACGTCCAAGAGGCTTAGAACCATCAGAAGCCGCCTGGACACAGATGGAAGGTGTTACCACCCAAATCATGTGACAAGGGTTGTGTTTCAGCTGCCTTCCTACTTTATAATGAGGGACCAGCTGAATGCCATATAAAGGAGGCCCACCTCGTCCACTTGTGTACCCCTACCCCTGTGGGTCCAGCATATCTGAACATATGTGGGCCCCAGTCTGTACTAAGGCAGGTACTAAAACCCCCTGCTTTGGCTCCGGGCTTCTTCTCACACTCATAGAAGCACACCAATTGCGTGTTTGTATGTTTTTACGCCTTGTTTTCTGCAGAGTACAAGTGCACAACCACTTGACATAGAGGTCTCCCTGAAGGCCAAAGGCCAGACTTCATGCAGTAGGTACTTGTATTGTCCGTATCCTCCTGCCTGCCCGCATGCCAAAATGCCACTACCCTTAGCCCCGAGTGCTTCCAGGCCTTTTACAAAGAATCCAATAGTCATGGTAGATGTGCCGGACAAATGGCTTGCCCGTAAGCGGCCCCCTAGCACTATGTTGACTTGCTTGAGGGAGTTGCTGTCAGTGCACAATTAGTTGGCAGGAAGCAGTTGGACCAGAACTCCTGCTCTGCTCGGACGGCTTTTGCTCTGGCAATGCAAAACGAGATATTTTGAATGGCCAAGGCACGTTGATCTGGCCCTCATTTGAAGCACAGCGCTGTGCAACGATGTAGATGCATGCATGGCGAACTGCTGCTTCTGCTCGCCACTGCAGCCCTGGCTGAGCTGCTAGAGCAAACAAACTATGATAAGCTAGCATAACATAACAAACATCTAAGGCATGGCAACCGCAAAGGGCTAGCATATTGCGCATAGTTGGTGCAGCAGCTGTTGCATTGTCATCAGAAGCACGGATTTGACCATGTACTGCTTCAGCGGCAGCAGCGGTCCACTGCAGTGTCAGCAGAGTTTAACCAGCATCGACAGCAGCACGATTAAACAGAGGTTAACCCCGCAGGAAGAGGTACAGGAACATGCAGTCTTGCCGCCCAAGGTCTACGACACACTAGCCAAACAAGTGATGCGCCATTTTCCATGCCAGAGTTCCTGTTATGGAAGACAAGGTGCAAGCAACTGTGTCTGCCAAGCCCTGTATCGATCACTCTGTATTAGTCGGCCAAAGACCACAAGGCGGCGCATTATCACTCAAGCAGCCTTCAGAATTCCACCCAGAGCCTTAAAAGCTTGGCACTCCCGTAGGTTAGACCTGAGAGTCCTCACAGTGGATGCGGTGACCCGACCCGTTACTCTGGATCCTGATAAGCCCTAGCCTCTGCCATCTCAAGCCATCATTCACACTCTCTAGCTCTGAGAGAACCAATTGTTCTGAGTGATTAGACGCAAGTCCAAACAGTGGCGGATGATGTGGACCATGCATGAGCTGTCATCCCTTTGACTAACACCAAACGCTGGGCTTTCAGCACAGCACAGTCCCCTCAGCGAGTGAATCCTTGAAGGTGCTATTGCGCTGGCACTGCCCCACGATCTTCATATAAGCGCACTGCCCCATGATCTTCATATCAAACCTCCTCGAGCTTCTGCAAGAGGTGGGGGTACCCAGGTAATGGAATTTCAGGTGCCAAGGGTACAGCCTGAGAACTCATTTGGCCGTCACCAGTAACCAATGCGAATTGGACAGGCGAACAGCCCCCAACCATCCCCAAACAGTCAGGCCCCAACCAACAGTTCGGCAACCTGAGCAACATGGCTACATGGGCAGAAACGTCTAAGAAGAGTCTCATGGCAGTACCTCTGGCAGTACAGTGACACGCGGTGCCTTCCCTTCCACTATCGTGGCATCGGGAAACTGAGTGCTCGTTGCAGGCATGGAGTGCTGATTAACCTTCCTTGGGTAGGGAATTCTGCATAACCGTACCTGCGCGTTACTGTTTCGCTGACGATTCTGGTAAAGCAAAACCCAACTGGATTTTGTGCAGCCTCGGACGCGTGTGACTCAGTCCTCCAGAAGCAGGCGACATACAAAGCGCAACAGGAGGCAACGTCTTATGCCTAGCTTCTCCATACGTAGCTACATGTTTGAAAGGGCCGTGTGAGTTTGAAAACGTCCCTTCAGTTGCAACCACCGCCATGCCAAAGAAACCAGCTGCTGGCAAGAAGAACAGGCCATGTGACTTAACTAGAGATTCCATTGCGGCAGCCAGTAAGGAGGCCGGATGGGAAATAGGTAAACGCAGCAGTGTGCCCTGATCTGACCCGTTCAACCCTGCAATATCACGATCTGCTTTCGTGCTGTGCACGAGACTAAATTGTGTAATTTATGGAAGCTGCGCCCTTTTTTATGCGTCATGGCTTCCAAACAAGGCTAGCGATGCTTGCACCTTAAGCACCAGGGATGTCCTAGCCATCTCTTCGTCCCAGCGCTGTCCTGCCTGGGAGTGAAAAACTGGATGCAACAGGTCCTCGTGGCATCTACCGCCGTTATCAAGCATCAACAATCAGGGCATTTCTGCTAAGAAACAACTATGTCTGAGGAAGTCTTACTGGTGCTCGCAGAGTTCTATAAACACATAAGAGCAGCAGCCCAGCATGGCGAAGCCCTTGACATTGAGACGGCATGGAAGAAACTCAGGAGCGAGCCTTACGGCTGCAGCCAACGTGGCCATAGGATTGCACTTGCTGCTGTGCTCATGAACGTAAGTTTCTATGTACTGCTTTGTTGCTGTGTACGTGTTGCAGACACGGCAATGCTAGGTGCACGCTAGGTTCCATTGGCTTACCAAGAGTAGCCTTAAACAGTTTGTTGGTAAACTAATTAAAAGTGAGCCTGTCCTGAGCTCGGGCACGCTCTCTCAGAGGTCTGCCAGAAACCAGTTGCTTTCCTTGTGCTCCTTTCTAACCATGCCCACGTACTGTTCTTTGATGCTGCGCATTTAGGAGAATTTTGACTACATGGGTAGCTTCTTTGGCTTCCCAAACACTGACACGAAGCACGTTGGAGAGACCCTGAAGAGCAGCTGTTCCAAGCTGGGCAAGCGCTATAACATCATAAAGGGGCCATACTCTGAAGGTTGGTAGCAATTGAGTGCACTGGATGCAGTCTTTGATTGTGCCATAAGTGAGTTTGTTGGGCGCTGATCCTGCACATGGCATGCTCGAGTAGTGTGCTCTTTTCAAAGCTGACTGCAGGTTGCAGTACTGGAGGCAGAGTTCTTAGCTCCTGCTTGAGCTGCCGTACTGGTTGTGCAAGCATATGCATAGCAGACGGCAATAAAGTGGCCCCACAAGAGCTTTAGTTTGCATTAGTGGGGCAAGCTTACTGCTAAACCCCTTGGTACCACGAGAGAAGGCCAAAATGATGCAAGGACCCTTTTGGGTGCAACTAGCAAGGTGCACACAGGACTTTCAAGTGGTTGAGAGCAGCTTCACCTTTGAGGATAACGCCCTTTTTGGTTGCTTGGGGTTAATCTGTGCACCTTGAGACCAGGTAGAGAAGCACTTGGGCTTGACTGCTGCAGCCAAGCTCCTATTACTTTCACCATTGCAGGATCAGCTTTCAATCTACTTTCTTAAGTGCATTGCATGGCTTGGATGGGTTATGGTCATCATAGCACCCCATTTATGTACTAACCACATTGGTTGCAGCTGTAGCTTCGGTGCCTGCTGCTTTGCTGCTGCCTTGGATTACTTACCTTTCTTTTTGTTGTTTGTCCCCTGCAGGTCTAGTGGCAGCTGCTGTCAGTGTAGCCAACATACTCATCGCTTCTATACAGGACAAAGAAGCACAGGACAAGCCTGACTTACCAGCACCACAACCTGGATTAGTTGGCGCAGACAACGCTGGGACGCTGATTGTGTTTATCCACTACAATGATCCACCACATGGCCTGATCAAGCAAAGACTGCAGGCCTTCGTGGATTCAGCACCGCAGCTGCCCCGCTTGATGCCTGCTGACAACGCTGGAGCCCAATCAGTCCCAGCAGCAGCAGGTCCTGGGCCTCAGGCAGCCCCAGCAGCAGCAGCAGCAGTCCCAGCGGCTCAAGACATCCTACCACTAGCAGCAGCAGTCCCAGTACTTGTACCAGTGCCACCAGTGGTTCCAGCAGCTGCAGCAGCTCCTGGCATATTCCCTGCTGCTGCTGCTGCTGCTCTGGTTGCTAGTGCTGGTCGTGGAGGTGCTGGTGGTTCTGGCGCCAGCAGCAGTGGTGGCTTTGCTAGCACAAGTACAGGGGTTGGTATCACTAGGGGAAATGAGGGAGCAGCAGCAGCAGGTTCTGGAAGCGCATCAGGAGAAGTCACCTCACCTGGGCCCAAGGCGACAGCTCCAGGCAGAGGGCTCATAGCAGCAGGTGGGAGCGGGGGAGGTAGCAGGGGTATCACTGCGACTGCGGCTACTGTGCCTGAGGAGAGAGCAGCAGCTGGCAGGGCAGTACCGGCGGCAGCAGTAGCAGAAGCAAAAGCACCAGCAACAGAGGCAGCAGCAGCAGTGGCGAAGGCGTTCAAAGTCCAGCCTGCTAATGCCCCACCTAATGTCCCACCTAATGCCCCACCTGCAAGCACGACGCCTAGGAGCTCTCTGCCTGCCGCTGACATCATTGCTGCAGCCACCAGACATCTCACAAGAGCACATTTGCAGGTGAAGGGGTGGGTTGTCAGAGGGGTCTTGCATGATATCTCTTTCCAGCATCTGTGATGGACGTGGTGCACGGGAGGGAGCTTTACACGGGTTTTATGGCAAGGAAAACCAATGGTGAAGTGGGATTCTAAGAAGTCACCCTAGTCGTCAGCATGAGCTCCAGGCATTGACGGGTGGTGATGACTGGTGGCATCTTGCAGATAGCCCTCCGGTTAGTGAGACAATTCATAGCCATCCGTACAGGTCAGTTTTAAAGTGGTCCTCAAGGCGCGCTAGGCAAGCATACATTTGCATATCACTGTCCTGCTCGCTTGCTGGACCCTGTAGTTGCCCATGTAGTGTTTGGCACCAAAGTTTCTCACACTACTATACCTGTCGGTCTTAGGCCATGGATTTCAACACTTACGAGGAACTTGCTGCCTACCATGAGCGGAGCACGGAGCTAGCAGCTGCTGCTCGAGGTGCTGACCTCAGGAGGTATCATGTGTGGCTGCTGGAGCGGCTGGACCGTGTCAAGGCTTTGTGGGGTCGCTGGTCCTGGGGTCAGCTGGCCAAGAAGATAGCTACCCTCGCCTCGGACATTAAGTATGACACTAACATCCGTATCTTCTCAGAGGCAGAGTTCAGCATCAAAGAGGTAGGTCTCACCTGGGGTGTAGGTGACTTCTGATCTTCTCAAATGCAAGCAGGTAGGTGGAGGCCCATGTGTGCTCTTGTGCTGAGGTGGAATAAAGCAATTAAGTGGCTTTGGCAGCTGCTCTCGGCTTATGCCACCTGGTGGCTCCCACGAGCTGGGGTGCTGAGTGCCTCTGAGCCTTTTGAGAAACATGCATGCACCACTTTGTGTTGCTGTTGCTGCTTTTAGTTTTGTGTATTGCATCTAGCTTTGCATACGCTTGCCCTCGGGCCCAACTGTATAAGTTGCTGAAGCCTCTGTTCATTTGTAAGCCATGCCTACCTAATGCTCATGGCAACCATTTATGTTGTTGCAATTGCAGACCCTGTGTGCTGATGGTCTGTGCACAGTGTACTTGGCCCAGAGCAAGGCCACCAAGGAGTATGTAGCTATCAAGTGCATGCACTTGGGGTACGACTGGTCAGTGCAGGATGACATAGATGTGGAGATGGAGACCCAGGGGGCCTTTGTGGCTGCACGGGAGCTACTGCACCGGTCCGCAGCGGGGGAGCGCAGCCAGGAGGACATCAGGGTCTTCGGAGCGTATGTCAAGAGGGACAGAAAGGGCAAGCACGTGGACGATATCGCCCATGTCAGTGTTGCTGAGCACATCAGGAAGCATTTTGCCTATGATGATGCCAAGCTCCAAGAAGTCAAGATTTATGGTTTGTACCTGAGCATTGTCATGGAGTACACTGAGCGGGACCTGGCCACAGCATTGCTGCAGGCATGGGATGAGAACATCGCAGGTAGGGAAGGTGCTCGGTCAGGACAGCAGCTGGTGGACGTTAATGCTGACATTGTACGCACTTGGTGGACATGTTCGCCTCCCAGCTTTTTCATCCACAGCTAGCAAGCAGGGGCGTATTGATGCTGTCTCTTAATAAACGTATTGTATGCTTTTTGCATGCAAACCTCGGCGGAAGCAGCAGACTACGGCTGCAGGTAAGCATCCCAGCTGAATTGCGGCAGCCTTGTCTACTGCTGATTTCAGCTAGTTGTGCAGTGGAGCAGCCACCAATCTACTGCCTGGGTTACGTAGCTTGACTGCCTCGATGTAAGCGCAGCTTAGTGATTTTGGTCCTGCTGAGTTTTGGCAGTGAACCACAGTGGGGTCGTAGGGGCGTCCCTGGGGTCCTCTATGGTGTAACAGTGCTGCTTTTCTGCATCTTTTGAGCTGCTAATCTGGCCATTCTTCCCGTACCCAATACTGCATACCCAACACAGCGGAGATTTAATAACCCAGTTGACAAGCAACCTCTCTGACCTGCTTTGCAGTACCATGAGCTGCCCAGCTGAAGGAGTAACAAGCGCACCAGCGACAAGACACAGCATGCTGATGCTAGCCCCCAATCACAGGCATGCATGCAGCTGTTACTTAATACAGCTGCCCCTTTACAAGCTACTGCAGCATCAGCAGCCCAGGCACGGCTGCCACCTCAGGCAGGCATCCAGCAGCACACGAACAGGAGGTCATCTGCGGCCGCGGAGGGAAGCTGCAGTATGCAGTTCAACACATCAGTGCAATAGTAGCGACATTGACCGACTGAAAAGTAGTGTGCGCAGCTGCAGGTTAGCTGCTGCTGCTTCTGCCGGATGTGGCCTTGACAAGAATAGCATAATATGTAACGCCAGGCTCGTCTGCCTGATCTTTAAGAGTTGGCTTCTGTGGAAGGCGTATTCACATACTTCCTGCCGCCATCGAGTGGCACTTCTGCGGCCCAAGTTCAATTTGACACCGAGCTGTATCGCTTTGGGTGATGTGGGTAGAGATACCACATGTTTGGATTCTACAGGGCAGTTAGCCAGCTACACTATTTTATTCTCTGGTAGAAATGGGAAGATTGAGAAATGGACATTGGTGCAGGCCTTCTACTGAAGTGTGTCTGTTGTCTGTGCAAGGCGCGTGTTTTCATTTCCTTGTCAGAAGCAATGTGGCGTGCACTTGGTGTCATATCTTGCCCTTTGCATTCAGGGATGTTTTGCAATACTATAGCTGCTTCTACCGGGTGGGGCTTGAACCTGATATTTGATCCTGTATCTCATGGATGGTTGGAATGGGGGCTCTTTTGGCTGACTTTGTATAAGAGTGTGTTTTGTTGCTTTTTTGATCCATCCTGCTTCGTGGAGCGGGTGTCCCTACGCAGTATCTGTACCCATGGATGGTCTGCAATGCAACAGCTGCTCCCACTGGCATGAGCGGTAGTCCTAAATATCGAAGGGCTGACAGTGGCTTTTTGCTCCACAACAGCTTGTCTTTGCGATACTCACATGCGCTTCCAGAGGTAGTTTGAATTGTAAGTTGTTTCTTCTGCTGAAATGCCTGCATGATCTATGAGGGCAATGCACAATGTTTTGGCCCTTGGCAAATTGTTATTGACAATTTCGAATGGCATTTGTCTGTTTGTTTGTGTGTTTTTAAGTGGGGTCCTCGCTGCCTGCACTGTGCTTGTGCATATATGTTAATGGGTTGGGATTATTGCCTTTGCCAAGACAAAGTGAAGGGATTTTTGAACGCGTGATCTGGTTGCATACTGCTGGTTACTGGAGCACGAACTCAGCTAATGGCAGGTAGAAGTCCTGGCAGAAAAAAACTGGAAAGAACCTGTTTTTGATACATTTTGCTCTGGACCAAAAGGTGATATTGCTGAGACAATCACTTCTGGTGGACCAGGTTCCAGTTTTCCTGCCCATGGAGCCTAGGTTGGCTCCGTACGGGCGTCCCCTTTGAGGGGCCAGGTTGTGTCTGGAGCAGCCTAGGTTCGATATGCAAGCACCTGATTGTGGTCTGGTGTGTGTATGTGATGTGGCACAGTGTTTTCTGGTACTCAACAGGGGGGAGGGGGGCATATTGCTGAGGTGCAGGAGAAGATTCCAACTTGAATCCATGTTATGACTCTCAGGGGCAGATCCTTCGCATGTATGCTGTTGGGCATTTAGACGGTATTACTACCAACAAGAAGTGTTTTCACTTTGATTAGGCTGCATTACATTTCAATGCTTACCATGGGTTTGCTCAGGCAGAGTCAATCTTATCTTCTGACCTGCAGAGTTTACTACCGTGCTGTCATTAATATCAACATATCCTGGGCTGCCACAGCCGAGTTCTTGGGGTCTCTGTTGTGCCAGCAAATGCTGCAGGGATGTTAGCATCAGGAAGTGGGGGCTTCCTTCCCGTAAGCATCAGGAAGGGGATTTGGGGCACCTGGCTGCCTTTGTAGCAGCACCGATGTATTTCAATATGGCTGAAGGAGCAGTGGTAAGGTGAGGTGGGATGGATGGAGCTCAATGTGGGATGGGTGAAACTGAATGTGGCATGAGGTTTTAACCTTCTAAATTCCGGGTCCAGCAGCTGCAACCAGAATGCTTCTAAAAGCAGCGAACAGCCTCTGCCGGCCCTCCTTGTATGTCGAAACAACTTATCATGATCGTCTGGCTGTGTGTCAGGTCGATTATGTACATTTTTAGAGGGTTTTGCTGTCCGCAGAGCAGGCGATGTTGCAAGAGCAGACCTTGTTTCAAGCCTTTTCGACGCTGCTGCGCTAACCATAACACTTCCAAGTGACATATGAAAATGACCTGCGCTCGACGGAGCGTGAAAAGCGCGGTCGTTTGTGAGTTTGTCGGCCACTGCGCTTGTCCATTGGCCAAAGTTCACAAGAAAACAAAGAGAAAAAGCCTTGTAACCGGCCCGTTCACTGTGTCACCCCGAAAGGGGCAAACTCAGAGTGACGAACGCAATTTTCCGCGTGCCAGAAGGCAACCCCGTTTTTCCAGGCGGGGCCCGCAAAGTGGCGGACATAAATGTCCACCCGGACGATAGAAGGGTAATGCCAGCTTCACATTTGGTAGGTGGGTTTTGATGCACTCATTTTATGATAAATTCGCTGCTTGCAAGCTCTGATCTTTGCATAGAGTATGACTTTAGCCCACTTGGCTCTTGTAAAGTTCGCATATCAGGTACATGGATATGCTTGTTTGTGCATCAGGGTGTTCTTGCATGTTAACATTTGTTTAGATCTATGGGCCTGACTTAAGCCGTGTCTGGAAAATGCAGCAGTAGAAAGCAGGGCAAGGAGCACCTTGACAGGTTGCTACAGCACAGATATGAGTGAGAGGTGCTTTGCTGGCACACCCATGTGCCCCTACACGTACGCCAATGAAATAATATGCGTGAGGCCACCTGTCTATCGTCATGCAGACACTTGCAGCAGAAGTAGATGTGTGCTGCTGCATTAGAGTTTAATTGGAGGCAAAGGGGACATGTTTCATTGGTATATAGCAGGGTAATGCAGAAGTGGAGCACTTTTTGCATTGGAAGATGTGTTCTGCCAGTCGCCAGCTTAAGGGTATCGGTGATTTGCTTGGTCTTAAGTATTTCTTTTCGACCAGTACATAGGTATGTTTGCACTTCAAAGTTGCGCTTGTGATATACTGCCTGGCGTGGCTCATGTGAGTCACTCTAGTGGATGCTTCGTACAAGCATGAGCAGAGGTGCAGAGCGGGCCTTTTCTGCACCAGCAGCTGGTGCAGGGTGCAGCCCTCAGCTGGTGTTGCTGCTGCTGCAAAGCTTGCTGGCTTTTTCCAGCCTGGCTGTCTGGTTCAAGCAAAAGCAGATGAGCAGCACTCAGCAGGAAGTGATTCTGAAGGGTGCAGCAGCTGCTAGAGCACAATATACACCTCCACCTTTGAACCTGGGTGCCATTGACCTGTGTATTCCCTTCCGTGGTGATATCCTGCAGCAGTGTACTCAGCAGGGGTCATTGCAGGTCTGAGTTAGAAAGTAATGCACTGTGGCCATCTTTCTGTTTGTTGCTGCAAGCATGTTTCAAACTTCAAGCCTCTTCCAAGCATGTAGTGGGTGCCTGAGAGGTGTAACAGAGTTGCAGCTGGAACAGCCAGAAAATGCGATTGATTTGCTAGCTTTTATCAGATGTTGGTATGGTGCTGTTTGGAAACTGCATATGTACCTAATGGTCTAGTCGTCTTTGAAGTGGGCTTCATCTTTACAGTGGACTTGCAGTGAGTCACTGCATGAGCGAGCGGGCTACTTCGACTTGGGAGGTAATAGGGGATAGAGTTTGGGCGGTGTAGCGGCCCTGACGCTCGTGACAGCTTCAATGACACACACAGGTGACGCTGCACTGATTCTACTGATGGTGGTAGAGGACAAGAGCAGCACAAGCTGAAGATACAGTACTGGCAGCAGCAGTACACAGTGGAGTGGCATCCTATTCTCCCCTCCTTTGTTCATGCGGTGTGAGCGCAGATAAGCTCGAGTGCCTGAGTTCGGCACCCCAATTCGGCTCCTTTCGAAACTCACGAGAAAGCACTCATTGCGTTGGGCCGTGCGCTGATAAGCAGTGCAAACGCAACCCCTCACGTGGGAACCTTGATGCGGACTAGGTTGTCAAGAGTATCTGAATGCCGCCCTGACTTACAACCGTCATCAGCTGACGGAGTGTACTAGCTCTTTTATTCTGCATGGATGTACGGTGAGTCCAGTTCAGAGGGCTGCATTCCCTTTCAGGAATTCCTTGCAAGGACTGTGGGCACTTCCCCGCATAACGGGCTACAGCGCGTTGATCCATGCACACATAGTACATCAGGGGTAGTGTCGGTCTTGAGCAGGCAGTAGGAGCCTTGGAGGAGTTGTAGTAGAGCGTTGAAAACCGCCCAAACAAGGTGCGTAAGACCAGGACTGCTCCACATTCCCTGGCTTTGGACACAGCCTTGATTGGACAGCAGGACAGGCCCAACCCTCTCTTGAAAGATGGTTTGGGGTTCTGGTAGGGGCAGCGGTTTAGTCTGCTGCTTAACCGTTGCTCCATCTGTTAAAACGAGTTTGAGCAGTGTGCACAATGCTATACAGTTGAAGCAAAGCAACCTGTTGATTTCATGACCAGTTGGGGGAGCGGCAAAATGCTTAACCAAATTGCGTCTTTGCTGCATATCAAGTTGTTGGGCCAATGTTACCAAGCTTACATCTAATTTGTACCTTCTGGTGTCTTGTCATGCAGCTGATGGAAGCAGAGAGCAGTGCCCCCAAGGGGCTCCAGTCCCTTCACGCAGGGAGGGCAACCAGTTGTAGCAGGCCAGATAACAGTATTGACAGTGCCACTGGTCCTTCTAGGAGCGAAAGGGAGCAACTTCTTCAATTCTCAAATGTTCAGGAGCAACCGCCGGACGGTTTGCATTGCACCCAGCCATCATCAGCTGGTGAGTAGGCTGTAATTGGGGGAGGCTCAGCAGTTGTGAGAGCAAAGTACCAAGGAGTTGGCAGCGCAGCTGTGGAATTCCAGGGAAGGTTTTTTCAGGGAAGGTTGTGACGCCAGGCACCCTAAGTTGGCTATAGATGTGCATGGCGCCTGTCTGAAAAGGCTTATTGTGAGCTTCTAAATGTCCATGCAGCTCTTGTGCAGTGATGACAAGCGTGACAGGACATTTAAATAATCACTGACGGGAGCCTACGTGGCTCAGCTGTCACTAGATGGTGTATGTGATATTGCATGTCGCCCAGATCGCCAAACCCTGGCTGACCTTCCACAGAGATGTCACACCAACAAGGTAGCAGCCTGGTTTACATTGATTCACTGGCAGAAGTTTGATGCTGGATGTTTGGGCTCATTGTTATCAAAGCCCTCCTGGCATGTGCAGCCACACAGCTTTCAAAGCTGTCATAGATAGCGAGCATGGATACTTTGCGGGCTACTGCTGACCTCATCTGCCATGAGCAACTGCATACCTATTTACAGATTCTGTCCAACACACTGCACACTGTCACGTGTCCTGCTATTCCAATCACGAAATGTTTCTGCTCCTGCCTGACTCCCACCTCACCCTTCTGTCCCTCTTCAGGAGCATCTGCTGGTGACACCTGTTCACACGAGCTAGACTTGCCCTCCTTAGCCCGCATCTTCTCCTTCCTTCATGGCAATTACATACAGCTCAGCATCAGGCCACTCAGCAAGCACTTCAAGCAGTGGGTTGATGATGCTCCTCGGTTGCAGCCAGCTAAGCTGGACCCGTCCGCAGACATCCCTCCATGGGCCTTGCCAGCTCTAGACGTGCAGGGGCTCAGTTATAACCAGAAAAAGAAGCTGATGATCTCAGCTGCTAAGGGCGGGCAGCTAACCACTCTGCAATGGGCCAGGCAGCAGGGGTGCCCATGGGACGTGCGGGTCACTGCAGCAGCAGCAGCAGGGAGACATCTAGCTGTAATTCAGTGGTTGAGTCAGGAGGGGTGTCCTTGGGGCGCGAGCACCTGGGCAGCAGCAGGGTTGTTGGGCTTCTGTTGGTTTATAGTGGGTTGAATCTGGCAGTCTTGCAGTTTGCAAGAATGAATGGCTGCTGCTGGGACGGGGATGTCTGCAGGGCAGCAGCCAGGAATGGGCATCTAGTCTTGCTGCGGTGGGCTAAGGAGAACGGTGCTCCTAAATCTCATCTTACCTGTGCGGCAGCAGCAGAAGGTGGCCGGTTAGAGGTCATGAAGTGGGCTAGAAGTGAAGGGTGCCATTGGTGCTGCTGGCTTGGCAGTAGCAGCTGTGGTCTAGCAGCTGCAAGGGGCGACCTGGAGGTCCTAAAGTGGGCCAGGGAGGACGGGTGTGAATGGGGAGAGATGACATGCAGCAATGCTGCTAAGGGTGGCCACCTGCAGCTGCTGCAATGGGCTAGGAATAATGGCTGCCCTTGGGATGCGGACACCACATTTAAAGCAGCTGCTGGTGGGCATTGGGAGGTGCTGAGGTGGGCCAGGCAACATGGCTGCCCTTGGCATGAGGATGTCACTGCCGCTGCAGCAGCCTCGGGCAGCTTAGGGCTGCTCAAGTGGGTGGTGGGGCAGGGGTGCCCCTTTTGGGGGAAGGGTACGTGTAGCAAAGCGGTTGAGGGAGGTCACTGGGAGGTACTTCGGTGGCTGCGGGAGAAGGGCTGCCCCTGGGATGATCTTGTGTGTTGCTCTGCAGCTGGGAGGGGGGATCTGGAGATGCTGGAGTGGGTGAGGGAGCAGGGGTGTCCTTGGGGCGAACCCGGCAGCTGTATGGAGGCAGCAGCTAAGGGAGGTCACCTAGCACTTCTTCACTGGATGCGGCGGCAGGGGTGCGGTTGGGGTGACACCCTGCAATTTGCAGCAACGTGTGGTCACCTTCACGTGTTGCAATGGGTGTGGGGGGAGGGTTGCCGGGACCCTTCATCCGACGGGATTGAAGAGTGTAGCCGCGCCATGGAGGAAGCAGCTCAGCATGGAGAGCTTGAAGTCATGCAGTGGCTGCAGGAGCAGCCATGCGCTCGGCATTTTGATCATTGGGTATGCATGTCGGCGGCGCAGGCGGGCCACTTGGAGATCCTGCAGTGGGCTAGGAAAGCAGGTTGTCCTTGGAGTATGCACACTGCTGCAACTGCAGCACTCCATGGATGTCTAGAGATTCTCCAATGGGCTTGGGCCCATGAGTGCCCCTTAAGTAACGATATGTGTACATTGGCAGTATTATCTGGAAGCTTGGAGTTACTGAGGTGGCTTAGGGGCCAGGGAGAGAGCTGGGGTGTCGGAAGTAATGCAATCCGTCGACTTCATTCATGTGCTCGAGGACTAGATGATCCTGAGATGATGCAGTTTCTGGTAGAAAATGGATGCCCTCCGGAGTCCAGCCCCATCTGGTAGGATGATCACTGCACACGCTTGGGTGCGTACCCTTCTAATGCTAGAGTACAATGACCCGTTAAGGATCAAGCCCTACCAGTGTGGCGTTACGGACCGCGCAGCAGTCATGTGAGTTTTGGTCTTGGTTGGGTTTTTGCATGTTTCGAGTGTAGGAGCAGATGTAAGCGTTTATACAAGGTGATTTAATTTCCATGTTGGGAGACATGACGCTGAGTGATTGGGTATCTTCCCAGAGCGGCCAAGGGTTGGATCGTTTGGACTCTACATACACAAGGTGGTTGGCCACAAGTCAGTGCGTGTGTAGTGGTGATCGTTTCCCCCCTTCCTTGCGTAGTTCTGTCGCTCTCTCTGTGTGTGTAGTGGTGCAGCTTGGCACTTCAATGAGGAGCCAGATGGGGTTTGCGACAGGCTTGTTACTGCCTGTTGCACAGACTTTGGTGGGGCTCTGATGAAGCCTGAACTGCAGGTGCAGAGGTGGTCGCAGGCAGTGGCGCAATGAGGGTTCTTCCTCCACCCTGCATAATTACCCTTAATGATATGCATGCTGTCACCCGGGTATGTTGACAAAAGGGTCTTTTCGTCACGTAAGTTAATTGTTCAAGCTGTGCGGACACTGCTTGTTGCAGTAAGGCTGCTGGCGGCTCAGAGCTGCTGTGTTTATGTGATGAATATGTGGATGTGTGGAGGGGGTTTTATATGCATGGCACTTGAGAGGAGTGTTTCACTTTAACCTTGGCTGAGTTTAGCACTTTGCCAATGCATGTGGCAGGCTTGGGGTCCCTTGAACTGGTGGAATGGGCATTTGAGCCCTCTTGCTCGCTTTGGAGATGACAAGCAAATGTCGCTTTGGAGATGACTAGCAATTTGCTTATACGTATTGGGCTGGCCTGGTATGCATTGGCCAGCAATGGATGAAGATAGGCTGGTGGGAGGCAGTGTAGATTCTGGGCCAGGAACTTCAAGGACGCTGTTGGAGCGTATGTTTCCTCCTTGTGAGTGGTGCTGGCCTCGCTGGCGACCAGTTCGATGGAACCTTTTGGTAATTTGCTGCATTGCTGTGCCCGAATGATTGTCCATGTGTCTGCCTGTGGAGGTGTCAATCATTGTGTGTAGTAAGCATGTCGTGTGTTGCTAGGTATGTCTCTGGCATTACATTGGACTAATAAGCTCAGTCTTGCTGGGTCTCTAAATACATGAAGGGTCAATCGTTTAGAGAGCTGATTGAAACCAAGTGAATGAAGCTTTGCATGCACGTGCATGAACTCATTGACTTACTACCAGGAAATCCAGTGCAGCAGGATGTAGTTTGGAGATTTCACTTTGTCAGCTGTATCTAAAGTGCAAAGCTTGTTGCAATTTGGCTTCTACGCAATCTATGCATATGAAGGCTTGGGGTGGAGAGGGGGCCAGCGCAGAGGTTGGCGCCGCATTCCTATTGATCAGATAGCCATGGGCAGTTCATCATGATTCAGGTTGTTTTGACAGAAGTGTTACTGGACATCATGGGCCAGACAGGCAGGGTTTAGGGTTGTAAGCCGCGGTGCAGTCAGCTGCGGTGATGGATGCGCCTACATCGCGGTTGTATTTCAACTGAGCCTGCCCAGGTGCAACAAGGCAAGATTTGTTGGTTTTTATGCGGAGGAGTTCTTCCCCTTGCATGCCGGGCGCCCTCGGGCTTTGCTTGCACCAGTGCGGTTTTGCTCATTGCCAAGTGCCAATCACTTCAGGAGGTAATATCCGCTGATAGGTCTTGTCCAATTCAGTAGCAATTGCCACTTCCAAAAGATAAGATAAGTACTGTTGTCGATTTGAGCATGATGCTGCTGCACAGTGGGGCGCACTTCACCTGTTGATTTTGATATGATTGCACAGGTGCCATGGGCTTGAGACAAATGGCTAGGACTGATGGGCAATGGACGTATGGCGGTGATGGTCTCGTGCTGAGATTAACAAATGGAAAAAGGGAGGGGGTGGGGTGAGGTGTGTTGAAAGATAGTGAATCATTCGCATATTAATACCAGGGTGTTGTATACAGTAGGCGTCGACCTGTCCTTCCCGTTCTCATTGCACATGTTTGTGGTGTAGCTCCCCAGCTGTTGTTGATGAGGTACATTGTCTCTTGTTCGGGGAGTTGCCGACTCACCCTACTTTGTTGAGGCACTGTGGTACTGCCCATGCTGTCTGCTAAGTCTGATGTGTTATGTGGGACTGCAGCAGCAGTTTTGCCCCCCTGCAGTGGCCTAACCAACTCGGCATAGCTCCTCTCTTTCTTCTTGACCTCTGGCGACTGTGCCCTACTGGCCGCGATTGTCTCTGTACTTGGTCAAGTATGTGGCCATGTGCATGGTGTATGTTGCTCCTGCTACTGTAGAAGGCCAAAGACAGCTTGTATTGTCACAAGTGACCACAGTCACCAGTGCTACAACCTGTGGTTCGTTCAGCACTACAGCTGGGCAGGAAGCATGTCCCTTGTATGTGGCCATTGCTGGCAGCAGACAATTCAGCAGAGGTATATCTCCTGTCTCTCTGCCTCCATTCCCAGGGTCGTTTGCGTGCTTTCAGAGGGTTTAGTTTGTGGTGAACATTGTTGTCTTTCTTTGCTGTGCCTGTGGCACAGAAATGCGGCGGTACTGCATTACTCCATTACAAGACTGTGGTTTGTCCCATTCACAAGTAGATTACATTAGAACGGTATTGCGGCCTTTTTAATGCATGTTTAGTGTATATGAGATATGTTACTGCACAGCCCTCGGACCGTGCAGCATGTTCAGTATGTGCAGTTTCTGGCATGTGCGTTCCAGTAGGTTACTCTGAGTACTGCTTGCATGTCCATCTGCCATTCCACGTCTGTATGTCTCATTCTGTCAGCACTTGTTTCCACCAAGGGTGGGGTTTAGGTGTGTTTGGTCATTTTGACCTAGCAGCCTTTTGCGGCCGGTTGCTACAGAGATAGAGAAAGAGAATTACTGTATGCAGAGAAGGGTACAGCATAAATGTTAGTTGGTGTACATGTATGTTATGTTAGTGTGTTGAAGCCGAAAGTCTCCTGGTTTGGGCTTGGTCCTTCTGGGTTGGCCTGTTTCCTGTGTTGGTGTGTGCCCTTGTGTCGTTAGTGGACCTTCAGGGCATTCTTGGGGTGTGTTGGGTTTTGCGTGGGTTGGTCTGTGCTCTGTTCGGTTGTCAATGCGTCCCTGTGACTACGTTTTCGATTTGGCTTTGGCTTGTTACACTCCCGGTCTCAGTTTGGCAGTAGCTAGTTGATGATGAATTTGGTCAATTTGGAGTCCAGGCAACGTTTGGCCACAAGTCCACTCACAGCATTGAATGAAACGCCGCCCTAGTGAGTGGGTAGCAGTCAGCAGTACACCGTTCACCAGCACACTCGTCATCACCATGTAGTCATAAGACCATCCAATACCCGCTGCCGGTGAACTCATCGGCCGGTCCAAGTGCCCACCCACTATCTCCAACATATCTAGACGACTTGCTGCATCAATCTACCTGCACTGTCACAGCAACCTAACCTGATCGGCTGCTTGTTGCAGCTGCTTGGAAGATTAGGAATGCTTATGCTCACCCTTCTGATGTGGCGTGAGGTCCAACCAATGGGGTTTGTTACCAACTATTGCTTGCACCCGGGCTTACAAGCCCTCCTTGCTTTCTCAAGTAGGAGGGAGGCTCTTACCCCCATTGGGGCAGTGGAGGTTTTGGGTGATTTTGACCTAGCTGCTGGACCTCATGTTTAGGCATGCATATATTGTCATACATGTCGAAGTTTACCCGTATTCTGTTCCACCTCGCTGCTCTTTGTGACAGCTTGAGGTGCGGGGCCTATGGCACTTATTGCTATGGCATATCATGAAATGTAATAATAATACTAGCTGCTCACTACATTCTACAGCCAACGTAATCGTCGGTCCGTACTGCTCCTGCTGCCACTAGAAGTATCTGCATGTTTGATATATCTAACATGAAGGATAAGATGAAGAGTTGAGACTGGAAATGCAGGTTGAGCTGAAGCGCTGCTGATGCATGTTGTTGAGGCACAAGTCAAAGCTGCTTCATACATTATTGGCTGTATGTGCAGTGATCTATCTCATATACATACTATTTGGCTTTTCTGCTCTCTCTGAATGATTTTTCAGTATGGTGCTCCTGTGCCGTGGCCATCCGGGGATCTGTATGACTAGCTCCAGCTGCTGCTGCTGCTTCTGCTGGAAGTCCTGTTGATATCCAATGGACCAGCTGCTGCCTCTTGCAGAGTGAAGTGCTACCTCCGAGCCTGCCACTGCTGTTGTTGCTCCTCCCCTGCCTGACAACTCCTCCTCCCATATGCGCAGCTTCACAGTACAAATATTCCCTTCAACATTAGACACGAGACAAACTGAGCACTTAGAACGCACTCGACGACCAAGCAGATGTTTGTGCCGCTACCTTTTGTGGTCCGTCTATTTGACCCCTATTTGCAGGCTTCCTCACTTTGTATATCCGCACCAGCCAGTTCTGCGATGTGAATGCTTCATCCAGATGCTTCAGCTCATAGTCCTTCAGACCAATCTCCATCTGCCGCACCAGGTCAAAGCCCATTGGCTTATCTCGCATTGTCCTGATCTTGCCGAAATCATAATATGACAACCTGTACATCAGGCTGTCCAGCATGGTCTGGGTGGCAGTTGAAGAGACAGTGTACTCTCCCTGCAACACACAGCAAACACGGCACATATTATATGAGATAGATTACTGCACAGCTTTCGGGCCGTGCAGTACCCGCCACATGACCCCAACCAGTTTGCTAGTGTGTGTTGAGAAGAACCGATACTGAGAGCACATTATGTGTCAGACATCACACACCTGTACACGAGCTTCCATTACAGAGCTACTGGTATGCTTACATCCAGCAGGTGCATCCCCTGCACTGTTTACTTGCTTGGAACCTAAGACAGCATGGAATGGACGCGAGGCTGGTGTCTCGGCACTGCATGAGTTGCGAGGCCCTTTGCTACGGTCGGGAGGGTCCTTTAGGCATTATGCATTACTGAACACAGCATGGAAGGCCAGCTGCCTCTCCAGCTGACCAACACAGGGTTACGGTAGGTAGACAATGCCGCACCAATAGAGCTCATTAGCAGGGAGAAGCCCTTTATCATGAAGACCCCAATAAGGAATTAGTTACTGACCACTGCAGCCTTGCTGGAAATATAATGCCAAGTCATCGGTCTCAAAGCCATGTCCTGGGGGCTACGTGGTTTTCCTTGGTTGTTGGAAGCAGCTTTTAGTGTAAAACGTGCAATGCATTTTCAGGGCTTGCTGCTGAAACAGAGGGTTGGCCACAAAGCAGAGATGCTCCCTGGTGCCCACCCCATACCCCTGTCTTTCTGCCAACGGCTTATTAGTACTGGAAACTAGGTTTTCACTAACTGCACCTTGAGTGCTCACATTGTCTGCTGTGCAAATGTAGGGGCTTTGCACTACTTCATCCTCCAGAGGTCACCGTTGTGCACAGCTACCTCCAAGATGCTGGAGCTTTGGACAAGTAAACTCTTTTAACAAACCCAGCATGTTCACTTCTGCAACCCCGTTCTGCTTTCAACCCCTTTCTGACACCCGCTATCCCTCTCTGGCTCCATGATCAGACAGCTACATGCAGCAGGCCTCCACCTTGTGTATGAGCATTATGCAGTAAACTGAGAGTTACTCCACCTGGGAAGAGCCCCATTGCTGACCTTGTTCAAGAAGCTGTCCTCCTTAACATCTGGGAAAACTCCCCCTCCGATCCGCACCATCCACAGGAACTTATTGATGTCGTCACTGGAGTAACCCATGGCACCTCCAAAGATCACAAGAGCATAATCCACATCAAGATCTTGCATAATCTCATACGCCTTGTCCTCGTCTGAAGCCATTGCCCGCCCCACTGTTGCAATGTGAGTGTTGTTCCAGGTGTTGTTGTCCACAATGATGGTCCGATTGGCCATTGCTGTTATCTGGTAGCCATAGTCCCACCTGGAAACAGGACAGGTAAGAGAAATGATGTTGCAGCATAGGGAGGATGAGGCACAAACTGCTGCACCAGGGCCCCAGCAAGACAAAAAACATGTGTTTGTGCTTGCATGCTTTTAGTGGTTCAGTCAACTTAGACAATATGTTTAACAAGTTGTACGGGACTCTTTGCTACGGTCGGGAGGGTAGTTAGGGGATTCTGCATTACTCAACACAAGTTGTGCATGGTCAAGTCAAACAACCAAGCCCCCCTGTGTAGCCACCTATTCTGCCCAGAACACCGGTCCTTTGCCTATTCATCCCTCAACCAACGTGGTCGGAACCCAGAATGTTGCTGTAACTGACACAGCGGCTGCTTTGCAGATCCATTAATAGGCCTGCTCTTTCTGTCATCTGGCAGGTATAAGCAGTGGGAGAACAAACGTGTAGAAAACATTGCACTGGGGTGCACTAGTGACCCTGTGCACAACCAAGCAAGACCTAGGCTGCAGCTGCCTGTAAGAGTCGACGATATGAAGCGGCATGAAGGAGTTTTCACAATATTACTTTCCACCTGTGTTCTAACCGAGCACTACACTGGTTCTAGCGAGAAACATGCCCCCTGGTTACAACGCAAAGCTTCCTGCCCCCCTCATTCTCATAGCCTCCTTACCATGACATGATTTTGGCATCTGCTGCTGTGTTATGCCTTAGCCAGTAGTATGCCTCTCTGAAGTCATCCATGACATGCCTGTTAGCTCCCCATCCAGATATAAGCACAATGGAAGGTGAGGAGTAGGCCTCGTCTGATACCCAGTTGCAGTGGGTGGCATAACGCACCAGGAAGAACGTAATGGCAGCCAACATAATAAAAGAGAAGGTCTTCTGGTGAGGGAGGGGCCCTCCAGATGGACCCTTGCCCCTGCAGACACAAACAAAGGGAGGAGAGATAATGGGCTACTGTACAAAGCACGCCATTTAGTGGTGCACTGTATGCTGTTACATGTGCTGACCGGGCTTGGTTGGGAATGCTGAGAAATGTGGATCCTTGTCAGAATGAGCCGAAAGCATGTTGCACCCATAGAGTAAGGCTGCATTGTATACATGTGGTGCAGACTGCAGCCTTCTTTTCAGTCCTGGACCTCTGCATGCCATGCCTTTAAGAATTTTTCAAGCTCTCAAATGCCTAGCCCTGCTGCAAGATGTGTGAAGCACAGGAACCCACACCCATGCTGGCCGCACATGTCATTATTACATCTCTTTTCATGATATGCCATAGAAAAAAGTGCCATAGGCCCCGCACCTCAAGCCCTTATAAAAGACAGCAAGGTGCCTGCACATACCCAGGTAGTGATCAGCTCATACAGAGCTAAGCTTCTTGAAAATGCAAACCCACACATTACCGTAGTTCAGCTCCTACAATGATATTACTTACCTGCCGCCACCTTTGAGCTTTCTTGCCCCTCCTCCTGCACTCTGCCGCCTTGACCCTCCTTGTTGCTGCTGCTGCCCTGTCTCACCCTCTCCTGCTGTGTCTGCTTCATTTGCCTCAATGAAGTCGTGACAGAGGCTGTCCAATGTTGAGCTGATGGTCAAAGAGGCTAGCAGGACAAAGGCAGGGGCTGCAACCAACATCAATCTGAACAAAAGCGATGTGCAATAGAAGAGGGGAATTACTACACTCAATTCTACAGTTGCACAACCTCTTAGGCATTTGCTTTACACAAAGACATAAATGGGTCTGTGCTACTCAACACCAACAGCACGTAGGATGGTTTCACAGTGCAAACTAGACCCTCTCGTGACGACCACAAATTAGTGCGAAGCCCCCAGGCCACAAGCTGTAAGCTGCACAAAGGGAGTCTGTCTCCGGCCTCTAGCATGGGCTTGTGGCAGAGATCTTAGCTCCAAAACTTCGTGGAACACACCCACCCTTTGAGAGGCCACACCTTTGAATGCCAAGTCTTTTCAGGTGACTGTTCCTGTGTGTTCAATGTCAAGCAGCCGGGTGCTCTTCAGGGCACGGACTGCCTACACCCTCAGTCCCGACCACCATGTCCCCCTTTATGAGGGCACACCTCACAGCACTGGCCTAGAAGAAACTGCCGTGATGGCCGCCATGATAGAATTGCAAGCAGGGTACATTCCCAACTCCAGCCACGTAACCCTGGTAAACATCCCGCACTTCATGGTTCTTTGGTGGAGCCCCACAGAAGTGCGCAGCTCACTCGACATCCAGCTAGCAAACACTCCCGAGCCCGACTTAATTACTATTAACACGCATAAGCAGCACTACAGCCTCCCCCCCCCCCCAATCATCCCCTTGCCCTCTTTACTGTAAGCTCCCAACCCCAAGAACACCGGCAACCCTTCAGACCCCAAGCTCCACCCATCCAGGCAACCACCTTTGTGTCTGCACCTAATTACAATCCCACTGAAGTGCAAAAACCAGCAAGCCAATGTGCTGTTTCCCCAGGTATCTGAAGCAGTTCTACAGCCCCATGATTTAGTTATCTCTCCCTGCCTCTTGTAAGCCACTACCCAGCCTCCACCTCAAACACCCCCACCCACTGATCCCCAAGCCCCACCCATTCCCACATTCGCCACAAGCCTCCGCACCTGATCACAATCGCACTGAAGTAGATTGAGGTAAGCAAACACTAAACAACAAGAAATGCTGATCCCCAAGGGCAGTTGAGGCAGTACAACAGCCCCACACACATCCATCTCCTCGCCCCTCCCTCCCTTGACTGTAAGCCCACACTCTGAAACACCTCCAACCCTTGGGCCACAAGCACATGCCTATCATACTCCTGCCTCCCGCCTGCGCACCTGATCATGATTCCACTGAAGTATATTGAGGTAAGCGCGAACACCAGCAAGAATATATGCTGGTCGCCAAGGTACTTGAAGCAGTAGTACAGCCCCGCTGGAGCAGCAAAGACCAGGAAGTTGAGGTCAAAGTAGTATGTTGACCAGGTGGTTGGCTGGTGCTCACTCACACTGGCAATGATGGGGATGTACTTCTTGGCATAGGTGGGGTCCATCAGCGTCCAGAAGCGACCAGTCCACGGAGTGATCCTCCCTGTAAAGAGGGAGGCAAAGAGGACAAAGGGCAGGTTGGGTCAAGCAACAGACTGTACTGGTGCTGCACTCTCTCCTTCAACAGGACAAACAAACAAAGGGTTTGACTACACACAAGGCAGACAGGTCAAACCAACCAAGGAGTGATCCTCCCTGTACATGAGGAGGACGAGGTAGGACATGAAAAGGAAGGTCAGGTTGGGTCAAGTAATATGATTAAGGTGCTTTAGTAGCGCTAAGCTTGGCTTAGGTGGGGTCCATGAGTGGCCAGATGCGATCAGTACAAAGTGTAATCCCTTGCCTGCCAGAAAGGGAGGGAAAGAGGAGGAAGGGCAGGTTGGGTCAAGCAACAGTTTTAGAGATTAATGCTGCCGCACTCTCTGTTTTAATGAAAAAACAAACAAAAAGTGTGGCAACACACAAGTCAGACAAGTGAAACCAACCACGCACACCGGGTCCAACCAATAACCACCCATGCCAGCAACATAAGGATAGCAAACAAAGGGCAGTGCTACTGCTCCAGCAGCCATTTTGTTTGTGGACAACACATCCAATTGTGCTGTTTGGTCTGCACATTCCAATAGCAACTCCACTTCAGCTTTTTGACCAGCATTGATCATTGCCCAGCCACTGATTTGCAGGGAACTGCATAGCAACCTCAGGTCACAGTACCCCTGACCCCACCCAAGACCCTGTTACACACCTGCTGCTGTTCCACCATCCCATGTCTTAACCACTGCAAGAACAGGCAGCGGTGCGATCTGCAGGAAAGTAGCTCCAATGCCATCCCATCTCTGCATGCACCCTGCCTCTGGATCTTACCCTTCAATGCTTCTGTCCTGCAACCATAGACTTCTTGCTTGCACAGTAATCAGCCCCTGAGCCCCTCAGGTAGCAACCCCATGGTTGTGTCCACCCCGCCCTTAGAATTCATCCTGCATACTTCCTGTCCTGCACCCCTAAGACCTTGGTCTTCCAAAACACCATGCCCTAAGCCCTCATTACCTGTTGCCGTGAGCACCACCACTGCTCCTCCCACCGCTGCCGTAACTGCTGCTACAGCTGTCATCACCAAGCGTTCGAACTGTGCTGCTGTTAGCTGTCTCCGGATTGCCAGCAGCAGCTCCCATCCTTGCAAACCCAGCCACACAGCATTGAACGCCAACAGCTCTGAGCTCTTCACATGGTTGGCGCCTATGAACGGAATCTACACAAAAGAAGCGGACGCGGTTAGGGAAGCGCCAGGATAGCTACACCAAAAGTTGCACATGGTACACGTCATAGCTAATTGGAATTGTCACCAATGGTGGGACCGAGGCCGTAGTCTTATGCTGGCAAGCAGATGGGTACGGTACAAACATGAGACATCCGCTAATGTGAGCAGAACTGCAGAGCATAGAAATGAAGGTGTTTCTCGGAGGAGCTCCCTCGTAGAGAGGAACGCACTAGCTAAACATACTTGTACAGGCCAATGAAAGCCTTGCAACTGCCCTAATGCCAAAAGCATGCATTGTTTTGTATCGTTGCTCTTCAGAGGTAGGATCATTCTTACATTAAGGGGCTCCTCCCTCAATCACACGCTGGTGACCAAGAACTGATCTCTTCGCATATCTCTCTCTCTCTCTCTATAGCTGCTGCCTCTACCCTCCCGTTTCTCTCCTTCATCCGCTCTGCTGTCAGATCCCCTGCTGCTTCATGCTTATTGCTGCCCATTCTATAGTATTCGATGCTTGGGTTGCATTGCTTCTGCTGCCCCTTCTACCATTGCCTGGGCTCCAGGCTTGGCTGTGTCCCCCTCCCGTGTCCATCTGCCAAATACCTCAGCATAGTCACTTGCACTCTCATATGATTGCTAATAACATTGTCCCCCTTCACACTTTGCAGCCTAAGCCGGCTTCTTCATTATAACACTTGAAGTGCCATGTCCCTGCTTGATGCCTGTGAAGGCAACTTCTGTCTGCTCCCACCTTCTGCTCTGGCAGGTAATCATTACTATATTTGATGAGATGCCATAGCAAAAGGTGGCATAGGCCCTGCATCTGAACCTGTTACCAGAGCAGCTAGGTAAAACAAAATCTGGCGGAGTACTCGTTCCATATGACCCATCTTCATTCAGAAAGCCCCCTCCGCTGCTCACCTGCATAGCCAAGGGTCCCCCAATAGCCCAGAAGGTGGTGTAGGCAAGGTATACCCTGCGGTGGTATCTGTAGCAGAAGCAGCAGTAGCACAGAAACTGTGAGACACTGCAGGAGACAGTAGCAACAGGAGGACCTGTTCACCGCTGGCCATACAAGCTACAGGTCCAATAGAGTGGAATGGTCACTATATTTCGGTTTTTGTGCAAATGGCCATAGCTACTCCTCATTATGCAGCACGAGTGGCGGCCGCAGGAGTGCATTGCGTATAGAGGGATGCAGCCAATTTGGCCAGAGAGTTCCAGCCTCCAGCAACTTAAGCATGCCTACATCTCACGCCCAGCACACATTGTAATTCATAGTTGCCATAGGAAAAGTGCCATATGCCCCATGTAGGGAATTAGATAGGTTCCTAAATTGAAAGAAACATAGCAAGAAGGTTCAAATATGAGGTCATGTACTAAGACATTGCAATGGCATGTTACTGCTGCCAAAGTCACTTGTTTTCCGCATCGTGCAGCGCGGTTGTAGTCTTCACACATGTAGATGGAAAGGTAACGATCGCGGGCCCCACAAAGGGCTGCAACAAACTGCTACAGCTGCCTGGCAGATGCAATAGCCCTACATGGCCTACCATTGCTGCTGTGCAACCCCCCAACACTCCACCAAACCCACAGTGGGCTGCATCACCCCTCAACCCCTCATCACCCTCGTGTGCCAAGCCACTGTCAAATATTCTTACATGTCATGACATGCCATAGCAAAAAGTGCTATAGGCCCTGCACCTCAAGCCATCACAAAATCAGCGAGATGGAACAGAATACGGGTTGTCTTTGAGATGCAATCAGAAGTGATGACAACACTCCCTAAGTCCTATCCATAATGAATATCGCGGATGACAGGCATTATTCCGCATGCATACAATAGCAGCTTTCCAGTCACATGATGGTCTCAGCAGTTGCGTATCTCATAAACGTGCCAAAGGAGTGCTACTGCCACAATGTAGTTACCTAGGTGGTGGTCTATTACACTGCTATGACCACTTCACTGGCCAAGAGAGCCTAAGTGATGGAGCCTAGGGTTTTGAAAGGAGCCCCTGCGTACCTTCTGCATGCGATCATGACCAGTACGTACAGCGGTATCAAGTTGCTGATAAAGACATAGGCCCCCCAAGATGCTGCCATGTAGAGGTAACCAAATGCTGCCAATGCTGCTGATGTAACTGTCCCCAGCCGCACTGCCCTCACAAAGAGGTAGAAGGTAAGGATGAGGGCAAAGATGGCCACAGCTTCGTTATCGTAAGAGCCTGCTGTGGATCTTTGGATGTAGCCGGGTACTGTGGCCATGAGAGTTGCTGCTATGAGGCCTGTACCTTGGTCTTTGAGTTCTGTGCCAAAGAGGTAAGCCACAAACGCCTGAGGCATGCAGGGCATACAGTAGGTAGAAGATAGTAAGGTGTGATAGTTACAATTGTCTTGATGAGCATTTGAAAGAGGTAGCGCTAACTCCACTGCTGGAAATCTGCTGCAGAGCTCAGGCCTTTCTGCCCTAGAACAGAATTGGGGTTGGGACATGGAATTGTTGAATGTTTCAGGAGACCTCGCCTCTTGCCCTAAAAAAGGCAAGTGCAATTCAAGTCCCTATATGCAATGCCCGATTGAAAGCCAACACTGACAGTTGGGGCATGACCCTCCATTAAGCCAGGGGGAGGAAAAAATTGCCTTTAGGCACAGAGCATGAACCTGGATGCAGTACTACAATCATAAGCCCCCTCCAGCACTGAGCAAGGCAAGAGACTGATTCCGACTACTCAATTGCCTGCTGATCGACTCAAAGGCTGCCATCAAGGTGGGACTCACCGTCAACCCAGAGAAGAACGGCCCTGTTAGGACGCAGACGTCTCTCAGTGGCACTGTAGCGGAGACCATCGCCAGAAGACGATACATGGCGCCCGCAGTGAGCATGATGCCAGGGTACACTGTCCCGCCCACGACGCGACCAAGTGGGTACCAACTCTCGGTGTCGAACCAATTCCAGAACTCCTGAAAGCCTTCATTAACCAACTTTATGGTTGAGCGATAGTTGAAATACGGATCGAACTCGTGGATCACGCTCTCGTATCTTAGGACCGAATACTGCAGCAGAACAGGGTTTGCTCAATGGTGCTGGCACAATCTGGTTGCCGTGCCGTGCCAATGGCGGTCACGCACTGGAGGCACAACCATGCCATATTGGTGCCGTGACTAGCAAATGTGCTATGAACGGACATGGAGCACCCAAGCCATTCAGGCAATTCTTATTCATGACGCGATATCATGATGCACGGCCCAGACCTCCTTTTCCACCCTGCTCACCAGTCTGATGGAGAAGGCATACACATATACCAAGATCAGTATCAGATAGCGCAGTATGAACTCCTTTGTGGTAGCTGCCATTTTAGATGTGACAATGGGGGCCGACGACATTGTGATTGTCTCTTGCGATGTACCAAGCAGCAACAGCAGTAGATCGTTTACATGTTGGCGAAGTAAAGCTCTTCAAAATCAACATTAGTATATTTTACATTATCAGGTGTGATATGTCTTCGACACGATGGCTCCACAATCGCCAAGCAAAGGGGAACAGCATGAACAAAATGAACAGTGATGTCGACACTTTCAGACTGTAGAACCCGTAGAACCCCAAAGTTGGGGCTTGAGCACTTGAGATTCTAAGCCTGGAGGACAAGATCCCAAGCATGTTATGGCACTTTGCACTTGAGGATGGCTAAGGCGAGCTGTGTGTGTTGAGGATGGGGTGTTTTTGCGCGTGGCCCTTGCTGCCTGTTATTCCAGCCCAAGAACGCATCTCTCCTGTTTTGCTGACCTGAAAGCCCGTGATATACGTGAAGCTAGGTCGCATTAAGATGCATCTGCAATTTCCTCTCATCATGGCGGTTTGAAAGACCGAAGCGTGCTTGCCCTGGGCGGCGACCACCAGGGCGACATGCTTGGTGTAGTGAGCCCGGCAGCACTGGGAGAGGGCTTCTCTAGCACTTCCTGGACCAGGAGCCTGCCACGGACTCCAAGGGATGTCTCCCAACCTTCTCGTCGGCAAAGGCAAGCATCATGTCCAACAGCAGTGGCATGAGAGCCTTCCGCTGCCCTTGGAAGCTCGCTCTCAAATCTGGCGTCATCGATTTAAAAGGGATCGATGTGTGCAGGTGTACACCTTGTGGCGCTACGCCAACCAGTGGGAATGCAGTTGCGGGTGGATGTCATCCCCGCACAGTGCTGCACGGTGCCTCATCTCATGGTGAAGGGATCTCTAACGGACAGCAGCACCACGACATCCATCTTTTAGCGCCTACGAGCTGCACTCAGGCTGATACACAGCATCACCGTATAGCTGCAGCAGCAGATACTGCACCTTCGTCCAATGAGAGGTAGGAGGCAGTAAGGTGGCTGTATAGCAGTTGCCTCCACCTAGAGGAAACTGCATACATGCATTTTGCAGCACAACTGCTTTCTTGGTTGGAGAATGCATCATCACCTCCTGCTGCTTGCTTCAGGCTTCAGTGAGTGTCAGGCCTGCATGCTGCATGGTAAAGGATTTTATTGGTCTCATGCCCTGGCGGTCCTTGACCCGTGCATCCAAAACCATTATACTCTGACACTTCATGCACTGCTCTCCTGCTGGCTGTCATGTACCAAAACACTCCCAGACTTCCCACCAGCGAAGCAGCAATACCGCGCAAGAAGCAGCAGCAGCGAGAGCAGCAGCAGCAGGGCAAGCAGCAGCAGAGACTTCAACCAAAACAGGGCTCACCCGCTGTCCCCACCCGCTTCAAAGTTGGCAAGGCCACAGATCCCCATCACCTGGCAGCTGTGCTTGGCAGCAAGCTTGCTCAGGAGCATGCCCAGGGTCAGCACCACCACCAGCAGCAGCAGCAGCAGCAGCAGCCCTTGTTGCTAAGTATGCGGAGCGATGACGCCCTTGCAGTAGCTTTCAATGCACTTCACATCCTCCAGCAGCAGTCACAGCAGCAGCAGCAGCAGGAGCAGGAGCAGGTACTACAGCTGTTGTGGCAGCCTGACGTGCTCAGTATGGTTGAAGGTGAAGCTACTTTTACTCAAACCACCATCACCCTGTGGTGTTTACGGCATCAAGCGGCTGATAGTATACAGCAGCCGGAGCAGCAGGAGCAGGAGCAGCAACAAATATTGCAGCCAGGTCCTGAGGCTGCAGGATGGGAAAAGGCACCACATCAACATCAACAACAGCAGCAGCAGGAAGAGGGTTCACACATCCTCTCATGTTCAGCAGCATCAGTTGCAGATATCTCTCAAGCGCTGTCAAGCCCCTCCTCAGCTGCTGGTGTTGTGGCTGCAGCCAGTAGAGTGTTGACATCCGGCGCTAGCGCAGCTGCTTTTGCTGCTACTGCCACCAGCAGCAGCAGTGGCGGGCCTGGGACCATGAGCAGTAGCACTGGACCCGATAATGAAGATGACGACTGGCGACCTAGCAGCACCAGCAGCAGTAGCAGGACCAGAGTCGGGCCCCTTCCTGCTGGTCAGCACACAGCAAATAGCAGTAGCAGCAGCAGAAGAAAAGGAGGCTCTCTGCTGGGGGCAGCCACTCAGCAGCAGGAGCAGGAGAAAGGGCCCCTGTTAGGACAGACCAACGAGGGTGGTAGGGGATATGTTGACACTGGAGAAAGCAGCAGCAGAACCGAAAGCAGCAGCAGAGCAAACGAACAGTCGGGAGTGGACGATTCAAATACTTGCAGCAGCAGCAGTAGCAGCAGCAGTGCTGGTGGTAGCAACTGGGGTAATCCCAGTGCCCAGGAGGCTTCCACAAGTGATAACTCACATCTGTATCTGGTCGCGCCGTCATCACCGTTGCTACAGCATACTCCAACAGCAGCAGCAGCAGTAACGGAGCATTCATTATCGCTTTCGGCAGCAGCAGCAGGAGATACCACGTGTGGCCCCTCGTCGTCAAGATCAAAAGCAGTACCAGGAGCAGCTGCAACAGTGGCAGGGCCAAGCGCATCTCAGGGTCCTGGTGCCCTCTCTAGTAGAGCCTTAGCATGGAAGGTGCTGGGGTTGCTGCGGGGTTTTAGATATGCACAAATCCTCAGCACCAGCGAGCCTAGGGAGGTTGGGAAGGTGCTTAGGGCTCTGTCTCGGGTGCGGGAGCAGCTGGGTAAGCTGGGGTGTGGGGACCTACTGGTGAGCTGTGTGCGGAAAGAGGGGAGCAGCGGGGCTACAAGGGGGAGCAGAGTTGTGGCAGCTTGGGAACCATTACGAAGGAGGGCGAAGCAGAAACCAGGGGCACAAGGGGAGGACCAGCAACTGCAGCCACAGCAGCAACAGAACCGGGAGGAATCAAGGGAGGGGTTAACAGGCAGGCGCAGAGTGGCAGCAGCGACAAAGACCGATGGCAGCAGCAGCAGCAGCAGTAAGAGTCCCTTGATGCTGCTGAACGTGGTGCTGTTGGGCGGCCCATCGCAGCAGCTGCAGCGGGTTCCTGTTATGGGAGTAGCCGACAGGAGCCAGGGAGGAAGCAGACGGAAAGCAAGGAGCAGCAGCAGGCGACAGGGCCGGGCTGCTGATGAGAGCTGCAACAATGCGGCAAACAGCAGCATGGAGCCGAGTAATAGCAGCAGCAGCGCCAATGTCACCAGCAGCAACGGCAGTACGAGCGACGGTACCGTAAGGAGTAGCAGCAAGGGTGTTGTCGGCAACAGCACCAACACCAGCATCAGCAATAGAGGAAAGTGTACATCACCTAGCTCCAGCAGCAGCGCACATGTGAAGGTGGAATTCTTGTCAGCAGCTACCGTGGAGGTAGGGGTGGGGGCTTGTGTGAATGGTGCGGGCAGCTATCAGCAAAGCGACGGCTGGCTGCAACACCAGGAGCAGCAGCAACAGGAGCAGCAGCAGCGGGAGCAGCAGCAGCGGGATGTACCGGAGGAGGAACATGAGCAGCATTCACTGAAGCTGCAAGGAAAGTGGCAGCATGCTGCTGCGCAGCCGGCTTGTTGTGGCCATGCTGTCAATGGTGGGATTGGAGCGGAGGAGCAGGAAGAGCAGCATCAGACTGATGAGACGATTTTACTGCACATATGTGCGGAGGAGGACTTGAGGCACCATAAGCTGAAAGCTTTGGTGAAGGGGCGCAGGGATGGTGATACGCATGAGATGCAGCCGGAGGATGTACTGCTGGTGCATGTGCTCGGGCCCGTTGAATCACGAGTGAGGGGAGGGAAGCTGCAGGGTAGCGCGAGCAGAGAGCAGGTTAAGTTGTAGGTTTGGTGTGGTGTTTTGCATACTGCTGCTCTTCTTGTGGGGCGTGCTTTGTGTGGTGCATTGTACAATAGTTTTTAGATGTGTTGGGGGTGGTAGTGGAGATTTCTCTAGATTTCTTATGAAAAGTTGCCAACGAAGCCATGTATAAACGGGATCGCGAACTGGCTTTGCGTAGCTGAAATGTTTCGCGTGTCGGCAGGAGAAATGATTTACCCAGCTTTAGGATTCTCATTTTGGATGTTCGTTAGGAGCGGGTAAGAGTCCAGGATACATCAATTTGCTGGTTCCTGGTTATACCGACGGCATTGGATCGGATATGAGGCTGGCAGTTTGAGGCCAAGCGTCAGAAGTTAGGCTGGTTCCCATTTTATAGGGGCGGAACGGCGCATGCCAAAATGTCTGGTCCTGTAGGCTACTTGATACGCTACGAGCGCTGCTGAGTCCTTGGATCCCCCAGTTGCCATGCCACTCCGCTGCCAGCGGTTCGGTCGCGCCAACGGGGCCGAATTCCGGGCCGACATCGGTTGGAAATCATTTGACACTAACTCTTATCACACGATTCGTAGGAAACTATACAGGCGACTGTATCCTTTCGTCACGTAGTGCCGTGGAGGTACTGTACTGGCCAACAAGTCACCTATGCTATTACTACCTCACTCCTCCCTACAGCTGCATGCTAGCTTTTACTGCCACTGGCTTCACCCATACTCAGCAAGCTGCTACCTGCTGCTGCTGCTCAGCCACTTCAGGCCCCCCTGCTACTGCTTCTGCTAGCCAGCTACTGCTGCTCACTGCTCCGTTCTGTCAACCACACGAGGCTACCTGTAAGTGCTTCAGAGGCCTCCCAAGACTCCCACCACTCCCCCCAGAAGACCCCTGCCAACCTGTAGCTCACTCCTTTTAGCAACCTACCTGTACTGCTTGGTGGCCAGCCCTCCAACCATACCCTCCACCCTCCACACAGTACCACCTACAATTCCATAATGTCGTCAGAGGCCTCCCAATAACCGTGCATAGGCCAGCATGATATAAGAACCCCAAGCCTGCTATGTACAGGGAGGCCAACCTTCACCGAAATGGACCTGTCTGCAGCCAACCGAACTCTGCCTACCCTATCCCATGGCCCCACCGTGCCCCATAGGAAGCAAGCCCTCCTTCCACCTGACACCATACACCTGTGACAATGCTACCCCAGAATCAAAGTCCCCAGAACAGTTAATTTAGATGCCGATGCATCGCTGTCTTCATTGAGCCTTCGTTGGCTCGTAAAGGAGCCCCTTCTGGGCATTAGACAAAGCAGTGCTGGGCCAAGAGCGCGACAAAAACAGACACAACCCCTTTGCACCAACCTGCTGCATGAATGGCACCCCTATTCACCTCCATGTGCGATCGAGGAGCGCACAGCAACTCCCTTGTATGTTTGTATATCTAACATGAACTAACGTATATCCAACTCCAACTCCGTAATCTGCTCCACCTCGTTGTACTTTGTGACAGCTTGAGGTGCGGGGCCTATGGCACTTTTTGCTATGGCATATCATGCAATGCAATATCCAACTCCCTTGTATGCCTCCCCCCTACTACTGCAACACACTTCCTCACGTGCGCCCCAAAGCGGGACCAACGTATGTACTGCATATCCCCTTCCATTCATGGTTGCACATGCCAATTCCCATGCTGCCTCAACTGCCCTGCTATTGCCTTGCATACACATACTAGCCCTTAGCCTCTGCAACAGACCCAATTGCCCTCCATGGCCCGCATGCATACTTACCTGTATTACTTGGTTGTGTCCACAGCATCAGCATTCCCTCCTCCCCTGCCCACACTTCAGACCCCCATCCAACGGTAGATGCAAGTCAAGCTGTACACCCCAATCAACTTTGTCTGCTTATATCCGCCACCCTGGCTCTAAAGACCTAAGCTTCTCGCTCCTGCTGCCGTTGCGGCTGCTGCTGACAGCTGCAAGACCAACCGCACACTGTCTTGCTGCTGCAATGCCACTGTTTCCCAGCCCCTGTGCCACTGCTTAAGCACCTCAGCAAGTATATTCACCTGAAAGGTGCTTCTCCCATGCTGCTGACCGTTCTGCTGCAGCCGCCGAGGCAAAGTGCTGCTTGACATACTGCTGCTGCTCTCAGCCGTACAGTCCTGCCCCTGACCCACTACTCCTCCTGCAGCTACTGTTTGACGGTAGTATTCCCTATAACTGTTTCCTGTAACTGTTAAGGCCCGAAACACCAGCAGATCTCGCCTGCCCTGCAGAGGTAGGTAGCAACCGCATGGCGAGAGCAAGTCATGTGCAACACCAAAGCAACTTACATGAGAGCTACTTCAAACAATGACACTTAACAACCAACCTGGACAGCCACTAGACCATGGTACTTCACAGGCTGTCCATGGTGCTCCTCCAACATGCTGAAGCAACCAGGCAATACCCAAGCCAGCGGGTACAGACCACTATGACAGCTGCATGGCTGATCAAACCAGGAGGTAGCTGCTTAGGTCTTGTTCTTCTTGACACCCCTGATGGTCCTGATGCGGTTCTTCTTCTCCTTAAGCTGCTTACGGGACCTCTCAACCTTCTTGGCCAAACCCTGCCTGACAAGACGGTGCTTGGGCTCAAACTTGGTGGCTGCCTTAACGTCGTCATAGATCAAGCCAAAGCCAGTTGACTTGCCACCACCAAACTGCGTCCGGAAGCCGAACACGAAGATGGTGTTGTTCTCGCGAACATCATACATGGAAGCAAGCTTGTCCTTAATTTCGCTCTTGGACACATTTGCACGGCCAGGGTGCAGTACGTCCACAACAAACTGCTTGCGGGCAAGCAGCCTGTTGGTCATGAACTTCCGAGTCCGGATTGTGCAGGCCTTTGAATCAGCCATTTTGCCTGCTCTGCTGCTGCAACGACACAGATGCTGGCGGCCGTAGATGCCTCGCTGCTTGCCACGAAGGTGGCAACTGTACAAGATAGCCTAGCACTACAGTGCACGACGTGCAGCTGCGCCAGCTGAAAGAGGGTGGCATAGACTGCGCCCCTGCATTTTGTCGTGCCGAGTCCTCCAAGCTGATCAGTACAGAAGCCCATACAGGCTAAACCCTAGGGCCCAACAGGCATTAGCAGGGTCGCTACAGCTTCACATCGGAGCCAGTCCAAAGTCAAGCATCCCCTGACAGCCAGAGACATAAGCCACAACCTGCATGTTCAATCACGGTCGTGATACTCCGCTAGTGGTACCAATGCTGGGTGTCCACCTGCGGTCTCACTCGGTGACATGCAGGAACTCGGCCGTGTCGACTGGTTGTGTTGAGCTGGCTGTCTGATCGCGTCTGCCAAACTGTGCATACATGCATCCCAGAAGTCGATGCTCTCTGATTCAAAGCAATATAACCTCATCTTTCTGCGACTGACTGCCACCATCTGAGTACTGTCTCGAGGACCTCCGTCGCCCTTCTGTGCAAGCATGGCCTCCACGGACATTATTGTCCCTTTTGATTTAGACGCACAGAAAGTTCAGCGCTGTCTGGAACTTCAGCGGCACCCAGACGCAGCCGCAAGGTGAAACAGAGTACAGGACCAGTGTGAGAGCGGGACTTCAGCTGATCTTGCCAATTCTGCGGATGTAGCTACCTCGCAGAAGCTCTCAACCTCCCAGACTACGGTCATGACGCTCGCAGTGCGTTCCAAATCGACTTCGTCATCCATGTCCTTGAGTGAGTCTGCCAGAAGGTTCATGGTGGTGGTGCTGCTTCTGCTTTTGTTGCCACTGTGCACCTAAAATCAAGCAAAAACGAAGGCACATCTAAACGCTCTACACACAGCGGGTCAAACTTGGGGCTTGCAAAGCTCATATCTGTTGATTAGCCCCTCCCGTGCTGTGGGAACTAGTGTCTATCACCAGCAGCAGAGCATTCAATTCATGGCACAGCACAGCTTATCCCGATAGGTACATATGCTCTCCAAACCTGTGATCATGTTACCAGGAAAGCCATCTGAACAACACAGGAATAACTATATATTTTGCGAGGGGGCATGCATCTGTTTCCAAAGTGGCAACCTCTTACAGACTTTGCCCGATCTGCACACCATATCCCCAGCCTTTCAGCCACAGTGGCGCCGTTGATAGGCTCATTGTGTAGCGATGGCCCTGTGTGTTCTCCTCTCAGGCATGCTCTGGAGCTCCAACTTACTATCCCTCAAGCCCAAACCTTGCTCTGCATAGCCCATGATATCCTGGTCACATGTGCTAAGCCTGGAAGCACAAGTCCTGCGCCAGAACTAACAGAGTCAGGAGCAGGAATTGCAGCATCCCAAGCAGTATCAGAAAGCAGCCCTTGCTCAGAGGAGTGCTCTACCAGCACCACTGACGGAGCAGCAGCAGCAGCAGCAGATGCCAGTATAGGAAACAGCCCAAACGCACCTGCAGACGCAACAGCATGCTTGCAACCTGACCCATATGGAAGTGAACGGGCAGTTTGCACAGAAAGGCAGAAAGCAACAAAGGCAGCAGCCGATGAAGAGCATTCTGGAGGAGACCAGCTGCAGCAGCGGCTCCGGGAGCTCTTGCTTGAGCATTGTTCCCCTTCCCCAGGGGTGAATGGTCAGGTTGAGGGCTCCTTCGCTCCTCATCAGATCAGCAGCTTGGCAAAGTTCTTCTGTAGAGGTATGCTGCAGCACAAGGCGCTGTACCAGTATGCCTGGTCACAGTCACAGCACCATCAGGAGCACAAGCTGCACTTGATGGTGAGTTCAACCCCAGGCTGGTTGTGTTCTGAGAAGACCGTGCACATGAAGCCCTAATGCAGAGGGCCCTTTGCCTGGAGGATGCCGGTTGTAAACAACATGCCCATGGTAGAACTTCATTTGGCAAGACCTGTATGAAGGTTGATGAAATTGATGTGTTTTCAATCAATACCCCATATGGCTCTGCTGCATGATAAACTGACAGTCATGAATGTACATGGCTGAATGGACATCCTAATACAGACCCATGACAGACTGAAGTAATTAAAGGTTTACTGAATGGTGACTGGTGGGAGCGCAGAATGAACAAAGACAGAGATCTATTTGCCCGTTGCATGGTCTCTCACAGGTGGAGACTCCTGTGATGCCACCTGCTCTAGCAACTGCCTTGACTGAAACGGAGTGGCAGAAGCAGCTGGAAGATAAAGCAGCAGCTGAAGCAGCAGCACAGGAGGCAGCAGAGGCAGCACAGAGAGCCCAACAGGAGGCTGACGAAGCAGCTATGAAGGCGGCATCAGCAGCACAGGAGGCAGCTGCAAGGCAAGCGCAGTTTGACAAGGTGGGTGTACATGTTACACTCAGTGTGAGAAGTGCATATGGAATAGCTTCATCTGCACTTGTCTGCAAGCTTGAAACTTCCTTGTGTGCGAGTAGGCACTAAGCACTTCTGCTGCAAGGTAACGGTAGGGACTGACCTCACAGCTAGCCCTTGATCCTTTGCTGTGTGTTGCGAGTGTCGCCATGGGCATGGCTCCCACATAACATTATGTCAAATTTGAGGAACCGGCCCTCTAGATGCCCCCCTCTCTTAGCAGCCTGTGTGCACCAGACACAGAGGCATGTAGTGGCTCCTGCGATGTAATGTCACTGTCTGTTCTAACTTGAAAATTCGAAACATGTAGTGTCCCTGCACCTTGGAAAGCCCCGTCTGGATTGAGCACATCGTGCCTTAGCGCTTCATGACTGAATCCTCTCCTAGAATCACATTCCAAGGAGCACACATAGCTGAATCACCAATTTCAATTCATGCGCAGAAGCCACGGACGCTAGAAGAAGCAGTTGATAAGCTGGTGGCTCTGCAGCTGGAAGATGCACGGGTAGCACTGACAGCAGAGTACACTGCAAAAGAAGCTGCCCTGTTAGCGCGGCTAGCGGGTTTGGAGGCAGCGTCTTCGGGGCCTCCTGTTGCTGCTGCTGCTGCGCACAAGCCTGCCAGTGCAGGAGGAAAGAAGTAGGATGCTTGACAAGGTGCAGCGGGGGTCATGAGGATGGAAATGGTATGTTGAACTTCAAGCGTGAAGCGGCAGAATGCCTAGAACTGAGCAGGAGGTTACTGGTCTTGGAGGTTCCTGTAGTAAGCTTCCCAGCGTCCACCCAATCAGTGTGCAGCCAGGCGGGTGTCCTTAGCCATTGGGTAAGGGCTATCATAGAAGTCCGGCAGGGCTATCCCACAACCAACAATACCGGGGCCAAGTCAGGCATGGAGACCAGCTGGGCTGAGCAAAGTTCAATTTCTGCGATGTAATGTCACTCCCTGTTCTAACTGAAAAATTCTAAACATGGATAAGAACAAGCAGCTTGGTGATATGGCTGTGTGAGTGCTGCCGGCTGCTGCTTGAGAATGGTGGACGCATGACTGACAGGCTTCTGGCGTTACCCAGCAGGAGTGCTGGTCACCAGACGGTCACCTACTAACGTGGTGGCATGTTTTTAAGCTATGCCGTATGATGGCCGCGTGCATTTGTGGTGCATGGGTGATGAACTCTGATTGTTGACAAAGGATGCTTATTACAGTTCATGATATGCCATAGCAAAAAGTGCCATAGGCCCCGCACCTCAAGCTGTCACAAAGAATGCTTACGGTGAGTGCAAGATGATGACTGAAGAGGCAGATGCACAGCACAATGGAATAATGGATACAGCTGCGGAACGACGAATACAAGAAAGTTTCATGAATAACATAGGTCTGGCAGTGCATTACTGCTTTGCACTAAGAAACACTGAGCATTTCCCTAAGCAGCGGACCAGCGTATCACCAGCTCGACGACACCACCCAAACGCAGGCCACCCATATATCCAGCAATCACATGTATATATAGCCTCTTATAGTAGATAAAACTGACCACGTTAACAGGGAGGTCATCACCATGATACTCGAGTATGCAAGGAATGGCGGGCTAAGTTGCAACAGTTTCCAGAGGGACACGAGAGCAATAGGCAGTGATTTGTTCAACTACAAATAGGATGGGAATGGTACTGTTGCAGCTGCTCTAGCTGCAGCAGATTGGGCTGCGGTCTTTTGAACACGGTGCAGACAGTGAGGGCATGTGAGGATGATTTGTTGGCCGGAATAAATACTCCAGTCAAAGCTGCTTTGCCTGACTACTAGCTCTCTGTTCGCCACCCCTTATGCTAGCAAGGCGATAATAGCACTTTTTGTGTGTGCCTACAGCTCCCGGTTACCAACCGTACCGCCTTGCCTTCGGTTGGGCGAACTGGATCATAGCGAGTGGTGGGTTTGGGCCGTCCATGCTGCCTACGTTATCTGATCAGTCACCATTACCGGATTTGCATGCATGCATCCATTGGACGTGCCACCTCAGAACCACTGGGCATGACACGTCGACGTTTTTGATCTTTCCTAGCTTCGTTCGCTGATTGTGAGGCCCTGTGCTGTACTTTTGTTTAGTTATTGGCAAGAGGACGCAGCAGATAATCCCACCGTACCCATTGACGCTGTCCTGACGTCCAGCTCGAGATACAAGCTGCAAAGGCTTCTCCATGCCCAGATAGCGTAGGCAGCTGGGGGCCTACAAGTCCTTGTAGCATGAGGCTTTGTCCTCGTGCGGGGACTGCCTAATTGCAAGTAGCTGTGCTACTAGCCATGATATCTCAGTTCTTCATCCTATCTCCTCGTGGAGACGTCATTATTAGGCGGGACTACCTGGGCAACGTTCCAAAGGTGAAAGGGAGAGCAGGGATTAGGTCTGCTGCCCTTCACTTATTAGCAGCGATCTCCGTATCATCTCTGATGAAGTGCAGCATTGACGTGTAATTGGGGACTTCTGCAGGCCAGTCCTGAAATCTTTTTCCGCCATGCCAAGTTCCACAAGAGTGGGGATGAGGCGCCTCCTATCTTCCTGGTTGATGGCGTAACGTATCTGCATTTGAAGGCAAGTTGAGCCAGATGGTAGCAGCAAGGCGATAGGCACAAAGGCACATGAACAGCTGCTGCAGGGTTGCTGTTACCAGGTACTCATGGCTCTCTTGCTCAGTATGTGAAGTGGCTTGTGAGCATCATGCTGCATGGCATGACTTTTATGCAACCCAACAGCAGCTACTGCAGTACACTTCATTCCCAGCTTGGATCTTAGCAGCGCCAACAGCCGCAGGAGTCTCTGCATGCAGTCCCATAGAGGTGTGGGCAGCTCGTCCTAAAAGTCAAAGCAGTGAAGGCTCATTAGCTTAAGCAGGCAAAGAAACAAGTTGTTGATGTAGTTCTGGCTGTGTTGTAGGATGGGGGCGTGCAGCTAGTGGCAACAACTCGGGACAACTTGTCGCCATCTTTTGTGCTGGAGTTCTTGAAACGGATCGGCAGCATCATCAAGGTGAGAGCGGTGGATTATTTGCTGCCGAGGTGACCCAAAGAGGCACACAGAATGGCCTGCTATCATGCACATGCGTGCCAGTTGAAAGTTGCAAGGCCACAGTGCACCGTAAGGAGCACGCACACAGAAGGGCAATAAACAGGCTGATGAGGGGCCGGCTGTTACCTGTACTGCAAACAGAGTGCGGAGCACAGCATCTTTCTGTCCAGACTGCCATGGCATCAACATGTCAGGTCCAATTGTCACCGAGCACATCAAGGTGCGCCAACTACCCCCCATTTCTTACCTGACTTATAACCTCATTTGCTTCCCTTTTTTCACTCAGGACTACTGTGGTTCCTTGAGCGAGGATGCCATCCGCAAGAACTTCCCGCTCATATATGAGCTGCTGGATGAGGTTGTAGACTACGGCACACCTCAGTCCACAAGCACAGAGGCTCTGAAGACGTTCGTGCTGAACGAGGCCACTGTGGTGATGCCGCCTGTGAGTCATCTAGTTCTTGATCTAAGGGTCCTTTCCAAGTGCTTTCAAGCAGGTTGCCCTTATCAGCATGGCCGGAAAGGCAGTGGTCGTACAGAGGCTTCTTTGCACCATGGCCAATGGAACACATGCATAGCAATGGCAAGCACTTGGCAGGGGAGGGCAGGCTGGTGCCACCACCTGGGCTTTGGAGATAACCAGAGGATGGTGCTGTCTGGTGGAATCTGCAATCACATTGTACCATTGTTCGTGCAGGCGGTGGCATTTCTGTGGGAAGCCCTCCATACATGCATGCATGCTGGCCTCAGGCATAAAGTCGGTGCTTTGTCTGGAGATCATCGCTGGCCCCTTTGGCATGTTGTATTCAGAATCAGGATAGCAAATCAACAACTGGCACTTCATAAGAAAAAGGGATGACATTTCTGGTGACAACTCCCTGCATTGTTGAGTTAACAATGGGTGCTGGTATCTGGCTGCTGATGCAGATGGCTATGAAGCCGCTGTTTGGCAACCTGAACAAGGGCCCTGCAGGCGTGTTCAAGAGTGTGCTGGACACCAACCGCACTGATGGCAAGCGCAAGGATGAGATCTATGTAGATGTTGTGGAGCGGCTCAGTGCGACATTCAATGCTACTGGGCATCTAATAGCAAGCCAAGTAGATGGCCAAATACAGGTGAGAAGGGTTGAGGCCTTCTGTTTAGAGGCAGCACTTAAGGCTAAAGCCTAGCGGTTGAATAGCCAGTATTCTTGAATCGCCAGGTACATCATCTAGTGGGGAGCGAGCAGAGACCAAGCAGGATGTGAGGAGGCCACTGCGTTGGTTCAGTGGTTGCTAGTCACGCTCTTAGGGAGTCGTGGGACACGGAGAAAAAAGGTCAAGGGATGTCAAGCTGCTTTTTGATGGCAGCCTGATGCTTGGGAGCGACTTTTAAAGACTGGCCGCAAAAGCTCATGCAAAGTGCAGTCCAAACCAGTGCCTGAACATGTTATTCAGGTGTGCTTGTCGCTCTGCTAAGCGGCACTCTATCGTCATGTATTTCACATTCAGCTCAGCTTCTAATTGGGAGAATGTTTGCCATTTGAATACCTAAGCAGCCAGCTCCTTGGCTTCGATTGCTGCCTTGCATGTACCTTCAATTCAGCCCTGCTCAGCGATATTGCCGCTAATTGCTTTCATTTCCACCCCTAAGCTCACCCACACCCTGCACTTGTCTCTTTCTCATTGTGCAGGTCAAAAGTTACCTCGCGGGCAATCCTCCCATCAAGATCAAACTGAACGATGATCTGCTAATAACTACACGGGACACTGGGGGTTCAGGTGGCTACAGAAGCGGCTACGGGGGGTTCACGTCTGGGGATTATGCCAGTGATTCAGGGCTGGTCATCTTGGACGATGTTTACTTCCATGAGGTAAGAAAGTTGCGCTATCCATTAGGCTTGATGAAAGTGTGAAAGCCAACTAGGGGTCAATATGGCTGATCCTCTGGATGTTTGACCAGTTGTTGCTAGAATCGGAGTTTGGGGTTTCAGCCAAGTAGGGTCAAGCAGGCCAGCTCTCTGGGGATTGGCGACAATCTTTCTTGATGCGGTTTGCTTGTGATGTTGGAGATGCCATGTATGGATTTTTGCAAGGCTGTCATTGTGGCCGTGCTTGTGTGGTGTATCCGCCTCGAATCGACACTTAAGGAGAAGTGGTTTTCACGGGTTGACCGGCTGCAAGCAGTACAGGCATGCACTTCTGAATCTCAAGCTTGCAGATGACCATGGGGCGTTTTTGACCACAACTTGACAAGCCTTTGTTTAGGTTTATGCATCTCTGGCAAATCCAGTTGAAATGCCAGGGTGCATGGGCCTGGTATTGCCTATTGTCCACATGCAGTCACCACCTTCATGGTGTTGTATTCTGTGTATGTGCAGACAGCGAACCTGGAGGCTTTTGACACTGAGCGTTCCATCAGCCTGGTGCCATCAGATGGTGAATTCGCACTGGCCACGTACCGCACCTCACATGCCATCACCCCACCATATAGGCTACAAGTAAATGTGGAAAGTGACGCAGCCAGCGAGTACAAGGTGAGGGCTGGTGGTGCTAGTAGCAAAGAGCTAGGAGGTGGGGAGGGATTTTGGCTGGCTTCGGTGGAGGCGGAAGTTGTGCAGGGCCGATGCAGTTGAGTAGTCAGGAAGCCGATACGAGGGAGAGGAGGTTGGGGTTGGTATAAGGGGTTGGGCAAAAGGGAGGTGGGGCTGCTGGAGGAGGGGATGGGAGGGCTGGGGCAAAAGAGGAAGTCGAGGGAGGGAGTTTGAGAAGGGAAGGAGTTCGGTGAAGCAGAGGGGGGCTCGGGAGACAATAGGGGCCACGGGACCACACTGATGCATGGAGACCGTTGGGATGAAAGGGGGTTGGATGAAAATGCAGGATACTGGGGGAAAAGGAGGGAAATATGTGAGGTGGGGGGCCTAGGGCAAAGGAAAGGGGAATGGGGCTGAAATGAGGTGGGAGAGTACTCTGCAGTGGGAGACGGGGTTGGCACAGAAGGGCAGGGCAAGAAACTGGGGAGGAGACGGGGCCAAGGTAGTGTGAGAGAAAGGGACTGTGTGCCAAGAGAAGGGGTTTGGGGCTCAGAATAGGGGTGGGTAGCACTAGGGCACACGGAGAAACTGGGTGGGGAAAGGAGAGGCCAGGGCGGGGAAGAGGGAGTGGTAGAGGCGGGTGAAGGAGGGGGAGATGGCTGGAATTAGATCTGGTGTGCACCCGCTCAGTGAGCAATTGGTGGGGGTTGTGCCAGATTCCACAGCTTGGGAAGAGGGGGCCTGAGGTGGGGTGAGGGGACAGGACTGGGGCAGAAGAGGTTGCGGCTGGAATGAGGTATGGGGAGCAAAAGTGAAGGAGTGGGGCTGGGTGAGAGGTTGTTTTGTGGTTGGCTCACTTTACAAGGTCCACCAGACCTTGGTTGTGCACCCATCGCTTCCCACTGATATAAAGGGAACTTGACACATGATCCTGGGTATAAGGGTAAGGTGCAATGAAGCTTTTCTCCTATAGTGTGTGCGTGCTCGTTTTTCCCCGCTCATTGACTTGCGGCACTTACTGCCTGAACTTGCCAGACGAGTCTTAAACAGCAGAGTAGAGTAGGCCTGCCAAGTAAGCCCGCCGCACCGCTTGTATGTTACCTTCCCTGCAGGCGATGGTGACCTTGCGGTTGTATAGCGACCTTCCAGTGGACAAGTCAGCCAGCGGGCTAGAGGTGGAGGTGCCGCTGCCGCCCTCTGTGCAGCGCTGCCATTGTGAAGCAGATACCAGGGCGGGGCAGCAGCAGTTGTGGGAGTTCAGTGAAAAGAACCACATGCTGGTGTGGCGGCTCAAGAAGCTGTCAGGTACGAATGCTTTGTCAACTTTCCGGCCCTGTACAGCCGTGCTGCCTTCCCCAAGCTCATAGTGCACACTTTGCGAAGTGCCTCGCTGACTATGAGAGGGGCTTTCTACGGTGTCAGAGAGTGATTAAAGAGGAGGTCCTGCAGACAGTATATTATTACAACCGGGAGCAAGATTGCAGGGCACCTGCATCGATGCACTGATTGCTGGAGGAGCTTTCCATCACTTGTTGTACTTGTTTACCAATGGGAAGTGTATGACGCTGCTTAGGGGTTTCTGGATGCATGTCTTGTGATGCATGCATGCCTTCCCTACGTTAACAAGTATGGCAACCTTGGCTCGGCCGGCCATGCTTGCACCTGCATTGTGACACATGTCTGGAAGGCTCCATGAAACCTTGAGATACTATTGTTCTGTCATGCAGGTGGTACAGATTTGACACTACGAGCGCGGCTAACCTTGACGCGTCCATATGGTGCAGCACTGAGGTCGCAGGTAAGCATGGCAGGAAACATTGGTGGGAGTTCAAGGGTCCTTGCTTGTACCCTGGCTGTTGCTGTAATGTCTTGTAGGAGAGGCAAGAATCGGAAAGGGCAGATGCTGCAGCCACTTGACTCAAATGTGTCCTATCGAATCACGGCATTTCAAACAATTGAGCACATGTGTCCTGGCCGCCAGAATAGCTGTTTGGCCTGTCACAGGATATAGCGAGCTCAGGTGAATCTCAATCCCTGCAGGTAGGAAGCTGCTCAAGTCCTAATCAAGAATACCATGAAGCATGGGAGTGCGTGGTCTGTCATTCATGTCCATCGTAGCTCTTGTGGCGCTCCTGCGTCAGTGATTTAGGTTTGTCTTGTGCTCTGACCGAAATCTTGCTGCAATTCCTAGAGGTGCAACGGAGCAGTTGCTTTGTAATCTATCGGTTGCAACTTAAATGACTTTATAGGCAGGAATTATGTTTCACTCATTTTTGTTTGAGCTAACTCCACTCACTGGGGAGGTCTGACTCTGTTGACATGTGCTGCTTGTTCCTGCAGGTGGGCCCTGTCAACCTCCGTTTCACCATCCCCATGTATTGTGCCAGCAGACTGCACCTCAAGTATCTGCAGATACTCAAGAAGGACCGCAACTACCACCCGCAGAGATGGGTGCGCTACGTCACCAGCAGCAGCAGCTACACATTCAGGACGTAATGCCTCGCAATGCTGGTGCACATGTATGGTGGTGCACGGTTGATACCAGCAGAGTAGGTTCTTGTTCTTGATAAGTAGTTTAGTTCCGTAAATAGTGGTTCCATTGGTTTGAACCTGGTAGTTTGTACAGGCTGCTTCCATGGATGGTCAATGCTTGGCCGATATGGTTTAGTTGATACCTCTATGGTCCCGGCTTGCGTGGCTCAACCGAGGGACTTTTGTGTTTCTTGAGTGTCTGCTAAGGGGTATGTATTCAGCGATAGCAGCGGGTTCCTAGCCAGGGGTTTGATGTGTTGAAGGAGTGGGGTCTCTCCCCGTTCGCCATCGCTGGTTGGTTCAGCACCTGCTCCCTTGCCAATACGGCTCAATTCTGGTGTGGAACGCAGATGCAGAAATCAAAAGGCCGAAATCAACCTGACAGCTGTACTATCTGCAGAGGAGATCAATACAATACAATACAAGTTGGGGGACTGAAACCCCTCCCGGCACTAGCCTGCAGGCCTAGTCGAGGCCCATGGGAGATCGACCATTGGTCGCAACGTTTGTAATTGTACCATACCCTACCCACGTTTACGCCATTCAGCGTGCGGTGCGCCCGTCACCCCGCGTGGAAGCGATATGTACCCAAACACACTCTGGGTCGGAGCGGCCGTTGATGAGATCATTAAACTGCTTAAGGGGTCGGTTCCACCCAGTGGCCGTTGGCGAGAGGTCAGCTGTCAGTACTGCCGGAACAAACTTAGTTAGTCTGATCGAATCCTCGGACGTATTGATCATTGCGCAGGGGCTTGCAACTCACTGCCTTGCAACCAAGTGACTGCTCCCAACCTTGCCAGATTTATAGGAAATGAAGCGGGGCACACCCATGAGCTCCATGAGTGAAGCTGCAGCGAGCTCTATCACCATTTACGTAGCCCATTATGTGAATGTAGGGCGCCTTGTTGCCCCAATTACACATGGAACATCAAAGCTGGATCCATCCGGTGAACACTACCTGAGAGCTCCATGTTAGTGGACTCCTCCCTGAAACCGTTTCCAGCTACGGCACCAATGATCTCCACCTCATGTGGGAGCATGCCATATGTAAGCGTCTGCATGGGGCCTTCCGCTGTTTCTGCAGTCTCGCGAGGTGTTGCCCGTACTCTGTTCACACTGAACTCCATGCTTCTCTTCCTTGCAGGCCAGCAGTGCCACCATGCAGAACTTTCTTGCAAACATCATCGAGAACTATCATCACCGCAGTCATCACCAGTGAATCAAATTCATGCTGCCTGCGATACAAGAGCTTCACCAAGTGCACCAGCCAAAAGGCCAAGGGCAGGCAGGGGTTGCGCAGATGATGAACTTTACCAACATGACATTAAGCGCTTGAAAGGCACACAGGTGCAATCTTGTCCATCCCCCCTGAAGCCATACAAGGTAATGGACATGTAAGGCAACTCAGAATGCAACTCCATTAGCTGTGTACCTTCAAACATCGGAAGCAATATGCATTTGCAGCTTGAAGATAGAGGGTTTGACCAGCAGCATCAATAACACACATTTGTGTCAAATGCAGGTTAGCGCTGTGGCGCCTGTACACATGTTGCTGCACGTTGCTCATGCGCGGCATCTATGCCTTCTCTTATGCTGTTGCAGGAACAGTCCAGTGGTCCATTGCGAACAGAAGCCCCAGCTTCTGCAGCTAATAGCCGCAATGGTGTCGATGTATTGCAACAGTCACCAGCTTGCGTGCAAGCATCGGATACAGCAAGGCATGCAGACAGATGGGGTTCCCTGGATCAGACGCACACAGCAGCAGAGGCACTGGAAGTGGAAAGGCCAACACGAGGAATAGCTACCTGCATGGCAGCATTGCCAACAGCAGCAGCAGCTGACATGCAAGCTGCAGCAGCAGCAGCACCTCTCCAGGGTGCACAGACGCACCGACATAAGCCCCTCCACCACCACCTGCATAATCAACCCCAACTGAAGCTGCTTCCAGTGCTGCAATCAGCACTCAACAGTCCGTCACACTCCTCGAAACGACTCGCAACTCCAAGGGAGGCTCGTAAAGCATTGGAGCCCTCTGCAGTGTCTAGTTCGTCTGAATGTAAAAGCAGCAGCTGAAGCAGTGCAGCCGCAATTGCAGGGCCTTCCATCCAGCAGCTGAAGACAACTGCGTCAGAATCACCAATAACAGCATCAGTACGCTTTACATCAATCCAACAGCAGCTGGCCAATGCAGCCGCTGCCGCAGCAACAGCAGCAGTTGCCGCCATGGGAGGGGCTGGAGCAGCAGGGGTGGGGTCTTGCTTCCCGCAGCAAGCAGTTGGAGCAGCAGGAGCAGCTAATGTGTCCAGGAGCAGTGCTGGACAGCAGGGCCTGGGTGTGCAGCTGGGGGCCAAATCAGCAGGGGTTGCAGCAGGTACTGAGTGTCCTGATGGCCTTCGTAGTCCCCAAGGGCATATGCTGGGGAAGTGCGCAGGGGAGGTGATAGGGAAAGCTGGGGGAAGCAAGGCAGCAGCAGGAGCAGCAGAAATGTTATCAGGGTTCATGTCAGGTCAAGGGGATGATCAGCTACCAATACCACCAGCAGCACCAGAAGCATTCTCAGCAGCACCAGGAGAAGTTGCAGCTGGGGAGGGAATGTGTGAGATAAGTCCGGTAATGGGTGGTCGTGGCTGTGCTGGGGCAGTATCAAGTGAATTAGTGCCAGGCAGGGCACAGGAGCAGTTCAGACAACAATGGCTCTTGCAGACACAGACAGCAGCAAGTGCAGATACAGCAGCATGCGGCTTAGCAGTGCCTGGTGCCCATAAGAACTCTGGAGCAGATATAGGGAGTATGGCAGGGGCCTTCCTCTATGTGGGAGCCTTTTTATCAGAGGTGACAGCTAAGGGGTCTGGAGGGCAAGCAGAGGCACAAGTTGGCATTGATCGCCCTAGTGCTGGATGTATTGCGATGAAGCTTGTCTTGCTCCTGTTGCTGCGCCTGCTGGTGGACATCCTGCTGCTGGGTCTCCATCTGCTAGCATAAGGTGTAGAGGCATGGCTGCTGCTGCTAGTGCTGCTAGTCATAAGTTAGCTGTAGAGGGGGTGGTGAGTGAGCCCCTGGATCTCCTCTCCTTCGTCACTTTGCACGGTGCACGGCATCCCCGGAAAAGCGCCAGGCCAGCAGCAGCAGCAGCAGCAGCAGCAGCAGCAGCGGAAGGGGGAGCAGAAGAAGGTGAAGTTGAAATAGCAGCAGCAGCGGGTGTAGGTCATGATGTACATAAGGCAACACCATCAACAGCAGCAGCAGCAGGAGCAGTAATAGGAGCAGCAATGGTGTTATCCGGAGACCAAGAAGACCCAAGACCAGAATCAGCCGAAGGTGTAGAGCAGGGGAGAAGCGGAGCAGCAGCTGCAGCGCTGCATAATAAGGCAGAGCAGCAGAGCGCTTTGCCCAGCAGCTGCCCCAGTGCTGCTGTCCGCAGCCCACCAGGAGCTATGACAAATGAAGATGCAGTAGCAGCAGTAGCAGACGGAAGGGCAGGCAGCGCAACAGCCTTAGCCTGTGAAGGGGCAGTAGCAGCAGCTGTGCAAGCACAGGTTGTTAGTGCTGCTGGTGCCACTACAAGGACTCACATGTTCACTGGCGGTGTGGCATTTGGGAAGCCGTTACAGCCTCCGCTGACAGCCCTCCCGAGTGCAGCTGGTGTCGGAAGAGTCAGGGAGGGGAAACAGGGTGGTAGGATGGCAAGTCTGGCAGCTCTTAGTATACAGCTGGGCAGTGCAGCCCCGAAAGCAAGCAGCTGCAAGAGGCGAAGCAGCTATAACAGTGACGGCAGCAACAGCAGCGGAGGAGGAAGCCCACCCTGAGGCAGCAGCAGTCTCTCCTCTGCAGCTAACAGCTTCAATAAGTCTTAAGGCAGAGTCTGCACAAGGGTCATTGCGAGCAGCAGTAAGAGGGGAAGCACCACAGCTGCAAGCAACAGCAGCAGCATATCACCCTCCCCTGTCAAGGCCGCCACAACCACGACCACCAGCAGCAGCTCTGGCAGCACTCCGAAACACAGCAGCATCAGCAATAGAGAGGGAAGCCACAGCTGCAAGGTGCAATTACAAAGGTCGCTTCTTCCCACAGCTCAAGCTGTACCAGCACCACCCACCACCTTCACTAAGCTGCTTGAAGCCTTCCCACTTCCTGAAGTTGCCACAGCAGCTAATTATGCACTGTTACCCAGATGCAGCTGAAGCGGGGATGGACGTGTCGCTGGCAGTAATTGTGCCCAGGGAAGCAGTATGGATAGCAAGGGAAGCACGAGCTGCTTTTCAAAGGACATACGGCGTGAAAGCAGCTGCGGTAAGGGCTACTCAGGCAGCAATGGCAGTAGCGAAAGCGTCCAGCAGCAGCAGAGGTGCAGTCCAGCAGCAGCGGCCACAGCAGGAGCAGCAGTCACAGCAGGAGCAGGAGCAGCGGCCACAGTAGGAGCAGCAGCTGCGGTTGCGGCAGCAAGGGACAACGTTGGGGTTGCACACGATTTGGAACCAACCTGACTGCAGGCTGCAATGCAGACGGAGTTTCCACTTGCACCGTCTTAAGGCATGCTTGAAACTTTTGAAGATTGGCGGCTGGTCCACTGCTGGCAGGTAATGGTCTGTCTCTTTGAATCTGAATACGTCTGTCGTCCAGTGTAGCATGGCTCCATAGCATTGCCCCTCGATGCCTGTAATTTAATCTGAATGTACTTTTGCCAGGACAGATCATTGGCAGATGAGGGCCCCTGTTTGCTTGGATGGGGCCAATCCCGTTGCTGCCTGGGTTTGTGAATGAGCGAAGGAGGTGTTTTACATCGTGTGCACGTAGACCCACTAATTACTGAAGTGAAGTGAAGTAAATCTACAGCAAAGAAGGAATGCAGCTGAAGCTGCCTACCAGGATGCTGGGACATCAGCAAGTACCAAGCACTGAGACTGTTTGCAGCACTTTGTCCAACTTAAACGCTGAAATTTGATCGCGTACCAACGCCTCAGCTACATGTCGGCACCACCTGTCGTGTCTCCTCATCAATGGCATAAACAAACTCAGGGCAGGCCCCCTCGCCTGGCCACAAGGCAGTCTGCTCACATGAGCTTCTTCCTGTTTTATCATTGATTACTGGTTGCATGGGTTGGAGTCATGTGGCGGGTGCTGCACAGCCCGAAAGCTGTGCAGTGATCTATCTCATGTTTATCATTGATTACTGGTTGCATGGGTACTAATGTTGGAGGTCGCATGCAGACTTCATCTATAGTGGCAAGAACTCCCTTGCCTGCAGATTATGATGGCAGTACACTTCGTCCGCACTAGTTAGCTGCATACATTTGCTTTTGAGGTTGGATCTGTTTTGGTGGCCTTTTTAGATGAAAATGGATCATTCTTTTGTGGGCTCGTATTTTCTGACTGCTAAACAGTTATGCGGTTGTTTGGCGGTAAGCTTGACAGCTGACACACATGGATCTCAGCTTTGGCCATTCAAGTGTTCCATCTGGTCCTTAGCGCAAGAGGTACCATTTGTTGTTGCCTGGCCAGAAGAAGTATTGCATAGCTCTTGCCCATGTACCTCCATTCTAAAACGTGTTTCCAGCAAGGGGCAGCAGCATATTTCTAGCTTCTTTGAGCACTTTAGTACGGATTGGGTCCTGAGGTTCATGCTTGTTAATTATTTATAGGTAGACAACAGCACCCTTGGCGTAAGCATATGGCCACCATCAGCTGTGCCAGGAGTACCAGAGCCACCCACTGAAGATGAAATTGCATCAGGAGCAGTCACCATGTTGTTGTTGGAGTGCCCGCCTTTGCAGCCAGAAGCGGCTGTAAGCGATGCAGGAGCAGCAGGAGGCACAGCAACAGCCCAAGTAGCATTTGCACAAGATTTAGTTCTGAGGGCCAATGGGGCAGCAGCAGCAGCAGGTGGAGCCATTGCAGCAGCAGCTCCACAAGCCAACAATGCAGGAGCAGGAGCATCAGCGGCAGGAGGGGACAATGCAGGAGCAGCAAAAGCTGCGGGGGCGCCTAGAGGTGGGTATGCAGGAGCAGGAGCAGCAGCAGGTGGAGCCGTTGCAGCAGCAGCAGCAGCAGCACAAGCCAACAGTGCAGGAGCAGGAGCATCAGCGGCAGGAGGGGACAATGCAGGAGCAGCAACAGCTGCGGGGGCGCCTAAAGGTGGGTATGCAGGAGCAGGAGCAGCAGCAGCAGGTGGAGCCGTTGCAGCAGCAGCAGCAGCAGCAGCACAAGCCAACAGTGCAGGAGCAGGAGCATCAGCGGCAGGAGGGGACAATGCAGGAGCAGCAACAGCTGCGGGGGCGCCTAAATGAGGTGGGTATGCAGGAGCAGCAGCGGTAGCAACAGCTGCAAGAGGCAGTGAGAGAGGAGCAGCCATGAGCGTCAGCGGTGGCAGTGGCCGAGGACCAGTATCATCAGCAGGGTTGTGGCCAGCAGATGGTAGTGCATCACTAGTACTGCCAGCAACTCCAGCAGCTGGCGGGTTTGGTTCGTATCGAGCTAGTGGCAGCAGTCTCCCATATCATGCGGGGCCCATGACACCTGCCATGCTTCACACCCAGCACAAGCAGCAGCCAGCTCAGCTCCCTCAGCACTCCCAGCATCAGTTCCAGCCTTGGCTGGGGCCTGTGCTGCATCTTAATCAGCATTTGACACAATTGCAGTCCTCCAGTCAGGGTGTTTCCAGGGGCACAGCTGCTGCTGCTTCAATTTGTCGGCCTAACTCCCTGCCACACTGCATGGGCGCACCCCTCATTCTGCCCTATTTTCTGCTCCCTGCTACTACTCCTGTGCTGGTAACCCATTCCTCTGCTCCTAACCGGATAATGCCAATGCAAGCAGCAGACGCAGCGGGTCAGCTTCTAGCATTTGCCAGGCCTACTTCATATGGTGGGAATCCATGTGCAGTTTACCCTGGCACCACAGTCAGCTTGCAGATGTCTGAGACGGTGCGGGTGGCAGCAACAGCAGCAGCACCAGACGTTTTGGGCGAGGTACAAAGCATTGCAGGTAGCACCATGCCTGTAATAACAGCAGCAGCAGCAGCCCCAATAGCAGAAAGCTGAAGCAGGACCGGCCGCTGTTGCTGCTGTAGCTGTGGGCGCAATACCGGCAGCAGCAGCGGGAGGAGAAGCAGATGCAGCAAGAGCAAGAGCAGCAGAAGGAGCGACGGATGCAGCACAGGGAGGAAGACGCAAGAAGTCCAGAGGGGAGCGGTTGTATGCAGTGCTGACAGCAGCAGAACAGCAACTCAAAAGTCCATCAGTTGTGGCAGCAGCAGCACAGCGATGACTGCCCCTGCTGGAAGAGCAGCAGCAGCGTGTGCGGATTGTGCAGGAGCATCAGCAGCAGGGACAGCTGCTGTGTCGTTGGGTGCGCTGCAGGAGAGGGTAGATCATCTCAACGTGGCTGCAGTCTAGCTGCAGCCTGCTTGGCTAAGGGAGAGGCCGCAGCTAAGCGGGGTGGAAATCTACTAGGAACTTGGTGGCCTGCGGGGGAGCGAAACACAAGGGTTGCTGAAAGTGTTGAGGACCTGGCTCGTCTGGACCATCCAGAAGCAGTTGGGGAGGGGTCACTGGAATTGTTGCCAGGTGTTGGAGGCGGGAGTTGTGGGCAGCTGCATTTTCATGCTGCTGTTTTGGAGTAGAGATTGCAGCATGGTTGGGAAGCAAGTGCCGCTGCTTTTCAAGGGGAACAGCAGCAGATAGCAACACCAGCAGCCGTGGCAAGAGCAGCAGCAGTTGCAGCAGGAAATGAGGCTGAGGCTGATGTGGTTGCATTAGCAGGTATGAGGGGTGAAAATCAGGCGGCAAAGGTATCATGTCAAATAGGGCAACAGTGAAAATCTGTTAAGAGGGCTGTCTTGTTTGGCGAGAAGAGAGCTCTGGTGTGGGGCTAAGCGGTGGGGTCGTGCAGGGTGCAGCTGGGCAAGTACACAGTCAGGCGATAGACAGGGGCTGCTGTCTAAAGAAAGTGGGATACTTCCCGGCCATGACAGCTGCTAGTGGTGACTGCAGTAGCTCTGGTGCAGCTTCTGGTGCCGGTGATTAATACACTCCATGATATGCCATAACAGAAACGGCCATGGCCTTGAAATAGGAGCCAGTCTCAATTGGCGACTGTTTTGGGCATCAGATTGTCCTGCATGCTGCTTCTGCTGGAACGAAAAGTACTGGTGCAACTAGTACCGTTGGTGAACATGATGGTGCCACATCTACTGCTGGTGCTCGTAGTGGTGGTGGTGGTGGTAGTGCTGCTGGTGGTGTACCTGCTGCTGCTACTGCTGGTTGGGATGGTGGTGTAACTGCTGCTGATACCCCTGGTGCTCCCACTAGTGTTCCCAGTATTGTGGGGTTGTAGTGTTGGTTGCCCTGGTGGCAGTGGTCTTCCTGGGGTGTGGTAGTGAGGCTGTAAGAAGCCAGGAGCACGTGAGTCTTGATGTTGGGTTCCTTGTGTTCGGGCATGTTAATAGAAGTTCAGAAAGCAGGAGACGGTGTTTTGAGGCTAAAAGGCAGAAGTGTAGAAGTCCTGTGGCATGTGCAGACACTGAAGCTGCTGCGGTTGCCTCTGGAGCTGCTGGGGTTGAGGGTCAGAAGAAGTAGCTGTAGAGCAGGTCTGTCCATCGTCATCTTCGGGAGCGCTGGCTGGAGAACGGCGCACTTAGCAGGCGAGCACATCTTGCTCTCTAGCATTGTGTCGGCTCTGAGGCTTTTATAGTTGGGTCAAGGGTCGGGACGCTGGCCATCTGGGACTTCGCAGTCAAAGTACTGAATGGAATTGCTCGACGTCTCCTAGCTGAATTAATGCTTCGCTACTTAATACTCGTGGGTGGTCTGAAAGCCATCCGATCCATCCACCTGGCGTGCCAGTTGCGGCGATCCGACCAGGCCTCTCGCGGTTGCCACACCTTAAACGTTTGTTTATTCAGTCACTAGCCCCCGCATGCAGTACCACCCAAATTCTCGGCAGCACTGCATGTACAGGACACCCGCTGACAGTCCGTACCGCCTTCACTCGTTTGGTCACACTTGCCATCTTAACACAACAAGCAACTGCAGGTGAACTGACGTGACCAGGATCACCAACGCCGACGGCAGATACACATATGCACCTTTTACATGTTCGGTGGCACCCTTTTACCCGGGTGGCACAAACAAACAAACAAACAAACAAAAAATTGAAAGTGTCGATGCTGCACACAAGTATGCTGTCATTTGTGTACCCTGCAGACTCGCTTGAAGGCCGCTGCTGCATTAGCAGCCGCTGCTTCAATATCTGCCCATGGCACAGAACCTCTGCACTTCTTCCTCTTAGCTTCCAAATGCCTCCTCCTCCTGTCTAAGCCTGTAGCAAATTCACTGCCAATACCACAGGCTTCACCCCAGTGGTTAGCACCCATATGACTAAGTATTGCACGATCATCCGCATCCGCAGCAGCCACAGCAGCAGCAGTGCCACCACTGACAGCAGCAGCAGCAGCAACAGCAGTGCCACCACTAGCAAGACCCTCAAAAGCTGAGGCTCCAGGATGATTCTTATTAGCAGCAGCAGCAACATCAGCTGTACCAGGAGTGGCGCTAAGGAGGGCACCAATCCTCTGCCGCTTGTAGCCACTGCTCCCAATCTCCTGGCGCGGGCATGGCCCAGCAGCGTCTAAAGTCATACTGCATCCCTCCCTACAACTAAAGCTCTCAAGTTGATCAGGACAGCGCTTCGCTAGACTCCTCCGTATCCCTGCGCCTTGCCCTGACCCAGGCCCCATCAGCTCAAGTTTACCAGTATCAGCCCTGCTGGTATCAGCTGCTGCAGCGGCATCGTACACAGGCACTTGTTCCCTACAATTTGTAGCTGCCCTTCCCCCTGCTGGCATTGATGCTCCTTCTCCAGCATCTACTGCCACTCCTTGCTGGTCAGCTTCCCTCTCTAGCACCCTCAGTGTAGCAGGAGAGTCACAACTGGCTGCTGCCCCTGCTGCTATCCGGGTGACACTTACACACCCTCCCCTCCTAACCCCACCTTTCCCACCCCACCCCTTACAACCCCCATTAGGACTACAAGCTTCTAACAGCCCTGCAGAGCCCTGCTCACCCCTTCCATGCAGGTCAGCCAGGGGCTGCTCAACTGCAACTGTCCTAGTAACAAGCCCCTGCATTGCAGCAGACGGTGGTGTGAGATATGGGTAGTCAGATATGACACCTGCTGCTGCCAGGCAGGTTGCCTCATCAAGCCCTTCTACTGCTGTTGGTGACACCGCCACTGCTGCTGCTTGTGGCGCCGCATCCGCTGCTTGTGCTGCTGCTGCTGGCTTCGTCGCTGCCGCTGCTGCTGCTTGTGCTGCTGCTGCTGCTGGCGATGCCGCTATTAGCGCTTCTGGCAATGCTGCTGCTGCTGCTTGTGCTGCTGTTGCTGTTTGATCATTCACCACCTTTGGCGCGCTGAAGGCAGGCGTAGCTGCCCCCACAACAGAAGCAGGAGCGGGAGGCGGGGAGGCTGGAGGAGGAGTGAACACTGCCGTTGTCCTTGCTGCTGCTGTGCATGCACCGGGTCTGCTTTGTACCCCAAGGGCTGCGGAAGCCTCTGCTGCTGCCACTGCAGCCATTACACTCCCAGCGGGGCCAGCAGGAGAGCGTCCACAATTGGGCTGAACTATTACACGGCTGCCGCGATACTGATTAGCGACAGCAAAGGCCAAGGGCTGCCAGGGTGCCATACCTGCTGCTCCTGCTGCTTGCAGCAGCGGTATGTGGTTAAGAGCAGATGGGTGGGGTAGTAGCACAGGAGTGGTAGCAGGGAACATGACATAGGGCAGAGCACCATTGGCATTCGTGCTGTTTAGCAGGACATCTGCAGGCTTACACATAGCAGCAGCTTCAAGGCCATTGCTAAGACCAGAGCCAAGCAGATGGCTATGGATAGGCTGCATGATAGGCTGTAGCATGTACTGCTGAAGAGGCTGTAGCACAGCACCTGGCACATGCTGCAGCGCTGGCCGAAGAGTGATATGTGGTATGTGCTGCCTCTGCAGCAGAGCGGCCTGGTTGGAGGAGGCCTGCTGCGTGGGATTGCTGCACACAGCAGCAGCTGCCAACGAGGCATGTGCAATAGGTGCTCTGCACATTACAGGAACTGGTGACGTAGCTGCTGCACTGCAACTTCGCGCTGGTGATCGCTCGGCGAGAGCGACACCTGGTGCCGCGCCCACTGCTGCTGGGACTCCGTTGGTGATGGTATCTGCTGCTGCTGCTGTCCGCTCGTGGCCACCTGCGGCTGATGCGGCAGTAGCTGCTGGCACTGGTTTCTGTGCTGCACCAGCTGCATTGCCACCCGGCGATGCAATGTGCAGGAGCTGATGCTCTAGCAATACGGTAGCTGATCCTGATGCTAGCTCACTCACAGTTGGTGGCTCTGGCACACCAGGGAGGGAGGAGGGCGGCCACAGGCTGATGGCCAGGGTACTGCTGTCAACCTGCACACACCAAACATAATCATGTATAATTCAGAGTGAAAGCAGGCAAACATGGCCAACGCTGCATGAGTGAACGTGATGGCATGGTCCTGCATACTCTATAACCCCGTGGAACCCTACCACCTATGTAGCCCGGTAATGTTTCCTGCTCTACATGCCACTTAGTCACGCCAGCACCAGGCAGACACGAGGCCAGACACGAGGCCAGGTGTGGAGGTGGCAAGCGCCACATGCTCATGTGTACAACATATAAGATGTTAGAACGGTGATGCTGATGCTGATGCTGATGCTGATGCTGATGTGGGAAGGTTCTGCCACCTCACAAGCGTGCAAACCACCATGCAGCATGCAAACATGCAAAGCACAATGTTGCATTCTGCATGCTGCAAGCTACCATGCAGCCGCTGTAAAAGGACCAGTACTGTTCAAGAGGAGCATATAGTGGCTTGCCGATTATGACATATACACATTACCTGCCACATATGGACAAGACGCCAATTGTGATAAGGAATCAGGCACTTCTTGAGGCCCTTCAATTGGGTTATCCCCCCCCAGCGATCCCGAAATCCGAGTCTGCAGTTCCGCTGGCTGGCAGTGGGCCATAACACTTGAACTCGGCTCTGAGTCCGCTGCTGCCGCTGCTGCTGTTGCTGGTGCAGTAAACCTCTGCTGGACCCTTGCTGCAAATGCGCTGCATCTGCTGCTGCCATGGCTGCTTGTGTGGCCGCTGACGCTGCTGCCGACTTGGCTGTGTGATACCCATATGTTATATCAAAAGCAGCTTGTGCTTCTGCTGCTAACCATGTCGCTTCTCTGGGCACGGTGACTGTCAAGGACACCTCGGCCAGTGCATGATTTGCCTCTGGGTTGAAGAGCATCGAGAACCGCTTTGGTACGGTCAGAACATTGTACCCCAACCGCAGGGGCTGTGCGGGACAGTACTGAAACATTCTCAGCTGCGGCAAGAAAGCCCCCAAAACCGACCATTCTGACATCATGACAGCAGCAGCCTCAGCTACAGCACCAGCTGCCCGTGCAGCTTTTTCATAGTTATCCGGTGATGCTAGCGCCCCTGCTCCAACTTGTCCTATTGCAGCGCCTGCTGCTGCTTCTGCTGCTATGGCGGCGGCTCTGCTTGTGTGGCTGCGTAAAGGTGCCCGTAATGCTGCTGCTCCTGTCCCACTCTGACTACCAGTCGCTGCTACTGCTGGTGCTCTTGTACTGCCAGGGGCTGCTGCTGCTACTGCTGTGGCTGCTTGTCCATCTGCTGCTGCTGGCGCTGCTTGTGCATTTGGCATTGCTATTGCTGTTGCTGTGGCTGTGCATGCTTGTTGACCTGGTGCATCATCCAATAGAATAGTCACTAAACCTGAGCCTATAGCATCCACAGAGGGAGGCTCAGGTACACCGGGGAGGGGGGAAGGAGGCCAGAGACTGATACCAAGGGTTTCATCATCCACCTGAACAGGGGTTAACTTGAGATATGTTAAGTACTGCATGTTTCCTTAGGAAGCATTGCCTGCTGCTGTCATTTGTCATTCAGTGGCATTGATCTAGTCCTTTCTGGATTTGTCCGCATCGTAGCCAGATCATGAAATTTTTATATCTAGGTTGTCCACACAATGTACAGTCAATCACAATCGTGAATTGGCCGTAACCATCATATATATTTTACTGTGTTTTCTCATGACCTATGAAAACTTCAAGATTCTCACTTGGATGATTAGATTCAGTTTGAGTTTTGCAGCTGCCCCGGTTGGCAGGTCACCTGGTGGAAATGCACAGCTATGCGTGAAGGTACCTTCATGAACTGTTGGTGAACTGTGAGATCTAGCTGGGCCCTGCAGGTCATCAAATCTGATGGTCATGACACTATCAGCCCCAAAGGGAATTCAAGTTGCCAAGCAGACGGATCAAACACAAACTGACATCAGAGGTAGTCATGCCTCAATGCATTGTCTGTTTCCCGGATCACACTAAAGCTGAGCAAAGAAGACAGTGCACAGAGGACTATACCCTGCCAGGATAGATAAGACAGCTACTTGTCAGTAGTGTGCACTGTCTGTTACAAACCTGCCAAAGGTGGACGAGCCGCCAGCCTTGATAAGGGAGTAGACACCTCTTCAGACCTTGCAGTCGCCAGAACCCCTTCTTGCCAAAAAAGTGTAAGGTTGCAGTTGGTTTGAATGCTAATGACATTCAAAACCACCACTCCCTCCTGCTGCTCATTCTGATGCAGCCCTTCATTTCTGGTGTTGCTCACTGCCGCATGTGCAGCGCCCCGGGCTCCTGCTACTACTGCTGCTCCCGCTCCTGCTACTACTGCTGCTCCCGCTCCTGCTGCTACTCCGGCTCCGGCTCCTCCTGCTGCTCCTGCTGATGCTGATGCTCGTGCTCCTCCTGCTACCGCTCCTGCTGCTTCTGCTGCTCCTGCTACCGCTCCTGCTGATGCTGATGCTCCTGCTGCTACTCCTGCTCCTGCTCCTGCTGCTGCTCCTGCTACCGCTCCTGCTGCTGCTGATGCTCCGGCTCCTCCTGCTGCTCCTGCAACCGCTCCTGCTGCTGCCATGGCTGCTTGTGTTACTGCTGACGCAGCTGCTTTGCCTTCAAAAGCATGCTGATCCCCGTACCAATCACATGCGTCCTGTGCTTCCTGTGCTAACCATGCTGCTTCTCTAGGTACGCTTACGGACAGGACTAAGGACACTGCAACCCCAGCAATTGCATCTGGATAGCAGAGTGAGACCAACTGCTTTGGTATTGTCAGCATGTTACGTAACCCCGGGCAGCAGGAGGTAAACCGAGGGGGATTGTGCTGGTACAACTTCAGACGAGGGACTAAAGCTCCCCTTTGAGGGCATATGCGCTACATTCTGTTCTGGTGAGATGGCTGTGGAGTGTCATTCCCGGGAACCTCTGCCGTGCAGGCCGTGTTCCTACTGGCTGCTGTTGGTTGTTGCGATCCTGGTGGCTCTGAGCAGTGGCCCCCCCTTGCTGCTCCTGCTGCAACACACTCTGAATCTGCTGCTGCAGCTGACGCTGGTGATATCCAATGTGGTGATAAAGCTGCTTCTGCTGCTGCTGATGGTTGCGGTACTGGTGGCGGTACTGTCCTCATTGTCAGCACTGCTGCTGGTGAACGCGCCATGGCAGCCGCAGCAGCCAGAGCAGGCGCAGCAGCAGCAGTAGGTGCTGCTGCTCCTATAGCGCTCCCAGTCACTGCTGCTGATGCGTCTTTTACAAGTACCCCTGTACTGTCAACTGCTGTAGTTGCTGCTTCTGTCAGAGCTGCTGTGCCTTCCGCACCGCGCCGTGCTGCAGCTGCTGGTGGTAGTGGTGCTGTGACTGGGGCTGCTGCTGTTGCTGCTGGTGGTCGTGGTACTCTGGCTGTGGCTGCTGCTGCTGGTGCTATGGCTCTTGCTGCCGCTGCTACTTTTCTAATGCAACATCCACAGCTTCCTGTAGCTGCAGCTGCTGGAGCAGCAGGAGCCACTTTACCAGCAGACCCACCAGCATGAGCAGCAGGTTCAGCAACAACAGCACCTGTGTCAACTAATACCCTCGCCTGAGAAGGCGCTCTTCCAGCCACCTGGGCCAAGAAGGCATTCAGATACGGCGGGGCTCCCACCACACTCTCATCCTCATTTGCTACTGCTGCTGTAGCTGCTGTTGCTGCTGCTGCTCCTGCTCCTGCGGCCCGTAATGCGCCCGTTCCTGTACCAGCAACTGCTGCTGTTCCGTCCTGCAGACCCCAGCAGTGCATGCGTTGGGCCTCAACCCTGGCTGATGCTATCCCTGCTAAAGTTGGTGCCCCGCCTGCTCTCCCGCCTCTTGCCCCTGCAAAGACGTCCAAGTGTGAATCCCCGCCTTCCTCCCATGACTTCTCCATTGCTGCTGCTGCTGCTGCTGGTGGCGGCTGATTATATCCTGGGATCAGGCCTGCCACTGACTGCAGCACAGCAGCTGTTGGTGTTGTCACACACCATGGTCTTCCCTCTGTCATTGCTGCTCCTGGTACTGCTGCTGCTGGTGGCCCTGTGCCTGTGCCCGCTGCTGATGCTGGTGCATGCCCTTTCTGACGGGTGCAAGAGCTCGAGCAGCTAGAATCGCGGATAGCCGTTGCTGCCGGAAAAAAGGAACACTTCACATCCCTAGATTCCTGCAGCACCTGGAAAGAGCAAGTCACATCAGCACCCCCCTGGCATGTAGCATCCCCTGCTGCCTTTGCTGCCTGCCGGGCCTTTGCCCCCAGCTGATGTGTGCTCCTATAAGACTCTATGGCAGCTGCTTTTGCTTCAGTCGACTGCTGCGGTATGGGAGGCCCCACCTCTCCGTTCCCAAACCCTGGCGGTTCCCTGATTGCTGCTGCTGTGGCTACTGCATCTGCCAGCTGCCGTTTGATTAACCGAACACGACTTGAAGGTTTTGTTGCTCCTCTTGGTTTTTGCTTGGAATGCTCATGTAAGGCAACCCCCCTGACTGCGGTTGAACTGCGGGTATTGCCTTCTAGGACATCAGGTATTGAGGTCTGCAATGTCTTGCCAGCTTGCTTTAGAGTTCGTAGCTGCTTGGCAGGTACGGAGGGGCCCATAAGCTTGCATTGCAGCAGTGGTAGCTTTGTCAAATGAGGTCGCTTCAGGACAGAGGCATGCTCTGTCTGTGTCTGCTGGACGATTGCTACTGCTGCTGGTGCTGGTGCTGGTGCTTGCATGGGTGCTGATGCTGATGTTGTCCTGGAGAGTGGTACTGCCGGTGGTGCTGGCCTGCCCACTGCCCTTCCTTCTGCTGCTGGGTGCGTTTGCTGGGAAGGGCTGGCATCTGCCGGTCCTGAACATACAGCTGCTGCAGACTTCTGGTGCACATCAGTACCGTTGCTGCTATTATCTGCTGATTCATGGGCTGCTGTAGTCCCAGGAACAACAAAGCCCTGCAGGGCCATAAGAAAAGGCAGTATCAGACCTATGAAGGACACAACACAGGTAAAAGCCTGTGCTCATTAGGTCACGAATCACGAACTCCGAATGCAGCTGGCTCTGTGAATTCTGGGATGTCCGAGTTCCAAAGCGTTCGGTATTCCTTATTTGCTGGATGGTGCAGTGCTGTTAGAACTGCCATTAGTCAATTCAGGAAAGCGGCTTCTCGATGTAATGAAGTACCCAACCAGACGCACCTGTGGGCTCTTCAAGCGCTTAGTCTCATCTTGGACAAGTGCATTATCTCCTGACCTAGGTCGCTTGATTGATGCACCAGGTGAATCTGCTATGTTGGCAAAACTATTCATTTCGGCCTATTTGTGGAATCCCACGGCAATCCCCTTCAACAGACCCCTGTGTGAGGGATCAGTGAAGGATCAATGGTCGTAAGCAGAGCACGAATGGTCAGGGCGCCCAGTGTCCAAGGAGCACTATATAGACCTACACAAGGCCTCATACAGACACCTCCATCTGGTACGACTAACCTGTGCTGCAGATCCTTGTCCCGTAGTTAGAAACGGTCCTGGAACCCGGTCCATAGACATTGACTCTCAGATCAACTTTCGCCCTGCTCCCGTACAGATAGGGCCCAGAGCTCATGTTACCTTACTAGAGTAGTTACAAGTTGTGAATGTGGCAGACGGCAATCAATCCCTAGCTTGCAGTAGCTGGCATGAGTCCTTAGGGGGTCGCTAGCTAGCTTCGGACGAAACCAGCAGCGGTGGATGCACTGTCCTAGGTGCAGGGTAGAGGTACCAACATCTTACCTACACCGCCTTGGCGTTGGGCCCTATGTTTGAGGGAGCCGTGACACCCGCTCAGGCAGTACGAGGCAGTACCCCCAGGAGTGAGCCATTTGGCTCTTCTAGGACGCTATAAAAAGTGTCCTAAAGTTGGTCAGATGTAACTTTGCAATTTAGTCCTCGATTGCACTGGCAGTCTCCACGTACCAGCTTGTGTCACCGGTCGGTCAGGCCGAGTTTGCACCGCCCTTGTTGCAGACTTGAAATAAGGGAGTAGGCCCTTGCCTTATATATAGATAGGCCCACTACCATTCGGAATTCATAATTAGCTCCAGCATACCTGGATCTGGCCTTGATACCTTCTCAGTGAGAAACCAAAGTGTAAACGTCTGAATCTTCACCTACCGGCACCCAGCGACGAAGCCACACAGGCCGAAGGAAGAGCTTCATAAGCTTTTCACTAGGACGGCCAGCGTGAATTACTTGACAATTCACTCGCAAAAGAAAGGACTAAACAAACAAATACACATTGGCGCAGCAGGCAGAGCCGTGCAGCTGCTAGCCATTTTCTTCCTGGGGACACTGCAGTACTTCTGCACATTTGAGCACACATGAACACCTTGCCGGCATCTCAAGCTGCCCCCTTGCACAGGGAGAACAAGCCTGTGCCCTCCTGGCCAATATGCTGCTACATCTGCGCCTGCAGTTAGACGAACAACTGATGACCCCTGTTTGACCCACCTCCGGTCTGCAAAAAGGTACATGAGCACCTAGTCCATGACAGCAGCCCCCTCAATTGACCATTCCCCCCTGCAGCTGAGGAGTGGCATTACTCATGTGTCACGATCTCAATCAAGCGTGGACATACACCCCTCAGAAACGTCCAGAGCCACCTCCAAACATGGACGTGCTTACAATGCAAACCGGCACATACAACACAATACAAGCGGCCGCTCTCTAGCGGTCTCGCCTCTTTGTCTCGATATCTGCTCTCCACATACTAACAAACTGGATGGAGTTATGCCGCGGGTGCTGCACGGCCCAAAAACTGTGCAGTGATCTATCTCATATAAGACAATACAATACAAGTTGAGGGACTGACCCCCCCCCCCCAGCACTAGCCTGCAGGCCTACTTCATCGTGCCTTACCATACTGCCGTGGCCCATGGGAGATCTACCACTGATCGCAACCACTGTAATTGTACAAGCCCTATCTTGAAGGCCACTGATAGCTTATTCCCACAAGCAAGCGTGCTGGAACCCTGCTTGTCAAACGGGCCCGCCTTTGCCATTGCATCCTGCAGCAAAACTTCGCCACTGCTCCTCATACACACCTTTCCACCTCTTGATTCTCAGCCGCAGCATCTGATGCAGCCCTTGCAAAAGGAAGTTGTACCGCTATCACTTCCCCTCACAGCAGCTGTTACCACATCGCTTGCCAGAACCCCTTTGCCGACATGCCATAAACTTCACCTGCTGCAGTCATTACTGCCCCACCTCGCAATGCTTTACACCAGCATCCACTGCAACAAAGAAACAAACAGACAAACAAAACTGAAGGTGTGGCAACTGCAAGAGGGCTACTGTGTTGAACCGCCCAAAGAAACCATCGGATGGATCCCCAAGACAATGGCACCAGACCACCGACCAATGCGATACCCAAGCATGTATCCCGACCCTAGGAGACTTCGACCAGTTCTGCTGGTCAGTGCTGAAGCTGAACAATGTTGCTCCCGTAGAAGCCTGCTTGCTGCTGAGGCAGCAGCAGCTGCTCCTGGTACTGATCTCATAGCATGTTACGGTCGAGCCCAACTGCCTGGGGCATCTTCATGTCCACAGCTAGAAGACTCACCCACTGCTGGTAAATCTGGGATTATGCCGGCCAACATCAGTCTGCTGCCGTTGTTGATCCATCCCTGTGGCAATACCAGAGCCAAATCCTCTGCAGGCACCACAGCCCTCCCCCTCAACTCCCTGCACCACCACCACCACCCCACCACCACCACTCCCACCACCACCTGCTGCAATGTGCAACACAAGGCTTCAACATCACCTGGACCTCTGATCCCCACTACTGCCGCTTGGCTTAATTCTCAAACCAAGCTTACCACTGCCTGCTTCCCTTTGCTGTGGTACTACTGACGTGTTAGCAGCTGCCTTCCAGCTGCTCCTGCTGGTGCTGCTGCTCATATGCTCCCCAGCTGCCAGAACAAACAAACGAAAATCTGAAGGTGTGGCTGCAAACAAGGCAGCTAGGTCGATAAGACCATACACACCAAGCTGCTAACAGCCTAGGTATTTCCCAACTGCCTGCGAACAGCAGCAGCTGCTGTGGTGGTGGCGCGGTTGCTGCTTGCCTCATCACAGCTAACGTCCTGCTGCCGCCAGCTTTAACAGCAGGTGCTGCTGTTGCAGGTGGTCGCTTGATCCCCACTACAGCTGTGTGCTGCTACCGCCTGCCCGCTCCTGCTGCTGCTGCTGCTTGTGGTTTCACCCTGGTCCAGATCCTCATGACCATGAATAGCACATACAGCAGCACTAAGCCGTCATCCAGTAACCCAATCAGCGGTATAAAATCTGGGATGATGTCTAGTGGGGAGACGATGTACAGCATGCCCATGAGAGGGCCAATATAGGGTCGGAGGCGGCTGTGCAGCTCGTTGACTTTATCAATTTCTGATCGTTCTATGAGGCCAGAGGTAACCATGAAGTCTAGGGCTTTGTGGACCAGCTGCACAAAGAGCCCAGCACCGGCTGCTGGTGCTAAGGGTGGCTGCTGCGGCTGCTGGTTGGGAGGTGGATTGCCTGCTGCTGCTGAAGGGGAAGAGGGTCGCCGACCATGCTGCTGCTGTCCTGATGAGCTGTGCTGACCGTTGGCTGAAACCCCATGGCCTGCAGTATACAGAAGGAAGAGGTCGGGGTGGGGACGGACACTGGGAACTGATCAGCAGCCGGAGATATACAGAAACGCGAGGAGACACGATCACCTCATAAGTATGGTACTTCTGGCGGGCTGGACGCACTCTAGGGGCACTGCGATCCATTACCATGGGCGGAAGTGTTCACGTGGACGTACCTGTTCCAGTGACAAGCCGTAGGAGCGCTATGCTGACATGGGGGTTGCTTGCTCTCCTTCTGCATTCAGGGCAGCTGCGGAAGCTACTGGGCGACCCCCTGACGCAAGCTTCGCAGAAGCAGTGCCCACAGCCAAGGTCCCATGGCTTACGATCTACTGCATTGTATCTATGGTAACATACAGCGCAAGACAGAAGATCCTGGTCGGCCATGACAGTCAGGCGCTGTGAGTCTGCCACAAACAGGGCCCCTATTCATGCATGGGGGCATCTTACGTGCAAGCCAGAGCTATAGTGTCAGCGATCGTTGGCACATTGTTCCCTCGGTCAGAGTGCTTCGCTACGCTGCTCCCTAGATATATGAAAGTACCAAGTGAAGGCACTGAAGGGCGTCGGGGTGAGTCCGAAGTGAGTCTGGTGGCACTCGAGAGTGGTGTCATCAGGATCACGCGGATCACACAGAGTTTACTCAAGAGCTAACCAATCCCTCCTCTTTCCCCCTTTTGCTCAATTGAATGTAGAGGCTGGAGGAGGTACATAGCTGCGGTCAGGACTATTGAGAGCTGGCTCCATAGATTGTTATATGCGAGTTGCGACTCCACCGGTCTTCACTGAAGCCCCTTGTCTGAAGCCAGTAGACCGCACTAAATTGGCAAGATAATGCAGACAACGTCATTAAACAGGATTGGTAGCAGGGGCTCGGCCCCACAGGCAGGCGGGTTGCCTAGAAGGCCGCAACCATTGGCTGTGCGGAGGGGGAGGACACAAGGTAACGGGCATCAAAATGTACAGACGCATGCAGCAGATGACGGTATCCAATACACGTTCTGTGGATATGAAGGGCGTTGATGGCAAGATTACGTTAGCATGTCCGCCTCGGGCTAGCCGGGCCTATATGCATACAATATCCATACAACAGCGCTACGCTTATTAATGGGACACATCCTCACTTGCTCGCAGGTCTTGTGACAGCGAAAGCAGCAGCTCAGTCTCCTCCTGTCTCCAGCAATGATGCCACGAATGAGGCCAGCACTAGTGGCTGCCCTTTTTTAGCAGCTTTGCCCTCCCCACCCATGGTCAAGGTATGTAGAAGCCTCAAGATAGCTTCTAAAGCAAACGGTTACCTTCTAGGTAACCAGAAAGGCAGCCTTACAGTGGCCTATGTGCCCAAAGGGCAGTTCATGAACAGCAGCAGTGCCACAACCTGCATACTGATGGTGTTGCTTGTAAAGCATTCCTTTACTTTCCCTCCCTCCCTGCTTAACGGCCATCTGCAGCATGGGTTCAAAAGACCTTTGGGTGATTCCTAACTTAAATGGTTGATTGGTTGATGCTCCTCCCTGCGTGTGCTTATCTTTTGAATGGCTAAATGAATGTTTGTCCTCCCTGCATGTGTTCCCTCCCAGGTGCCCTGGTGGCGTCGTCTGCAGCAGCTGACACAGCCCATTTGGTTCCAACGTACTCTCATTGGCAGCAACACCCTGGTACAAACACCATCTCAGATGCTCATGCCGGCTATCTACATGCCGGGGACAATTGAAGGAGGGAAAGCAGTGTTTGCTGGGGAGGGAGACATCACCAGGCAGTTCACACTAGGAGGCGTTGGTAAGCGCAGGGAGTGGGCTGGAAACCCAACGTAAAGGGGGGTTTGGGGACTGGGGGAGTAAGTAGGATGCAGGGTTGGCTGGTCTGGGATTTAGATAGGAAGGTGAGTCGTGGAGGTCGGGTGATTTAGAAGAAGAGGGCTGCTGAGCAGAAGGACAGGGTATGGAATGGAAGGAAATTGGCAATGGCGGTTGTGGTGCTCACACCTTGAAACATACACCGGGGCTGTTGCAGTGAATGAAGTAGGGATTAAGCAAGGACGAGTTCAACTTGCTAGGGTTTAGGGTTAATGGATTGCATGCGGAGATTACCCACCTAATGCTGCACCTCGTTTCATGAGAGCTGTGCCCCAAGGGCACCTGTCAACCTTCCCAGCCTTTGTGACCTCTTTTCTGTCCATGTTGCTGTCCTGCCACAGGAACGTTGATGGGCAGGGAGAGTCTACTGACCCTCCAAGAGCCCGCTCATAAGCACTTGCGGGCCTTGCTGCAGCCCGCGTTCACAACTGAGGCAGTAGGGGTGCAGATGCCTCGTATTGTAGCTGTGATGGACAAGTACCTGCAGCGCTGGGCTGATGCTGAGGGGACAGTGTCGGCCGACAAGGAGTTCAAACTCATGACATTTGACTTCATTGTGCAGGTGAGGGGGGTGGGGTAATTGGGGAGGGCAGTGGGAATGAGGGCATCTGGACTGATGGCGTGAACATTTGCATGATGGCATGTGCTGCTCATTCTGGTAAGGCATGCTGTGAACCAGCACTCAATGGCTAGGGTGTCTCCGAGCTTTGTTGACTATGGGGTGTTCATGGCCTGGCCTGTGGGTTCTGATCAACATAGTGTCAAATGGGAGGTATATGAGATGTCTCCAAGGATCTTGCCTAGTTCAGTGGAATCTGCTGTTGATAACGAGGCCAATGCGCCTCCTTCCATGGTACACAAACCTGGATACATTGTTAACACTTCTCCTTCTGCTGCTGGCATTGATCTTTCACAGATCGTTCTTGGTCGCGATGTGGATGAAAAGGAGGTGGATGAAATGTCCCAGCTGTTCAAGGTCTGGACGGCTGGGTTGTTTGCGTGGCCCTTCCTGGACATTCCCTTCTCCCCCTTCAGCAAGGCCATGAAGGCCAGGGACCAGCTGCAGGCACGATTTCAGTCAGCTATTGACCTGGCACGAGCTCAGGCAGCATCAGGGGAGCAGGTGGAGGGGGTCATCAGGACACTGGTGGAGTGTGTGGATGAGGAGGGGAACAGGTGGGTGCCACCCTCGTTTTCCAATTCTGGGTGTAAATGGGTGGAAAATTGGATGTAAATGGGTGGGGTTTGAGGGTGTAAATGGGTGGGGTTTGGGGGCCTGGGCGCAGACCAGCAGTGGAACAAGATGGTGGGGGATGTAGGATGGCTGGGTTCTGGGGGCCTGAGTGCAGCACAGCAGGAGAACAAGCACCTGTGATCCTGCGTTGAGACGCTGGGCTGCTCCATATATATGCATCTTTCATTAGACCTTAAATCCTGCTCACTTGGCGAGGGACTGGACCTCAATTATGCGGTGCACATTTCTCTATTTCAAAAACATATGTAATCTGCACTTTGCCTCTGCATCTTGTCTGTTTCGGAACCCAGCCCGGTTAACTTGGCCAAGCTGTGCATTGGTTGAGTAGTAGTAGGGCATGTCTTGGTAGATGAATCGTGCAGGGAGGTGCTGAATTGTTGGTGTATTGCCTGCTGCTGCAGATTGACAGATCAGCAGATTGGCCAGAACATCCTGCTGCTGTTGTTTGCGGGGCATGACACCAGCAGCAGTACCTTGACACAAGCCCTGGCGAACATGGCGGATACACCTCATGTGCTGCCTAAGCTTAGAGAGGAGCAGCAGCGGTTGCAGGAGAAGTATGGGCCGGAGATCACCACTGCTGTGCTCAAGGATATGACCTATGCAGATGCAGTGATCAAGTAAGCAGGGTTGTGGGAATGGGAGTGTGAGGGCTGTCCCTTGCAAGACGGGTAGTTTTGCATCAGCGCACCTTACCTAGCTGCCACTAGGGGTCCAAGAGTGAATTCGTACCAGTGCACATAACCTAGCGTGCGACATTCGGGCAGCCTGGAAAGTATGAACTAGGTTGACTAAGATTGTCATGTTGGTAAGGCACTGTCTTCCCAGAGTGTGTCAATGTTCTGGAGACGTGCAGCCTTCAACATTCGCTGGGCAAAAACCTATTGTAACCTACCTTTCTGCACGGTGCCGACTGGCACATTGCTTACTTCATCTCTCTTTCTCCTGCTGCTGCTCCTTGTCTACCGCAGGGAGACGTTGCGTAAGGATACCATTGTCCCAGCCCTCAGCCGCATTGCAGACAAGGACTTTGAGCTGAATGGTTATGCTGTGCCTGAAGGAACCTCCATCACTGTGCCCCTGAAGTACTTTTCCCTCCATGACCCCCGCTGGGTAAATGCTGAGGGAGAGCTGTCACCCAGTGCCTTCAACCCTGAGCGCATGTTGACACCAGAGGGCAGCAAACCAGGCTGGCAAATGCCCTTTGGGTATGGGCCTAGGTGAGCTTGGAGCATGCCTTGGATTGCATGTATCAGTGTGATCTTGGGAGTGGATAACGGACTTTAGGGTGAAGTTGAAGGGTAGGAGGGGTCCAAATTTTTGTCCGTAAGACTCAACCTGCAGTTGTTATGTCCACCCCATCGCATGCTAAGGATAATGGCCTGCATTGTGATGTCTCTTCCGTCGCATGCTAAGGACAGTGGCCTCCATACGACGCATCGGTGGATTAAGGTTATGTTGTGGATCCTGCAGGCGGCTGTTTAGTAAGCACATGGTCAAAGTGAAACCAGTATAACTGTATTGCTGGTACATGCAACATCTCTGTTTGGATATAGGTTTGCAGCAGAATGGGATTTCTATGTAGGTTCTGATGCCACTGCAGCTGGAGAGTGTGATTTGTAACAGGCCTGCCATGCCAGAGAAACCCCATGCTGACAGAACCCCATGTTCCGTCTGCACTGCGTCCCTCCTGCGTAATCCTACTCCCTATTTGTCTTGCGCAAATACCGATTGAACCAATTAACAAATGCAGGTTAGTGTGTGAACACTCTACTGCTAATCAGTAAATGGTTTATGCGTGAAACTAACCTTCTAAGCTCGTACTGTTGATGTTGTCCTGCAGGTACTGCCTGGTTATGCCATGTGTTAACACTGCTTGAAAGAGCAGCTGTAATTGGCTGCCAGAGCCATTCTTCTTTCGATCCTTGTTTGTATTTCTTAAATGATATATGCATAGGGTTAACCTTGTACTGTTGCTGTTGTCCTGCAGGTACTGCCTGGGTTATGCCATGGCCATGGGTGAGATGAAGGTGTTCCTGGCACTGCTGGCAAGACACTATGACTTCACAGCTGATACAAACACAGAATGGGTGCAAGCCCTGGGAAAGAAGCCAAAGAATGGCTTGCCTACCACCTACACACGGCTATGAAGGAGGTGTCTGCCATTGCTAGAGGGTTTTTGGAAGTCCAAGGAATGCTCTGGGGTTGAACTTCTCCCTGATTTGCAAGTAGGGGCCTGGTGGAAGTCTGTTAAGGGGGTTACCAGTACATTTCTTATGTATGGCTAGTCTTTGGCCACAAACAGCTTTGGTCACTTGTTGTATGGGGGTTAGAGGCAGGGAGGGGTATTCAGTGCATGGACAAGGTTGTCACTTCCACCACTGCGACTGAGACCGGAGATTGAGAGAATTGGCAGGACTTCCTTCACAGTCTACAGTGCATGGCTGAGTGTGTTCAAAAGCAACTTAAACAACCAGTCCTGGACAGTGTGTTTGTTTGCATGGATAGTGGGGTTGCCTGGTTGGGTGAAGGCGGCAGGCATATGCACGCATGGCCATCTGTTCATCTGGTTGACTCTTGAGGACTGGCATGGACTCGTGACGGAGAACATACCATGTGAAAGATTTCCTGGGGATTATGCTGATTGTACATGGTCTATCCTGGGGCTTATGGAAATTATGCATGGGACAGAATTGGTTCCTGCGGCATACAATGTCTGACACAAGCATGCAGCGGCTGCTTTCTTGTGATTTGTTTTGTGGCAGAGTGTATGCTACAACAGAGGAGGTGGAATGAGGGCCTTCCTTTGGATGTGGACTGTGCTGAACAGTTGGCTGCACTGCTGCTTGCGGTAGTTGAATCAGGGGCAACTTATGCCTCTTATGCATGGATGTTTTCTGGCTGCCTAAAACCCACTTTGAAGGCATTGAACATGGTAGACACCGGGGTGTGGCCATGAAGAGGTACTTCAGAGGACCTTGTTCAAGTCATGCTGCATCATTGATGTACTTGCCACACTCTCTGCAGTGGGATTTCGATCAAGCTGTGGCTTGGGGAGCAGTGTACGGTGGAATCTCACACCGAGCTGAGTTGTTTTTATATGTATGGCCTGGTGTTTCAGATGTCTGTATGAGTGCCCGTTGCTGGTGCATGTTTGCCCAGAACTTGTTGGTTGCTCGGTTGAAGTTGTTTGAGGCCTGTCTCTTACTGGCTGTCGTCCTCCAAGCGAGTTGCGTGCATGAGTGACGGGTGGTTGCCGCTGCTGGTTCCCTGTGGCATATCAGGTTCACAGCCTGCATTTCTTATAAGATGTATGCTGTGCAGAAGGGGACAGGAGGTATTGACTTTCTTCCTGTGCCAGCACTACTGGGCGAGGAGCAGCACCCACATGGGTGGTGCAAGGCATGTGAAGCCTTGAGCGGTGCATGTGATGCTGGTACATGATTGAAATGGATCCTGTAGTTGATCCCATGGGCGGTGGGATAAGATGGGCATAGACCACTGCACGGCTTTCAGTTCGTGCAGCGCCCTCTGCGGGATAAGATATGCCATTTTCTTCTGTGGTTTTTGGTTTTCTACGTGCAGTACTCTTTCAGTATCCGACATAGTATATGTTCTACCAAACTTTGATTCCGACATGCTAGTGCATGCAAAGAGCCTCTGCTTGTTCATTGTTTGGTCATCAGTTCAGCAGCCAGGGAATGTCCCCTGCTCCCTGCAATGACGTGGTTATGGGGTTTGCTTTTTTCCATTGGACTCATCCTTTGAGAAGGGCTTTTGTAAAGTTGTACTATGTGCGCTTGTTGTGCAGAATCTCTCTGCAATGCCCGTGCAAGAAAGTGGTCAGCAGCTGCCCTCTGCCTGCTACGCCAATGTGTTTGTTTGGTAGGTTTCTTTTGTGGTGCCAAGCAGTTGAGTGCCTGGCGCCTATGTGAAAGCTAATGTAAAGCTGTTCCATGCCTGCGTTCTTCCTTAGGACTTGCTTCGAGCGTGTGGATGCAGCTAAGTGCTGAACACATCCGTTTCAAGTTGAGAGTGTCATCTATGTTTATGTGTATGGTTTGTTATGGCCATATGGAGGACAGCAGATTGCCATATCTAGCTCCAACTTGTTTGTTATCAGGAACAAGGCGGGCCCTAATGCCCCAACGGCAGTAGGGGTATGCCGTTGTGGGCAAACTCTACTCGGGAGTGCTGGCTGGTGCCCCTAGAGTAGAGCTGAGGGCGTTAAGCACCGTGACAGCTGTCTCTACAATTTTTGGAGGCAGGTTTGGAAAAGTTGATCAGGTACCTGGACGTGTTGTATGGTGTAAACTTGCTCGGAGCCCATGTTCCATAGTCCATCGTCTCATATACATCCAGCAGTTGAAACTGAAGCTGCCAGTATTTTGACTATCTGACGGCTTCGGATGAATAGTATGATATCGCTGGTGCAATGCCATGCTGTCCCATGAGTGCTAGCCAGAAGCCCCCAAGCCCTCGGAGCCAGAGACCGCCATCCGGGTCGCGATCGCAACTCAGCAACTTCCAAACGCGGAGTCGATATGCTGGCTCGGAGTCGCCATCGCGAAGGCCGCACCGATCCCAGCTGAAGACTGAAACGCTGTGCTGATTATCTGTGCATCATAAATTTGCTCTGGGGGGAGTCGGAACGCTTGAGTTGGCTGGAGGTGACAGATCACCTAGGACTTGCATTGGTTAGCCACCGGACTTGACTCATAGTGGATGGACCCACATCTATCGTGCTGATGTATACCGACCTAAAAGCGCCTGATGAGCTCGGCTGCACTTTGCGCCCTATAGGTGGCTTAAATCTTAAATTATAATATTCTGTTCACAGATGCTTGCTGGTGCCCCTACAAGCCTGCTCCTGTATGCTGCTGCACATTTACACCATCAAGATTCCCAACAGCTGCATATCTGTTGTGACCCGAGATACCAAGTTACATTGGCAGGCACAATACACTCTAGGAAAGCTAAGAGTTGTTGCAAATAACGCTGGTGCACTAGAAGCCACGGACAGCCAGAGCCACCACGACCGAATGGACTCGCCTGCTACTGACTCCTGTATGAGCAGACTGCATCCAGTGGACACTGCGCTGTCGCCAATACTGCCCACCACTTTGCTATAGTATAACGTCACAGTGAGTCCTAAATGCCTTACTGGTAGAGCATGTGCATGACTCTCCTTTGCCCAGTAACAACAACAATAGGTATTCAACATCGACAGATGTGGAACATCTCCGCTACCAAACAGCACCAGACAGACACCTGGGTCATATACATGCATAAGCAAACAGGTGTTATTATGATGCAGGCGTAGGCATCTCATGGTGTTTAAGGACTGCTGTCTTTCAACAAATTCTTCCATGTGTAGGCTATACACCTCAGTATGCTGAAAAAGACAACTGGAGCGCAAAGCACGCGGGGCACTACAGGGTAGCCAACACAAGCAAGTGCAGAGCCTGCATGTCTACTACCAAACTGAAAAACTTCACTTCAGTATCCTGGCAAACAGCAATTGTCCAAGCAGCTTGCATCACACACATGTAGCATGATGAAGATACCTGTCTAAGCAATGTATAGAACCCCTTTTCTGCTGACCAAAGCTACTATGATATCATTGTTCCCATCAACATAGCAACACTCCTGAAACATTTTTCATAAGCTGTGGTATTAAGCTACTCTACCTTCTATACGCACCGCCGTTACCAAGCATTTCTTGGACAGGAAGCGCTTGCTAATTTTGAAACATATCACCAGGAGGCAGAACAACAACAGAAACAGCGTCTTTAGAGTTCACCATTTGCTTAGGCAAACTCCGGTGCCCCCCCAACCACCTGGAAAGAGGGGAACTCATATGGACCCAGGTGAGGTGATTCATGTTGCTGCTACTGCTGCTTGTAGCCAGCCTTTTCTCACATCTCCTTCAGCAACACTCTCAATTCCAGGCACAAGGTGCTTGCACAAGGTTACCAATGAAACCTTCCTGCTACTCATTCCCTGTCCTTCACCGCTCTTGAGCACTGCTGCCAAGTGCTATCAGCCATCCCAGGAAGCTCACAAAGTTTACATACCAACTCTGGCAGCCCTCCACCCTCCACCGCCGCTGCTGCTGCTAGCAGAATGTTGACCTGTTCCCCAGTCAGCTGCATAGCAGCAGGCAGGTTGCACATGTGGATCACCCCATCCTGCAACTCCTTGCTGCCCGCCTCAGGACCTAGCCACTTGTGATACCACGCCACAGCCTGCAGTGCTGACAGCACAAGTCCTGCCAAGCTCATCTCCTGTGAGCTGCTGGACACCAGGAGTTTTGCAGATAGCAGCTATTGCTTCAGAGGAGCCCCACTTGGCGGCCAACTGCAGGATATCATGGACATGCTGGGGGCGTATCACTGCTGCTGCCAGGGTATCATACAACCAAGGAGCATGGCATTCATAGCCATGACGTAGAGGTGTTCTTGGCCCATGTGCAACTCTTCTTCCTGCAGCACAGGCAAGACAGAACAAGGCAGGTTCGCGGAAGACATGCTGCTGCGTACTAACAGTATGTTGCGCAAATGCAAATAAACAGATCAGACGAGGGTAAGCAACAATATTCGAGGGGATAACAGATCGTGAAAGGCCATGGTGCCCTCATTTCCAAGAACAACCGACCCTCCCTGGCTAGTCATAAAATTGGAGCCCTCTGCTTGGCCAGCCGTTAAGGTCTGACTTTAGTGCCAAGGCTGCAGGGCTTGCTGAACAGCCAGTCCAGAGAAATAGGTGAGTGATTTAATTAATTGTAGAACAATTTTGTAGTGCAAACCATTCATTTCAAAACAACAGGACACGGGGGTCCCTAACAGATTACAAATGTGAAGGCCTGCCCCATCAGCAATCAGACAGCAAAAGATCAGCTGCGCTGCAGCACCTGAGCCTCCTAACTGAGTGAGACAGATTGGCAAGCCGCAAATAGTGAATGTGTTTGGAGAGGCAACAAGGTTATCATTTACATTGCAGCTTGCAGAAATTGGTTCATGAACCAAACTGCAGCAGCCGGAGTGGGCTAGAGAACCGACTTATATGAGTTGGATGTGATGTCATTCGGAACAGGAAACCCATGCTGCAGCCATTAGCTGAGGCAAGGGACCGCAAGACCATCAAACACATGTTAGAGAGTAGCATTCTCAAGTCGGGTCACTCACCGGTGCCCCTGGCCCTCGGCAGGTGGCTTCTGCTGCTGGCGGGATCGCCGATGGTATCTGCTCTGCTCTGGAAAATGCATGAGTCCACCTGTATACTCCTTGGACACCGTCCTCCCAGCTTCAAGCATCTGTAGATATGTGGGATGGAATTTAATATGTAGTGCAATCTGAGCAATGTCCAGGGGGATGTGGGCCACTGATGCCAGTGTCTTAGTTAGTCACTGCTGCTGCCTCGCAGGTCAGTGCTGCTATTCCATTGCCCAGCTGATAACTGCCATCTCTTAGCGCTTCCAATAGCCTCGTTGAAGCATCTGTTTGGCCTTGACACGTGGCATCATAGAGCGATTGCAGAGGCTTCTGGGCTATTCTGGCACTAGAGTCCTTCTGGCAGTCTCGGGAGCAAGCCGCGAAGCACACTAGGTCCCGATAGCTAAGAGTGGAATATGCAGTATTAAGCAATACGAAATGGTGCATCCACAATGGTAGCCATGCGATGGGATGTCAACTAGCCCTTGCGTCAGGAGGTAAAGCACATCCAGCAGAACTGTAGTGTCCAAAAATCCCAAACTGATCAGAGCAAGCTTGGTGGCTGATCTGCTTGGTATGCCACGTGTGTGCTATAGTGTTGACTGTTAGGCTCGAGGTGAACGTACTGTCTTGGGAATGCCACACAACAATGCGGGAAACAGATGCAATCATTGCATCTGACGGATCAATCGCGTAGTTTGCCGGCAACGGAGCTCCAAAGGAGCTGTTCATCACGCAAGAAGCGGACCGGCCATTTCCATTTGAACTTTGCTAAGCACCAATTCGCATTCGATACCTTCATTGTTTTGGAGGCGCTGGTCGGAGCTTCTGTCCCAAGTCGCATGTCCGTCAGGTGCGCCCGCTACCAACCCAGGTTTACCCTTTTTCAGCCTTTCCTTACACCACACAAGGGGTGGCTCGCATCTCCTCCAGCAAAAATCCGTGGATCCATACAATAATACCATGATACAGGCAGTAACTTGTTCGGACTTGCTCCCCAACCAATCGAGCCCCTTGTGCACGGCTCTTGAACATAAATCAACCACAACAGCTACAACTCACTGCTCTGAGATAAACAGTCCTTTCCGTCACTGCTCTGCACCCTCTGTCTGCTTCTGTGCTGGATACTTGGCTGCAACCTCCTCCCAAGATGTCTGGCTATCTACCAGCGCTCTCACCACACCAGGCACCTCAGGGATGGGAATGCGTACCTGCGAAAGCACAATCATAAAGCCGTCAACAGTGGCATTTGTTGCCTACCCCCAGTATCCAGTGCCTTATGGGTACGGAAAATTTTGCACATGTTGAGCCAGCAAAGAAAGTACTGCAGGATAGAAATACTGTGCATGTTTGCCGCATCAGGAGTTTGGCAGATAGCACGTGCTCCTACAGCTGGGAGGGGTTGAGTACTGATGAGGTTAAAGACCGAAGCTATTATATAGCATAGGTTACAATTAAGCACACAGTGAACGCTAGTCACTGCTACTACACTGCCGCACCTTGCCCATATACATGCATAATATGCATTGACTTACTGAACACGCCACAGAGAGCCCAAGGGACATGGCGCAGTATGTGCCATGCATGGCGAGCCTGAACCATTCTGTTATCCTTACGTGTATTACTACATTATCATGATATGCCATAGTAAAATGATGTTCTCCTTACGGATACTCGAAGTTCTTTGCACCCAACCCAATCCTACCTGTGACATGGTGTCCCTCTCCCTTAGCGTCACTGTGCTATCCCCGCTCTCAGCCAGGGAGTCGAAGTCCACAGTCACTGCATATGGTACGCCAATCTCGTCTGTCCGTGCATAGCGCTTGCCAATGGTGTTGCCAGTGGTATCAATGATGTTGCTGAGGCCTGCCAACGTCAAAGCAGTGCTAACCTGCACACACAAGAACCATGTGTTTAGGACAGGCAACTGCAATACCAAGAACCTTGTATACTGGCGCGTGATGAGCCACAGGCAACCGTAGCTCCGACTGTGAACATGTGACATAAGTATCTGTCCACAGGTTGGAGCACGCAAGCAGTCACACATCCAGACACAGACTAAACTGCAACTGCACACTCTATGCCATTTTTGTCAAACAAGGTGACATGACCACAAGCTATCCCAAGCCCAGACATGCTAAAGTAAAGCCACGCACCATGTGCATCATCCGTCCCATCGACTATGGAAGGACAGCCAGCGTGATGATGAACAGAGGACAAGCCATCAGAACGGGACTGAGCAGGCGCTGCAATCCTCAACAGATATGTGAGCCCCTTTTCACCACAGCAAGACCGACACACTAACTGCTCCTGCAGTCTAGTTCTCTGCAGAGCACCCCATTTTATTCTCCCCCACCCACCCACCTGACGTGCCACACCATTCAGCGCCTCCTTCTGCACCAGCGGGAACACAGTTGCCTTCACGGGGGCCACCACAGGAGTGAACTTGAAGACACTGCGAGCCTCATTGCCCTCGCCCTCACGCGTGTAATAACAGTGCTCAAACATGCAGTAGATGATGCGCCCAATGCCAAAGGAGGGCTCAATGACGCTGGGGGTGTAGTTCCTCCCGCTCATTTTCTTCTTCTCCTTGCGCACCTCTACCATGGTAGGCCCAACTTCCAACGTCTGACCCCCAACCTTTATGCTGCCAGCCTTGCCCGCATCAAGGCTGGACTGTGAGCCAAGAAACAAGGAAAGGCACAAAGAGGATAGATGAGAACCATGAGATTGCCATGTTCAGTAGCTATGAGAGGAGCTCTGGTCCAGAGCCCTCCTACGGCAGGAGGTCACATGTCAATGCAGGGTTCAAGCAGCTATAGAGGACAAGGGGCCCCTATCACAGGAAAAATACAACTGCCTTCCAGTACCACCAAACTAAGCGGCCAACATATAGCTCTTGGAGTTCATAAAACGCCTGAACTATCAGCAGAGCTCCGGGTATTTCCCTTGTCCGCCCGTCCCATCACTGCAGGCCCTACCTTCAAGCACAGCACATCCTCTTCACACAGGCCCTCCAACGCCTCCACCACAGCCTTTGCCTCCTTCTTGAAAGCCATGCCCAGGGCCTGCTTGTTGGGGATCACCCGGGTGACCTCCACCTCACGAGGTTCTGGGAACTTCTCATAGGCTGTTAGCTCCACCTGTACGCCACAAAAAGCAGCACCACCGGTGGCGATGAAGCAAGGGTGGTTGAGATTGTAATTTGTGTATGAAAAAGATCTGCTTGTGATTATGCTATCACCCACAACTGACATCCAAAAAAATGTCAGGCGAACTCTGCTTCTCAGTGCATGTCGAGATGATGCACCAATGGACGACAAGAAGGAACATGCTAGGTTGCCTGCAGTGCACCCCGCACACTTCTGGAACCAGGCACTGCCATGTTTCTGCAGCATGATGCTGAACAAAGAGCCCTTCATCAAGCACTGATCACATGCAATTCTGCACAGCTGTGTCCAATCCACGTTGAGAACACGACAGTGGCCCCCACATCTACCAGCAACACTACACTTCCCACATGTTATCACAACATGGCAACAGGCAGTAACGAACAATGTACCAAATGAAGCTGCCGTTCAGTGACGCCTGATATGTTGACCTGGCTCAAAAAAGGCGCATACATTGACCCGATAGCTCCACATGCCTCACCTTGCTCATGCTTGTGTGTGCCCGCAAGTCATAGGCGCTGCGGTCCGCCAGCCCTGCACACTCCACCCAGCCATAGCTGGTCTCCACCTCAGCATCCCAGCAATCCTCTGCGTAATGCGCCATCTGCAATTGTTGGCAAAAGGTCAAAACAAAACAGGGGCACTGGCACGGTACCATGGCAAATCTATATCCCGATGCTGGCAGCACCGACATGCATACAACCTACAAGCATGAACACTCATCTACATGCAACAGTCCCCTTGTCCAACCTGCACACTTACCTCGCATGATTATGTCCAAGAAAAAGCCGACCCAGCCTCGCAAAGTTGGGGGCCCCGCCCCCAGCACTGTATCGATTCTCCAACCCCCCCAACCTCCAGCTAGGTGCATGTCGCATGTCTCCAGTGCTCACCTCATGCTGCAAGTGCTGCCTGAAGCGCATGCGCTTTGGGTCAATACCCACTCTGCAGAAGAACACCCATGTCCGTCCAATGAAGTAGGCTAGGGTCTCATTAGCAATGATCCCCTGTGACACAGCCTCGCCCAGCTTCATGTTCTTGGGCTTCTTCTCGTCACCTGGCAAGCAGCCCAAATCAGTCCAATGTCATCAAAACTTGAGAGGTGCACGCCCCCCTCCCCCATTGCATGTAGTACAGTAGTTAAATTGCCTGGACGGGCATACTATGGTTATCCATCTAGGATCCCAGTCATATGAGTGCCTGTAAACCCCATGACATGTACTTTGGCGTCAATACAATGCGATGGTGTGTGAACCAACACTCTATACAAACAAACGTGTAGCGGATGCAGCCTACTGGCATGCTCATAATGCAACGCAGCTCAGCAAGCGAAAGCAACACACAGTCACACAAAGTCTGCCGAGTTTTTCAAGCCACTCACCCATTTGTAGGGCACGGGAGTACAGCAGTGGCGCCAGCTCAGCCACCTGGTCAAACTTGACATGGGACTTGTCATCTGGGTTGACAAAATGCTCAATCTCTGCCTGTGTGAACTCTCGCACCCGCAGCAGGCCTGCCCTGGGACTGATCTCATTACGGTAGCTGTTGCCAATCTGGGCAGCTGCAAAGGGCAGCTTGCCTCCGTTGTAGTACAGGAGGTCACGGAAGTTCACAAAAATACCCTGCACCAAAACAACTCCTTCAATACCACTATCTTCCAGGCTATGCCAAGTTTGACAGGCAAATGATTGGAGCATACTGACAACGGCAACCATGTGTGTGATGCTTCGCCCATGCCGGCAAGCTCTCTCAAACCTTCCAGCTTGACGACTGTGGGAGCAAATTCTCCGATGGCTGTTTGACAAGACCCAACCAGGATGGCATATACAATTCTGCACACTCCATCAATCTCAGCATTAACATACCTGGGAATGCTACATGGAAGTTGCCATCAGGATCTGACGACACAGGCCGCGTGCAGCTGCACACTACCAGCCTACGCATAGCAGGAGCATCTGCAGACAACCTCAAGCATCTACACCCACCAAAGACCAACCGAACAATCTGATGCTTCCCCATAAAAGCCACATTTTATTTATTACCACCCACCTGAGCAGTCTCTGGACGCAGGTACCCCACCAGATCACCCCTAGGACCAATGGAGGTCTTGAACATCAGGTTGAAGGGGAAAGGAGGCCCAATGTCATTCTTGGTATCAGGGGCTTTGATTCCATACTTGGTCAGTGCTGCGCCCAGGTCGTCCATCTTCAGCTCACCAACACTGGCAAGCAGATTGTTCACCTCCTTGCGCTCCTCAGCAGACAGAGGGTTCTTCTTGTCCTCCAGCAGAGCCTCCAGGGTATTCTCCAGCAGATGGTCAGCACGGTAGCAGTCACCTGGTGCAGTCAGTCAAACAAGCAGTATCAGCAGTAGCAGCTTCAAATAAGTTGTATATGCGGCCTCCCTGTCCATTGCCACGAGTTGGCACAGCATTGACACAGCCTGTAAAAGGGATGTCAACCCTGGTGTATGCACTACAGTGCCCACATGGATATTCTCAGGGTGTCAGCGGGGGACACCTGCTATTCTGTAAAATGGAGTTGCTATGGCCAGAAAGGAGAATCTGCAACGACTGAGAATGGCAGCCAAGGACAGCAAGATGCATGCAGAAGGAAAGCCAACAGAAAGTCAAGTTGCAGCCCTGCTAGAACCACCACCAACTGTTTGCAAAAAGGACGGTGCGGATAGCATTCAGTCCTTGAGAATCCTGCTGAGCCAAGATTACTATGAAGATATCCCAACCAGTACAGTTGCGTCCAACTATACCTTACTCAATGACGCCGCCAGCTGCACGTAGTCATTTTAAATATGTAAATAAGCTCCCTCAGTAAATACCCTGTCCCACACCTACCAGTCTTGACATCTGTGACCATGAAGTCTGTGAACCTGTCCACATGGCCAGACGCCTTCAGCACAACCTCTGGAGTCACCGCAGGACACTCAACTTCCAGCATGTTCTCCTCTAATACGAAATGCTGCCGCCATGCCTGCACCAGGCCATAAGAGAGGTGCTTGCTTATCCCACTGAAAAGGTCCCAGTGAGAAGGATACATATGAGTGTTGGCGACATGCAATACATCCTGCGGCTGCAGCTGCCGAACCATTAACTGAACGCTGCAGGTCTGGCATCTCTTTATTCCTCTAATTTAAGAGCGACAGGTTTGAATCAAGCAAAGGGAGCTATACAAGGCACTATCCCGGGGACATGCCTGCTGTGCATGTGATGGCCTGCACAACGTGCTGCGCACACCCAGACCATTGCAAGCATGCTGCACGCTAGTCACACTGCCACAGCCAAAGACCCTGCACACAGCAATATACCAAATGCACCAACTGCTCGGCCCTTTCCAAATTGCTGCTGCAGCTGCTCATAACTGTGCTATACGTCACCAGCAGTTGAGCGTCAGGTCAGGCCACCTTCCGCACACCGCCCAGGATCAATAATCTGCTTCCAAGAAGCTGCAACAGCAGCTGATCTTCTAGCATCTGCCATTTATCTACCTGTGTGATGTTCTGCTTGATGGCGCAACCAGGTGGTCCATAGTCATAGAACCCTGCTACACTGCCGTAGATCTTGAAGGAGGGAATGTAGAACATGCGCCTCTCCAAGGTGTTCGCCTGCATATACAGTTCATAAGAAGATCTGCTTTACTTTGTTCAATCAGGGAATCCCATACACCCAGTTAAGGTGAGTGAAGCAAGGCAACTGCTTTGCTACTGCTTGCATGATGCATGACAAGTCCACTGCACCAGATCGAGCTATTCAAATACGGTCGCACCAGTCCTGCCCTGAAGGCTTCTTTGCTGGCTGATGACACCTTGCCAGTGGCTTTCTCATACTCCTGCAGAGAAATGAACAGTAGCGGTTGAGTTGAGTAACTGCATGCGGCTTGGCTGACGAGAGCGCTTTAAGTCACACTGCCCGCACTTTCTGCAAGCCCTCCATGTCCAATTTTAGCTCTGCGAGCTTCTTGATAGCCGCATCCACCTCAGCCTACACGGATAAGATAACATAAGCATGTCCCTGCTGACGAATACAGACGGTCAAGCAAACAGCTCCAGACACCTTTTCAGCCTTTCCATCTTTCAAAAGCGCCTTCAGAGACCTAACGCTGTCGCCCTGCTTGGTGACGGCCTCCTGGGCGACTTCTATGTCCTTCTCAATTTTTGCGGCCATGATGAATGGCCGAAGGCACCCCAGAAAGGCTGCAGTATCAAACCTGCTGATTACTCAGCAGTTAGCACTGACAATGCGACTTGCGCCCATGCTCTTCTACACTCCCACAGCCTACCTAGGCCGGAAGTCCTTCATGCAGGCACCCAATTTCGGAGCCCCAGGCCCCAGCCAAGCGAGTTCAATCAAGCCTTGACTGAACCAAGCTGCAAGGTGCTCTGCAAGGTTGCCATGCACCTCGAACCATGCAACACAAGCAGAGGGTACTCTTGCACAGATGAGAGTTATATTGCGAGCAGCTACGCACCTCCCCGCTGATCTTCCAGGACTAACCGGCATGAATCTGATGTACTCCTAGTCTGAAAACACTACGGAATAGTATTGAGAGAACGTGCTAGTTTAATCGTAGACGTGCTGGCACCTGCCTGGACCTTCCCCTAGACATGGTGTTCTCAGAGTGACCTGGTGCAGTTATCAGCTCGGACGATAAGGGCTTCAAAGCAGGTTAATCTCTGCCGAGCCTGAAGGTGAATCTACTTGAATAGTAATTTGAGTTTGGCATGCGGAAGCTGTGGACGGCCCAGCAGCCAGGCATAAGCCTGAGCATGGCGTCACGTGCTCTTCCACCTTTTCCTTTGGCGTGCCTCGCGCACTCCCCGGCAGTGGGGTGCGCTGTGTGGCTTCATTACGAAAGATTAGAGATGAAGGCGTTGTAAAGTAACAGTCGGGAGCTAGGTACAGATGGAAACTGGGCTTAACCTGCTTGTTGCCTGTTGTCTATTGCAGATGGGTGGCTGCTGCTCCACACCCGATACAAAGTACTCTTCCCAAGAGAGTCCATCAGCTAACAAAAGCAAAGCAGCCGGCAAACATGCTCCAGCCAAAACCACGGAACCAGCAGTGCCTCAGTTTGGTTTAAGCGACCACTTTGAGGTCATCAAGCTGTTGGGCACTGGCGGAGAGGGTGAGACATGGTTGTGCGTGGATAAGGTGACCAAGAAGGAGGTTGCTATCAAGCTGGTACGGCGGCCTATCCCCAAGCCAATTACACAGATCATACAGCGCGAGATCAAAATTTTAGCAGACCTAGGAGATGGCCACCTCAACATCGTGCATGCTGAGGAGGTCATCTTGACCAAGACGCATGTAGGGCTGGTCATGGAGTATGTGTCAGGGGGTAACATGGTAGCGTACGTGACCAGGCGGAGGCAGACGAAGGACGAGAGGGGCGGTCTCTGCGTGGATGAGGACGAAGCCAACTACTTCTTCCGCCAGCTCATATATGCAGTGCAGTTCTGCCATAACAATCATGTCGCACACAGGTATGTCAGGGCAAAGCAAGTGCTGGGGTAGCGCGTATTGCTTGCAGCAGCATGCAGTGCATTCAAGGCACAGAGCAGCAGCAGTACTCAGCAATACAGTCGAGCCGGATTGTCAGCAGAGGCCAGATGGCGCTCCAGCAGCCCCTAGCATTCAAGTTTCAGCAGCAGTCATGAGCAGCCCTGTTTCACAGGGACCTCCTATCTAGCGAAGGAGGTGCTGACATGGCAGGGAACAGTGGCAGGCGGGTTACAGGGTATCAGGTGATCAGGGTATCAGATGATCAGCCAACCGGCACTTGTGCACAGCAGCTGTCTGACAGCACCAACGTACCTATGAGCCAGATGCTAGATCCTCTAGCTGTCAAGGGGGGGGGGGACTTGGTCTGCAAGTGCTTCATGCCCAGAGCGTCTGTTCAGGAAGTCATCCAGCTGACAGTGGTGTTTCTTTTGCAATTAAGGCTGCTCTCTGTACCTCGTTGAATGCCTGTAGCAACTTTGTTGTATGTGTACCAGGGGCCGCCCAATCTACTGATCCCAATAAGGGTTCGAAGAAGTTAGCTAGGCTTACTTGACCGTTCTGGTTGCACGGAATTGGACCTATTCTTCAATATCATGCAAAATGCGCTGCTGCTGCTGTCTCCTGCAGGGACTTGAAGCTGGACAACACCATCCTAGATGGCCATGACCCTCCTCGGCTCAAGCTGTGCGACTTTGGCTTTGCCAAGGGCTGGGGAGGTGCAAACAGCAACATGGACACTATGCGCATTGGAACACCGGAGTACATGGGCCCAGAGCTAATTAGCGGCAGGTATGCTGGTAGCTGTTCAGTTGCAAGGCCAATGTGATTCTCATACCAGCCTGTCGCGCACGGAGTGCTTCCCCTCCTTTCAGTGCACCAAGAGAGGACCTGCACCAACAGTGGTCAACGCCCATATGCACACCATCAACTCCTCTGCGCTAACCGTTGAAGCTGCCTCTGTGTTCATGCAGACGTGTCCCACTGGTCAGTTGAGTTGTGCTCCTGCTTTGTACTCGATACTCAATGGTCCTTGTAGCAGAGACTGCATTTTAGCAGAGCTGGGTCAGCACCAGTGTAGAAGCCATGGAGTGCTCGGCGATACACCCTAGGGTTCCGGGTTATCCTGGATAGGATTTTGTACGTCTGACAGTCTTGTGTGCCTCGTTCTGCAGAGTGAGCTATGATGGCAAGAAGGTGGATGTCTGGGCTAGCGGTGTGCTGCTGTTTGTGATGCTGCTGGGCATGTTCCCCTTTGAGATGGAAGACGAGAATTATGTCAACACAGCAGGCATGTACAGCATTTGGTGAGTGCTTCTGCAAAGTGACAGGCTTGACTGCCTTTGGCAGGGAGTTGTCATAGTTGCAATCAGCAGATCCCCGGCGTCCGGACTAGGATTCAGTCAGCATGAGCTGGTGCACGTATATGTGTATGTGCAGTATAGAACCATATCCCGAGTGGGCAGTGTTATTGAGTATATGAAACATTCTAGTGGTGCTGCTGTATGTTTTGTTTCCAATGGCACATGTCTTCGTGTATGTGCAGGCTCAAGCAGCTAAGGACGACGTGGCAGGAAAACCCTGACAATGCACATGTTGTGGCGCGCCTCTCTAAGGAGTGCAGAGACCTGCTGGATCGCATGTTTGATGTCAATCAGGTGCGCTATTGCACTTGCTGGCTTGATCTGGACTGCCTGGCATAGATAGTGGTCTATCCAATGGTCAGCAGAGAGGGGAACCTGGGCATGGCAGAGGACAATGGCTTTTTTAGCAAAGAGTACTGCCTTGTGGCCTGAGACCCCCATGCGTTTGTATCGCACTATTCTCAACCCTTTGCACCCTGTTTAGTTTTCTCCTTCTGCTGCATACACTCTTGGTCTTAGTCTTTTGAAGTCTTTTGAAGACATCTGAACTTCGTGCTGAGCTTCTCTGAAGCAAAAAGTGCACGGTGCTGGCTTGTTCAGCATTTTTGTGACCCTGTCATTATGTTCGTTGCAAAAACACACATGATCAAGAATGTCTGCATTTCTTCCTGCAGGATTCCCGCATCTCTATTGAGGGCATCATGACTCACCCCTGGTTCACCAAGAAGCTGCCCCCTCAGTATGATGCAGCTTTGCAGGATCTACGTGCAGATCAGGGGGCCATGGATCGGGCTTTTGTGCAGGCTAGCCTGGACGTGAAGAAGCGGGACGAGGACCTCCATGTAAGAGTCTGCACTTTACTTCGTAGCAGCACAGTATGTTCTTGCAGCCTCTTGCAGACCCTCTATGCTCAAGGCTTGTAAGCACAGGCCAACTCCATTCAGACGGGATTTTGGAACCAAGTATATGGGCATTTCTTTGGGTCGAGACAGCAGTTGAAGTACAGCATTGTTTGCGCAGGCTTGCTGGACATATATCCAGATGTACAGTTGCGCCAGGTCCATTAATTTGGCTTGCTAAGTGCAGTATGAACGCTGCATGCAAGACCTGCTGCTACCTCTTTTGTATACCCCTTCCATTGCCACCTGTCTAATTGCTCTTTGTCCTCTGCAGACGCTGCTGGACAAAGCTACTGTGCCACCACAGGCCGGGGAGGGTGTGATGCGTGTACCACTGACACGTGTCATCCGCACGGTTATGCCTCCACTCAGTGAGGATGCAGGCCCGGGGGCGCCACTCACAGCAATCCGGGAAGGAGTCCCCAGTAGGACTGTCTCCACAGATTGATGCGCCAAGCTATGTGGGTACGGTTATGAGCTGTGCTTGGCAGTGGTCGTTTGCAAATATCCGCCTGCCTTGATGCAACCCAATAAGCCGTGTGGCGCATATGCAGTACTGTTGGCTAAGGCATCATGTGCTGGTGCCAGTGGTGGGCAACGCATCTGCTTGGCAGTGGCGAAGCATGGGGTAAGTTATCTGCTGTGTTAGCTGGTCGGATAAGCTGCAGAAGGGTTCATTGGTGTGCAGTGGGATCAAAGCAGGGACCATCTGCATGCAACCACCTGTCTCCAGTGATAAGTCGCAGTAGGGGTGTATTTTAGCGGACGGCTGGGGCGAGGGCTGTATGCTCCCGCCTGCTTGTCGGGTGTTTCAAAGCATTTTGAACTGCACAGTTTGCATTTTGACCCTGTTTTCGGGTACATTTGACAGTGTTGTGTGACTTTATGCAGACATGTTTTTGACAGATTTCCATGTGTTGTTAGTATCCTGTTGGTATCAAATGTCAAACTCCAGAAGTCAAGAAGGTCCAGAAAGAACCCTAGTATATTCCTTGTTTGCATGGCATGAGATGCAGTCAAAAGGCGGTTCATGGGCTGCCATGGTTCTACCTGTCTGGGAATGACAGATTTGTACTGCAGGGGGTGTGGGCGCATTTTACAATGGGCATGCTTCTCGGATGGACGGTGCTGGGTTCTTTCAAGGACTGGCAGACCATGGAGAGGTTGCCAAAACCTAGTGGGGGGGCTCAGATGGTTCAGGATCCCTCCCAGCTGTTTGTGTTTATTTGTGCACAAGACAGCACAGGAATTACTCGGCCAATCCAGGACAATGTGGCTGGTGGGTCAATTCTGTGCATGGCACCAGATCTCTGTGCAAACATGCAAATGGTGATGGTAGCCTGAACATGATGGTATCGGCCAGTTGCCCTCATTCTTCGGGCCGGGAGGCATACCTCTCTTCTTGTGTTCCTACGTGTGTTTGTTATGTGTGTGTGCTTGGAGGGTGCTTGCTAGGCTGAGCACCTGTGTGGGACGAGCGAGGAAGGGCGTCATTCCATTGCGTCTGGATGCCTGAACTTGTTTGAACAACCTCTACAGAACGTCGTTGGTAGTTTTGTCAGCCAGTATGGCATCCGTCCGTCATTGTCTCGGCCTAGGTGTCGCAGATCACAGTGAAGGGATTGGCTGGACACATGGAAAGCCAAGTCAACTGACATCGCTGGATTTGGGACTTGGACTGCACCTCTCTAAAGTAGATGAGGAAAGGAGCAGATGATCTGAGCGGGCTAGTAGGCTACCGTCTTGAAGGGCTGCGTTTGGTCACTGCGAGCACGGGAGTCACCGCAACTGCAGTACGGAAAGCACCCTCTGCTGCTGAGGGTGCAGCCTGTTTGAACATGGAAACACTGCTGTGCTCCACAACTGCAGCCATACTCCGATTGTCCGATATACTTCCGTGGCTTGCTGCTCCGGGCCATCCACAACATTCCAGTAGTATGGGCACTTCGGGGTACACTGGCAAATGTTAAATCGCTATTGACCTTCCGTTAGGGCTTCCATTGTTCAAAGTGTGACTTAGTATCGCTTATGTTCCTTGGCTGTAATACGCTTGGGGAGGCTGTATCAGGGTGATCGGCAAGGTCTGTATGCGCGTGGCTTGTCCTGCAGCTCTTGCAACGTTCCTAACCTGGCTCGTAGTATAAAGCGGATGTATGCAGTAGGGGTGCGCGTGTGGCATCGCCACCGCTCCTGGCTTCTGGGTCCCCGCCTTTAGCGCAGAAGTTCCTTACTCAGATACTAGGGAGTATGAATTGTAATTCCGGGTTCTTGCTCTAAATCAGAGGATGACACATGCAGGCAAACGCGGACTGGGCCATGGCAGAGGAAGGCAGTGCCGACCCAGGACATAGCAGTGAAGAAGAACAAGCCGCAGCTGGAACAAGGACCCCAGTTACACCAGCAGCAGCAGCTGAAGAAGATATACAGGCAGCTCCTGCAGACGATACCGTGACGACAAGTCCAGAGAAACCCCCCTTAGCAGCAGCCGGTAACGGTCCTGATCCAGACCCTCCAACTGCTGATAGTGATGATAATGAAGATGAGGCTAGAGTTGGGTCCCCTCCAGCGGGGAACCCTGTTAGCAAGCAGCAGCAGCAGGAAGCAACTGCTGTTGTTGAGAGCACACAAGCAGCTGCTGCTGGTGGGAACGTCGTGGAGATGGAGCATGCGGATTTAGAGCATAGAGCAGCAGCAGAAGCAGCAGCAGATAGCGTGGAGGAAGCCTCTGGAAAGCAGCAGCCTCAGTTGCAGGGCAACAAGGACCTAGAAGCAGTAGATGACAAAGGACCCAGGGGTGAAGATGGGGGCGCCAACAAGCAGAGCACCAAGGACAGCAGCAGGGCACAAAAAGAGAAAGACAGGGACAAGAGAAGGAGCAGTGGGAAGCGGGAGCGCAGAAGCAGAAGCAGAGAACGGCACCGGGATAAAGAGGGTGATAAGGGGAGGGACAGGGAGAAAGATCGAGAAACTAGTGCAGACGGGGAGGGTAATAGGAAGAGAGCAAGCAACGATAAAGAGAGGGATGGGGAGAACAAGGCTCAGAAAAGGAGCAGTAGGGATGCGGACCTGGGCAAGAGTTCAGCTAGGTTGAGGAGCAGCAGGAGCAGGAGCCGCAGCAGAGGAAGGGGCAGAGGCAGAAGCGGGGAGAGGGCGAGAGGAAGGGATAGGAGCCGGGATAGGAGCAGAGATCGAGGCAGGGATAGGAGCACAGAGGACAAGCACAGACGCAGAGACAGGAGCAAAGATCGCAGGGACAGAGACAGAAGCCCGGATCGCGACAGGCGTAAGGCCCGCAGCAGGAGCAGGAGTAAGAATCGTCGCAGGGGAAGGAACAGCCGCAGCAGGAGTAGGAGCAGAAACCGGGACCGTGATCGCCGGCGCCACCGGAGCAGCAGCAGGGGCAGGGAGTCCCGCCAAGATCGCAGGGGGCACAGAAGTAGGAGCCGGAGCAGGAGCAGGGAGCGGCCCGACAGGGGTCGTGACACTGGTGTGGATCGGAAGCAGCTGCGAGCTGAGGAGGCTAGCAGGCGCCGCAGCAGCAGCAGAGGGGGAGGGGGACATCGCAAGCGCCGCAGCAGCCCCAGCAGGAGTAGGAGTCACAGCAGAAGCCCCAGCCGGAAGCAGAGCAGGAGCAGGAGCCACAGCAGCAGAGGGGGCAGTCCTAGCAGGGAGGGAGGAGTCCAGCAGGGGAGGGGCTCCCCATCTCCCATGCGAGTGGATGTGCCAGCAGTGGATGAAGCGGAGCTAGCCAGGTGAGTCACTCCTGCAACGTCTTGGGCTTCAGAATGGGAGGGTTGCTGTCTCAACTATGTTGGTGTCAAGAGGGGAAGCCCAGAGCCAACCTGTGCTGTGAACAAGTCACATCTGGTGGAATATGAAAGTAGTATGCAGGCTCCATGAGAGGGCATATGCTGGTAGCTTGTTTGCTAGAGCGGGGTTCACCTGAATGCGATACCTGGTCCTATTCGTGGTTGTTGCTACAGCTTGGCTTTAAACGTTCGTTTTGCTGCTCCTGGTGCAGTGCCATCCAAGTATATCTGCAAGAGACATGCTAGGATGGTTCCAAAGGCACTTTGCAGCCTCCTTCTGGCTTTTTCCCTTATACTGCTCAGTGTTCTGGTGCTGGGGTTCACCCTCCCTAAGAACTGCTGGATCCCTGTACTGATTAGATGGGATGTTGCATTACTCGCCACCTTAGAGATAGACCAGGCATCACAGCAATTACCCAGCACGGTAACGGCTCCATACTGGTTCAGTTTGTACACGTATATGTTGCTTTGGGTTATCCAATCTATGCTTCCCCTGGCCTATGGGCCTATGGTATATCATGCATTGTGAAAGTACTGCGGCCGCTGCTGTTGTGCTCTTTTCACCTCCCAGGAAGCAAGCTGAGCTGGAAGTTCAGCTGGTGGATCAGGAAGTGACTCGCCTGGTGGAGGAATACATTGAGAGGAGGGTGAAGGAGGTGCTGGTCAGTGAACATGTGCAGGCATCCCTAGCGGAGCGGCTGCAGGTAGGTGCTGCACGATCTCAAAACAAGTTCTGGTGACTTGGGATGTACTTGGAATAGAAGGCGTAGCAGTATTGCATATCAGGTCGTTGTCACTGTCTATGAGCAGTGAAGGTTTTGAAGGGATTGACAGAGCTGTGTCACCCGATCAGGTAAAAATGAAGTGATTATAAGAAGTCTTTTGGTGATGACAACTATGAAGGGAGTAGCTTGGAGCTGCTCCAAGCCACTGGCCCTGGCCCATTGTGTTTGGTCAGCTGTGATTGGTTTGGTTGGCTAGCCAGGGTTTCATATGTCCATCCTGCAGCGCTGTTATCTGGACAGCTTCAGTATAAAAGTGTCATAGTGGCCTCTCCAAGTACAGCCCCAACACGGTCAATGGGCTAAACCAAAATGTTAGCTCACTTGAGCTGTCCATGTTGTTATTCCTCCTTACACTTTGATGTGATGAAATGACGTGCAGGATGGCTAATCCATGTGTGCGATGTGGCTTGGCACCGCTTTACTGACATGCATCTTCTGGCTAAGCGGACGGTTTCACTTAGCCGGTCCATTTTACTTTTTGTTGGGTTATGTCTATGACTAATGCGAAAAGTTTATGGTAGCAAACTGCTGTCTACTGTCCAGGCTGAGCGAGCTGCCATGGAAGCCGCTGTTGAGGAGGAGTTGGCAGCAGAAGCCAGAGCAGCAGAGGCAGAAGCTGAGAAGGCACGCCAGGCCATTGCAGCTAAACAACAGGAACTGCTGGAGCTGGAGAAGCAACAGGAGAGGGAGGTGGGTGGGGACGTGTGGGGACCGGGGGGATGGGAGGCGGGTTGGGGGTGGAGGGGTTGGGTGGGAGGATAGGGGGGGGGGGGCTGCTGGAGCTGGGGAAGCAACAGGAGAGCGAGGTTGGGGAGTTTCGGGATGACGGGGGTGAACAGGGGGGGGGGGATGAAGGGGGTGTTTGGGGGGGGGGGGCTTGACTCTGAGGTGCATCTGGGCCTAGGTTGTGTTTAGCATCCTTCAGAAAACCTTGCTTGGTAGCACATGGTCGCTGCTGCTTCAACTACATTCTTATGACTGAAGGGGTGAGAAATTGGTTTGCATGTCGCTTGTTTCTGCCACTGCATCGCTGGTACACCGTCGACATCAAGTGGAGCCTGTTTTAAGGCTGGTACCTAGCTATATAGTTCTAAGCACCCATGGTAGGACAATCTGAAAGTGAGGGACATTGATACCATCAGGTTTGTCTGTTCTGTCCTATCTGCAAAACGCGATTATTGGGTTCATGTTTTGCTGGATCTCACATACTGCTCATGTTACTGGCTGTTATGCAGAAGGAGGATGCTGCCCGTCGCCGTGAAGAGGAAGAGCGCAGGCGTCATGAAGCACACTTGGCAGAACTGCAGCAGCAACTGGAAGCAAAGAAGAAAGAAGAGCAGAGGTGAGGCAGAAATTGAGAGTCATCTGGCGTTGATGTGTGAGGTGTTTGTCATAACTGGTTCGCTAATTCAGTACTTGACACGAAGCAGACACATGCGTGAGAAGACGCAATATGGGACACAATGGCAAGTGGGTGTGGTAAGCGTGTTGGCTGTAAGGTTTACAATCACGAAAGAAGGTAGTAAGCAAGGTAGAATATTCTTATACCTTTGGCAACATCTTTAGCAAGGAAGCAGAAGTATATGTACGGTAGTGTAGCCCTTACAAGTGTGCAAGGCAATGTTATCAGTGTGCAAGGCAATGTTATCCCCCTTCTTGATAGCGGTGCCCAAAGCATGTAGGAGACTGGCCGTCGACATACCACCTCATGCCTCGCATCCAGTTTAATAGTGGAGGAAGATTTTATCCCCTATTTATCAAGCTGTTAATAAGTCCCAAGGATGGTACTAACAAAAAGGAAGATGGAAGAATCAATCATATATTCAATCGGATAGTTTAAAAATGCAGCGACAACTGGTTGAGATATGTGCCTGAATCAAGAATAGCAAGTGGCACCTCCAGACCCTCACTCACTGACCAATCTTGTGTCTTGGGAGGCTTATATTGCTGTGCAGCTGATGTTTTGTTTTCTTTTCATAATCCACCCGGCCTGGCCGCTTGTGACCGTGCACTACGGGTGAGCAAAGGAGGAGCCCAGCCCCAGATGATTTGCTTACTTTGGTGCGCTGTGTGCCTGTTAGGGACCCATCCAAGGCCACAGGCTCTGTTTGATATGGGTGCCTACAGCGAGGATAATGTGTTGGTGTTCCTTGCAGGAAGAAGAAAGAGGAGGCTGTCAAAAAGAAGGAGCAAGCAAAGATCCTGGGCAAGGGGAGGCCCAAGATGTCGTTCAAGCTATGACTGGAGTAGGGCGCTGAAAGCAAGCAATGCGGGAATGAAGCAGAAGCTCAGGGAGCCAGTCAGTGTTTGAGGTCTCACTGTTGCCTAGGTACACAGGGCCCTTCAGTCCCTGTGCGTCACCCAGCAGCGCAATACCGTGCGGACATTGCCAGCAGCAGCTCTCATAGGCAACTAGACAGGCTCGTAGGGCTGTGCAATGGTCCCGGCCGTTAACAAGTTAGCAGGGCCCTTCCGCCTCTGCATTATCAAGGATGGAGTGGCACGAGCACTGAGCTGTGAGCCATCCAACACTATCTATTAGGACGCTGTGTGTATGTGACAGCATGCTGTGACTTGCTGTTGACAAGATACTCGGATTTTTGTCTGAAGCTGTGGGATATTAAGTTCCTGGTTCCTGGTTCAATGGCCCGCTGGCCGGTTGGCAGCACGCTGGCCGAACGAGGTCTGCTTAGCCGCTCGCTCTGATAGTAAGACAACAAGCAATACTGGGTTTACTGTTGGCTGCCGTCTGCTGCGTGCACTTCCAAAGCAACTCCTGTGTGTGTGACCTTACATTGGCCGAAACCCATCCGGCACGCTTGCATATTCAGAACCCAGTATTCTCGTCCCCTCGTCTAAACATGTTATGCCACCATTTTACAAAAGAAACAGACATTAAAGGTGCGGCAACCGCAAAAGGGCTGCAGGTCGACTACGACCAAACACCGCCATCGGATGGGTCCAACAACAATGGATTCCACACCACCAATCAATAGGAATATCACGTGGAATATGGCCCAAGAATGGGTTCAAAGATGCATCTTACGACAAGACGGCTTGCAACCAGTGCGCACTAGACAAATCATCAGAAGGGTCTGACTCCAAATCAAGCACATGCCAGAGCACCAGCCAAGACCCAAGCAAAAAGCCAGCTAGACTTCAACCAGTTCCGCATCAGACAAACCACCAGAGTGACTGATTGGACTCCGAATCAAACATATCCAAATATTGACCTGCCGGGAGCAAGATGTCCTGTAAGTCCACCACATCAGTACAACCATTCACCTCCTGCATGAGAGGGCCACTCATCAGAGAAGAGAGCTAACTGCTGCAGATAGAGAAGGCGGGAAAACCCTTGGTTCATACCCCGATCATATTATTGCTTGGCGATGGCACAGTAGCAGCAGCTACCACCAGCCAAACATTATCCGCATACATTGAGCAACTACAGACAGCCTTACACATTATTATTATTGTGGGGCGGGGGCGGGGGCACAGTAGCAGCCCCCGGCCCCGCCCCTTTAAGGTGATCATAGGGGACCGTACGGGTTATTATTATTATTACATTTCATGATATGCCATAGCAAAAAGTGCCAGAGGCCCCGCACCTCAAGCTGTCACAAGAGCAGCAAGGTGGAACAGTCTTACATACAATGCCGCTGGCGGGCACCAGCTCACACATGATTCCTTGATTGCTAGCCAATGTCCGTCAGGCCACAGCCCAGAGCACCCAGGCTCCACCATAGTAGCCGCCTTGCAGGTACTGAACGTGTAAAGCAATTCCCTTTGGACTCCCATAGAGGATTCAGGCTTATCCGACAACTGTGGAACCAAACGCATGCCAAAAGGTTTGCCATTGTAAGATTCTCTCACATTAACAGAGCAAGGAGCTCCATCTTGCGGACGTCCAGTGGCATCCACCGTAGCTTAAGCACATGCTACTTTTGCTCTGCTGTGTCCCCGAGGGCCCACTGGCTACAGGCCTGCAGCCCCTGTGCGCCACCATCACCACCAGACCAATCCGCTCAAACCGAAAAAAATGCTTACACTGCACAGCACCCCTCTAGAAGCATACACAAGAATGCCCCCACGTCTCAAGACATCAGCACCCACATTGAATAGTAATATGCACTGCTGATGGGCTTCGCAGCATCAGAAGACAAGTCCAGAACATATTGTATCTCCCCCCCTATCGCATACACATACTGAGAAGCAACTGAGTGATGCTCAAGATGATGATGGGCCAAGGGGAGCTGCTGTTTGGAGTCGCAGTTCTTAGGGCAGCCTCACGTTCACCCCACCTTCCCAGACATAACCAGCAACGGCGGATGGCCAAAACTGCAGAGATTATCTTGCTGGATTGCAGACAACTGCAGCACTTTCCACCAACAGCGGACCCAAAACCTCCGGGGATGTGGAAGGTCTTTATAGCAGAATTCATGCTCACATAGAACATACACTTCACAGGCCGGGATGCACCAGAATTGACAAAGGCACTCTCCATGCCAGCCCATCTATCTCACAGCACGCCCTCCTATCAGCTTACAGAAGTCACACTAGGAGGCAGCAGATGACACTTCCTCATTTTTGCCCTGATGATTGAAGGAAATGAGGCGTCTTATAAGCAGCCTTTTATCTTTGCATGATCCGACCCTATGCATTTTGTTCCACTGATCTGTCAGCAAGCAGAGCATGACAGCCGCAAGCATATGTAGAACATTCAATCCAGATAAAGCAGAGGTACATGGTACCTTGTCGTTCAAAACACTTGTCGGAGCAATCGGTTGCATGTGTGCCCTTACATGCTTCCACCATACAGACCTCAAAAAGGGACACCATATCATTTTCCAACCTAAGAAGCTTTGCTGCTCTTCCTCCTCTTCTTTACGGCTCTTTCTTTGATTCTTGTGGCTGTGCTGCACTGCTCTGCTGTGCCTGCCCTCCAAAAAGCAAGCCCTGCAAGTTTGCTACACGCTGCAGCAAGGCCCGCTGCTGCTGCTCCTGCTGCTTGGGCACAGGCCTCCCTCCTGGGTGTACTGCTGCCGCTGCTGCTATCCCGCCAGCCGCTGCTAGTGGATGAGATATAGCTGCTGGCTGGTTGCGATTGCGTGTAGGGGCACCAGCAGGAGCAGCTACAGGGGCAGCAGCAGCAGACAGCTCCTTGCAGAGGGTATGGTGGTGAGGGGCTGTGGCACAGGGAGCACTGCTGGGGTTGATGTGCAGCTTCTGCTTCTTGCCTGCTATGGGGAGCTGCTGAAGGTCAACTTGTTCCACCTGCCGCTTCCTTTTGCTGCTGCCAAGGCTGCTGGATAAGGGGGTCTGGAGAGTTTCTTCTTTCTGGGGCACATCCAGCCCCTGCTGGAGACGTGTGCCTTTTGAGTTGGGCTTACTGCACGATGGAAGCCACTGCTGCTGCTGCTGCTGGCCAGCTGGGGCTCTGAGGGTGTGGTGTTGCTGTGATCTGGAGAACCCCTTCCTGCAGTTCTTGGGGACCTCCTCACCATCTTTCTCAACAGTTGCAGCTGATCCAGACTCCTCTCTCAACCTCTTCTTGCTCTGCTGCTGCTCCTGCCCCTTGAGCTGTTGGTTGTAGGCTGCTTGTATTGCTGCTGCTGCTGCCTGCCTGGTGGCAGCAACAACCGTTCCAGGTTGTGCGGCCTCTGCTGCTGCCTCTGCTGCTGCTTTAGCCTCCTTCAGCTCTGCCTTAGCTGCTTTGACAGCCTTCTTTGCTGCCCTCAGCTCCTGTGGGACTAAGCGCCTTGCAGCTTTCCGTTCCAGCCTAGCATGCTTGAGCTTCTCCTCGGCAGCAGTGACAGCAGCAGCACAGGCACCATGGTCCTGTACCTGCTTTGCTGCTGCTGCTTGATCCCAAGCAGCTGCTGCAGGGACTGTCCTGCTGATTTGCTGCTCTGCAGTCTTGCCCCCTGGCAGCTTGACCCCTACTGCTTGCTGCTCTTTCCCTTCCAACCCGACCCTCACAGCCCTGCCGGCACCCATTGCTGCTGCTGCTGTCCCTGTGGCTGGATTGGGCGTTGATGCCGCTGCTTGCCGGGCCTGCCAGGACAGTTGCTGACTGGTAGCCACTGCTGCTGCTGTTCCGTCCCCTCTTGCTCCCTCTCTTGCTGCTGCTCCACCTCCTGCTGCAGCTGCTGATGTGTGCTGGCCAGCAGCTGAGACGCACTGCTTCAGCTCCATGGAGCCAGCAGGTGCTGCATGCTGACCGGCAGCTGCTCCTGCTTGCAATGTCACTGAAGGAGGAGGTTTCAAACACCTAAACCCCTGCTGCACCACTGCTGCTGGACCTGGATCCTTCACTGTGGCAGCTATGATGCTCTTACACACATACCCGGTCATTTGCTGCAACTGTAGTCTAGTGTACTGAGACCACTTTTGAGGGAAATTGAGCTTGGCCATGCAAGCAGAGACAAGCCAACTGTGTACATATAGTACCCCCAGGTCATGTTGCCGGGCTGCTTCCTCCTCATCCCTGAAGTCTCCCAACCGCACCTGCTGGCCTTGGGTCCACAGCCCCGACCTCCAGACTCCAGGATGTTGAGCACTAACACCAATGTAGCACGACGACTTAATCCATTTCTTTGGTTCCCCTAGTCTCGCTTGCATGTCTGCAACCGCATCATCACTGTATTGGTTCGCAGGAAAGTTGGTTTTCGTGCCCTCCCTCCCGCTCCTAGCCAGCAGGCCCAAGTCTGCAGCTCGAGCAGCCTCCTCGCATGTGGCATAATTCCCAAGGAAGTACATGGATCTTTTGCCAAGGACTCTAATTTGGGCTGAGAATGGTTTGCTTTTATGGCGATTAACTACTACTCCCTTGAATTTTGCGGGATCAGCTTCCTTCTCAGCGGTCTCCATGGGCCCTGGCAGCTAGAGACAGGAGGGCCTTTTGCAACAGCGCAGCGGCCCTACAAACAGTGCAAGAAACAGTGAGTCAACTCGGGGCCTTAGAGGAATGTTGCTGAAAATCATTTGGGCTGGCAATGATAACATCCCTCAACAGGATATGTATGCCTGGTGCAAGACATCGCATGTCATTGGACAGTCACACATACTCATAAACACCTAAGAGCAGCTTAGATTGGTAGGACGTCAGAGTCCAAGCAGCAAGGTAGGAACCACAGAAGTGCATATGTGACGATGACTCATGAACAACAAAGTACATGTACCAATTTTGGTGATATATCATATGGAGCTCAGGTTGGCATGCATATGTCTGATCTTGCAGCACCTCTGTAGCCAGGGTCAGCTCGCTATCAGGCTGAATAGCTCAGTGTAAAGTTCTTTTCAGTTCTGCAATGGTAGATGTGTAGTCAGGCAGTTACAACCAGGCGAATCACTAAATGGAACCAGCACAGCTGCATGTATGAACCATGCCTTGTTCAATCCCTCGTAATGTCACTTTGTATCCTAACGACTGTTCTCCTTCACACAGGATAGAATGAGGTAAGGTGGCTCTGAGCAAAGTTTGATTCCTGCATGTAATGTGACTTTTTGTTTCAACCTAGATTGCAACTGCATGCCTTATTGTTTACAACCTGCCACAAGGAGCCTGCACCACAGCAGCCCTGGGCGGTAGACTTCAAGGCTGAAGTTCTGCTAGGATTGGGCCTCTATTGCATACCAAAGCACAATTTACGTCTTGCAACGATCACATTGCCTGCAATCCATGTTTAACTCCAGGGGTGCGGTGACATACTTCATTCTTCAATGTACAAATGAGGACCCGTATCCCCTTTAAACCATTCCACACCATAACTGGTCTAGATTGGTCACTGAAAAGTTACTGTGTAATGCTATACAATTGGCTCGCCAAGCATGCTTGTGGCCAGCTTGATCACTGCATGCCAAGTGCATGTATGTGCTTCCATGTTCATGAAGGTGCAGAGCCTCAGCAAGCTTACCTAAGCAGCAATCATATGTAACAGTCGTCTTGGGTCTCCCTCCAGCAATGTAAAAAGCAAGCGTGCAGACTTGATTTAATGCGGCTGTGCACAAAGGTAGCAATCCTGTTAGGACAAATTCCCCGCACTCGGCAACCCCTATACGTGGGTGCTGCCCTTCTGAAAAGTACACCAAGCAAAATAGTAAGAATAAGCATATTTCGACAATCAGACAATTTACCTCCATCTACTGCGCCTTTGTTCCAGCAGGTATAAAGCCTGAAAATGGCTAAGCTGCTTACATGTGGCGACCGTACGGATATAGATCGGGAGCAGCTCTCACTCAGATGGAAATTCGCCTAAAGAATTGACTTCCGGGCACGCCTGTGGGTCTCTAATCGTTAACAGCGGCCCTCCGAATATGCAGCCCTGCATGAAGACTCAAAGTACGGCAGATAAAGGCATACAGCTTCACGCTTACAGCTCCCAAGAAACCGTTGCCCCATCCAGTCTCAATCACAGGTAATCGGGCATGTCCACTTGGCACTTGCCAAACGTCCCGGCAGTACTCCAGTCACCCTGGGGCACTGTTGTCACCCTCACTGGTCAGCACTACTTTCCTAGCAGCCTGGTCAGCAGTCTGTCTCGAACGCGATCATTTGTAGAATCTGATTGAATCGGCAAGCGCAATGAAAGACGAGACTCGTCTGAGTCACCCCCGCACTTTTTCCTCACACCCATCACCTGGCCTTGATGGACTGGAACTCCGGACCGCCTGGGACCACTGCTGACAGGCCACCGAGTCTCCCTGCAGCGTAAGGCATACTGCCGCTGGTCTGGGCTGCCGTGGCCTCAGTTCCAAACCGCTAGAAGCTACAGTAATCTCCCCTGCCACTTCTTGAGTTGCTAGTTTAGTGTTCAGGGTTTAGGTCACCCACCCTCGGTGCCCTGCCCTCGCTCTTTATCACCTGACTGTCTGCTGCATTTCTCCCTACGTTTGTCTTGACTGGCGTCTCTTCCAAGCCCTAAGTATCCAAGTAACGTTACTAACAAGCTTGGAATTGCAGTGGAACAAGGTGACAGTAGACAGAAATCTAAACAAGCAGCAAAAACGGCTGGCTCACAGCAAAGATTCTCTTGCATTACCCAAGGATCAACCACAGCACAAGCAGTAACAATGCACTGCTTAACAATTGAGTAAGACTGCCCCCTGGTTAAAACTGGAGTGTCCGGCAAGATTTTACTGTACAGTACAGAACCATAGGACTGACTGACTACTAACCGATTTTTAGCCACCTCGACTGAATAGAAATTCCTTTTCAAACTGCCCCCCTGGCTGGGTACTTGCAGTTAGGGGACGAACATGAGCACATACCCCTATTGCAACATTCCACTTCATCACTGCAACACCAAAGACAACTCTTCTTTTGAAGTCCTTAGGCGCACTGCACCACATGACTGAAGTCCATTCAGACCCACCTACACCTGCTATTCAGCACCCTTGCCTCGCCTGCCATCCCTAACATTGCGTACCATGTCATGCTCTTTCTTGGAGGATCACTGCTTTTAAACAAGGCAGCCCAGCGCGTCTACATCCTACATTGATGATTCACGGAAGATCCGGCAGACAGCATGCACAACAGACACACAGTACATGCTTGTAACCAGATCCACCCCAGCAAACAAGCACACGAGGGCTTGTAACCTCCTATGGTCAGCAAAACAGCCAATGGTACCAATATGAGGCAGGCCTGCAGACATGCCTGTCACAGTAAATGTGAAATCCTGGTGTTTATGACGGATTGGGCAGCCGCTCGTCCAGACCATGACCGCAGCTTCATTTTGTGTGTGGAGTAGTGAGGCGCAGTGAAGAACCTGGTGTGCAGAACCCGGCACTGGACCACTTGCTGCCGCAGACACAGATGAACCTCAAAAGCACAACTGACTGATGAAGCCAGTGAACCTACTCGATCAATCCTCCACTCAGCTGTTCAATCAGCCTTGGCAGCTGCCTGCACGGGTGCATGTGCTCTGCTTGCTGGGCCGGTGTCCATGCCATCTACGCCGACAAGAAGTCATTGACTAGCCACAGTGGCAGTACTTGCGACAAGCTATGCTCTGCAGTTGCTGCATTGCAGATTGAGTCCAACATGTGGTAACGGCCTTCCTGTACAACCCCTCACTTCCACCTCAGACCCTTGTCAGCACATGGACAGCAGATCACATGGTGCCTGGAAATATCAAGAGGACTATTAAGAGAGTCCCTCTAGCATTTCTCCGTCGCCCGGGGCATATACGACCTACGAGTTCCTTCTGCTGGCATTCGTGCCCACTTGTGTAAACAGCAAAACCAGAGACTGTCCTTGAACCCCAAGGCAGCTCAGCCATATGGAGTGCACCCTTTCAAAAACCATCCCTTCCCAGGATGAGTCCCATTGATTGGCCCCAGAGGTTCTGCAATGTAGTGCACCTCTCATTGAACATCTCCTCTGCTACAGGCAATAAAGCTTTGACCCGCTGAACCCTGTCTTCTGTGAGGGGGTGGGTACTGAGTAAGGCAGTGGGCATATGATGACCTGCAGACAGCCAGCAGGAGCAGCAGCAGGAGGAGGTCAGGAACTATCGTCATGTTATGAGTACAATACATGAGTGAAACAAGCACAGTAACTCCCTCACTCCTAGAAGTGAAGAAAGCTCCACGGGCCCTGAAACGAGTAGCTCCAGCAGAATCATCCAAGATGTACGATCTTAGCGTCACAGAGATGCCAAGATGGACGGCCCCTAGTTGTAAGTGAGCACAAAGGGGGAGCGCTACATCGCAGGACCATGTGCTGCCTCAAAAAATGGCAAAGTCCTTTAGCAGTCCATTTGGACCCATGTGCCTGAGAATGCCTGAACTAGGAATCCCATTTGGCCAAGTACAGAAATTAAACAACTATGCTAACCAAACAGTACCCTTGAAAAAAGGTGTAAAAGTGCGCAGATAGTCCTTATTGAATCTGGAGGACTGTGCACTAAGATGTGCAGGTCAACACCTCCGCAGGCTCACCTGACTTGTCTTCTTGTGATTCCAGCTTCCCAAGCATGCTGATGTTGGCTCGCGGGTCGTAACATGCTTCTGCTAGCAGCCGAATACCAATGGCATCTGCCTCATGCTCGGCAGCCCTGCAATGCATTGGGCAAAGAACTGATACTTCTTGGGCAGTGCTACAGCAACAGTTACCACGGTCTTAGGATCCATTCGAAAGTGTCTTTGCTGAGTCCAACCTCTCCAAAACAATGTGTTTTGTCTACTAGGCATCACCCAGCTAAAGCTTAAGCTAGATAAAGCTTGTTGAGCACATATGTATTATCTTGTGAGACCCCATAACTCGCTCAAAATCAAATAAAGTTGTACTGCTGGATCCCCCCAGTTAGGCACTTCATCTACATGTCAAACACTTTGCATTGGCCCCTTCAAAGGCTCTAGACTTCTCCAAAAGACTAAATGCCAAGCTTTGGTGTGCTGCTGCCTCTAATGCTTTGCAGCTCAGTGCTTGCACATGGTGCTATGACCTCACATGATATGCAGCACGTTTGGCCGACTCCTGTGACTTGTAACCATGCTCTCCTAGCTGCCTTGCCTAAGGGGCTGGGTTACAGAAGCTACACTGCTTCCATTCATCACATGTTCCCAAGTGGATGGCAAGCATTTCAGCCATTGGTAAGCAATCATGCCAGGGCCATACCTAGCTATTGCACCTGCTGCTGAAATGCAATATGCACCAAAAACCCAGTTGCTATTGCCCATGATGCACCGCCTAGTCATCTGACTGTGCTATAAGAAGGCATCAGCGCTGATATCAGGTTGTTTACTGTAAGCCTGCTACTGCCATTGTCTGCAAGAGCCAGATCACAGCCTATAACGAACTGCTGACTTGCCTCTCCTGCCAAAGGGACCCAGCCAAAGGGACCCTGCACAACCCCTACAATTACCTGGTTTGCACTTAACTACCCCACTGGTTGGTTAAACCGGACAGCTATTGCTGCTGCTGCCCCGCGTTTACTCATCTCCTGACCTTCCCCTGTGCATTACCACCCCTGGCCGTACCTCGAGTAAGGGAAGAACACCCCCAGCAGAACAACTGACGTAGGCAACCTGAACCCCAGTACCAAGCTGGTGATCAGATTCAATGTTCCTGTAAGCTGCAGTTGACTCATACGTTCTGCATGATGTCTGGCCAACACATGTGCGGTCTCATGGGCTAACACAGCAGCTAACTCATCCTCTGAGCTCATTAAGCGTAAAAGGCCTGCACAGGAACGAAATGATTGCCTCAGCCATTTCCTAGCAAGCCAATTCCTAGTGGTGTTCGTAGCAAGTGTGGCAATATTACTAGGAAAAACTTGCATGCAAGCTAACTCATCCCTCTGCGGTCATCAAGCATACAAGACCTGCGCACAATTGAGCACAATTGCCCCATCAAACCCTCTAGCCTTGGTAACTTCTAGCAAGAAATGCCCCTGCTCAATTCTCATCAATCTGGCCAATACCACTAGAAGGAACATGCACTGAGGAGCTAAGTAGATAACATTCTGAGGTAAGGCAGCGGAGAAAGCTTGCATACAGTAACATATCACCAATATCACATCAGGCCCCTGCAACAAAGTCCTCTCCTTCTGCTCATTCATCAATGTGCCTATAAGCAAAATAACATTAGCAGCTCCAAGCATGCCTGTAGCTCCTCCAGATCATGCTCAACACTATGCCTTATGGACACGGACACTCAAGGCTCAAAGTTCGGGTCCTCTTTTCTTCCATCTTAGACCTATTCCCGCTTCTGTCTCGCCCCCTTCCTCCGAAGGGTTGCACTTCTCCCCTGTCCCTCTACCTCTCCCCTTCAATCTTCCTCTACCCCCTTCCCACTCACCTCCCCCAACAGCCGGCCCCCTGTTCCCATAGCCATTTCCAGCCCCACTTATGTTATCACCACACTGCTTCTTCCTGCCTTCCACCCCTCCCACCCCTCTGTGTACATCTGACCCTTGGCCCCCCTCCCCCCCACTGGCTACCCTATCACCCTCCCCCCCCCCCCGCCCCCTGCCCTGCTTTCCCCTCTGCACCACCAAACCCCTCCCTTCCTACCCCTGCCTATCTTTCCCAATCCCCCTTCACCTGCCCCCCTCCCCCCTCCCCCCTCCCCCTTCCCCCTCTTCCTACTCCTCCTATCGCCGCACCCCTCCTCACCACTGCTCTCCCGTCTCCCCCCCTCTCCCCCTTCTCCCCCCTCCTCTCTCCCACTTCTCCCACTCTCTCCCCCTTCCCCCCACATCCCTCCTCACCCTTTCCCCATCCATCCCACCATCCTTCCCACCTTCCCCCTCTCCCCTACCCCCCCAACCCTTTCACCAATGGTGTATCCATGTATGTGCCCATTTGCAATTGGCATTGGACTCCTGAAAAGCTCTATCCCCTCCCCCTCACCCCTCTCCCCGAGGTCCCCGCCTCCCAGGGGCCCCCTCCGTTCCCCCCCCCCCCCCGCCCCCACCCACCCGCCCGGGGGCCCTTCCCCCCTTCCCATCTCCCATCACCGGGTCTCACCCGTATACACCACCACCTTTCCCCCAGGGACCACAAAAGCATTCACAGTTGGCTGATCCACCACCAGGAACTCCCACTCCTGGTCCTTCATATGCTGCCAGTACCCACCACCTGAACCATCTGAGGCTACCTAGGAGCAAAGTACAATATCTGAACTTCAGCCCGCTACGACACTAACCATCTGAGGCCACCTATGAGCAAAGTACAACATCTGCACTTCAGCCTGCTACGGCACTCCAACAAAGTGCATGCACAACGATTGAGTTGTTGCTAGGCATACCTGACAGTGGTTGCCATACCCATATCTGCTATTCAAGCATACTTCCGCATGCTATTGCTGTCTGCAGCTACCGGTATGCAACTCCTTGTTGGTACTGACAAGAACCACATATACTTTCCAGAATATGATTTGGTTTTGAGAAAGTGAATGGCTTCTGAGAGCTGTATTCAAATCGCCACCTTTGTGGGTGACGTACACAACAGCATTTGGCAAGTTAGCTAAAAGGCTTGATGAATAAGCCAAAAGAGTGACATTTGCGCATGGCATACCCGACTTCATGCTGCAAGCAAACTGAGTCCTCCATGAAACAGACTCAGAACCGCATCTGGTGTTTGTGCTAGCCTAGGTGCAAACCCTCCTTGATTCTTTCATGCCCTGACCACAATCCTAAGGCAACTTCTTCACTCTGGTGGGCTTACCTTGGCAATGCGCATGCCCACCCGTTTGACCACTTGTGTATACGGGTGGTTGGGGGGCACTAGTGTGTTTGACTGCACAGCTTCTCTTTTGACCTGCAGAACGCCAAGAGGTATCAGCAACAGCAGAAGCAGTAAGGTTCAGATCTCATACATGTACAGGCTAAGGGATAAGAGTATCCAACATGAACAGCTTCAGGCGGTAAACACAACACAATCAGAGCCCAAAGCTGCCAGGCAATGTGACATTTAAACTTAGGTGAGCATGCAATGTCTGAACACAGTCACTTCCCCCCGTGTTGCAGTAGAAGAAGCGGCACTCCAGTGCGTGTTGCTTATGGGATCATGCACAGAAGGTGCCACCCTAATCCACCTAATGATAACTACTTTGAAAGGGTCGCAGCTTAACAGAATAGGAGCTTTCTACAGAGAGCAGGTTCTCAATAGGAGCTTTCTACTGAGAACCTGCTCTCTGCTATGTTGATCAAGGCAGCAGACATACTGCAGCAACACATGTACAGCAGAAACATCTGCAACAGCTCCTACTGCTCTCACCTCGTCAAAGGTATGTTCTCCTACTGTTCTCTCCATGGCAGGGGTCACCAGCATTATGGCATGCTTTCGGTACGTAAACGGAACTTCTTCTAGGGAACGCAGGTAGTAGATGAACCCAAAGGTGCCTGCTCCTGCAGCTGCTATCATGTACTTCCGGGAGTGGTCGTACCGCTGCCCAAAGTGCTCATAACCCCTGGGACAGCACCAAAAAGACGCAGTAATTCATTGCATTGTTCTCTGGTTTGCCCTGCAATTGTTAACTGCAAGCCAGTGCATGTTTGCTGTAGCCATGGCAGTGAAGATGGAAGGCCATTCAAACGGATCTGTCAGACCTCTTTAGTGTTCTAGCAGTGCCAAGCAGTCCGCTTCTGCTTGATGTGGTGAATGGTTGAAGGATAGCATTTTGTATGTACTGGGTAGTCCCTTATGCCGGTGCTGCTTGGGCAAGCTCATTGCAGTGCCTCCATTACAGTCATAAACAGCATGCCCCCAGGTCGTGTGCACCGCTGCCAGAGGTTGCTTTATCCCCTGTGATGTCACTGTACCGCCTCAGCATAGCCCTCAAGAGTGGCAATAGCTGTGGAATGCACCGTTCAAGTAAGGCCAGAGGTAGCCACGCCTATCGAAGCCCGCATGGTTTATACCTGCTGTCTACCCAGCTCGTCCGCACGGAGCCCGCCTGCCATGCCTCTGCCTGCCATGCCTCTCTACTGGCTGCTCGTAGCTTCCAGAGCTGGCTCGGTAGCCTCTGTGATAAGCGTCTAAACATCAGTGGAGCGGTAGCTTCAGGCCCTTGACATCTGGAGTGGGTGCACCTCAGGCGCCACTGGAGATATTTTCAGGAGCGATCCATGCGCTCGGGTAATCCGACTACACACTCTGATACGCTCCATGTGAAGTTGTCCGTCTGTCAAAGGCCAGAACCATCTTCATGGTCACTTGTAGCACTCCGCTACACTCGGTTACGGTGAGACCGAGCAGTACTGCAGGCTTGACGCCCAGGAAGCACGCCTTGATGCCCATTGCTACATCAATCACGGCCTATACTGGAGTGACGGTCACCGCGTGTGCTGACGTCCCTTTCAGACGATACATGGACGTCGCGTGCCGGACTTTGACGTCTTTGCTGTGACAAGGAATCAAATTAAGCAGTACATGTGGGAAAGGAACATATGATGCTTTCTTGGTATGGTACTTCGAGGTGCTTAACATGCAGATGCTCTCTTGGAGTTCCGCATGTTACCCCCTCTGTTTACACACAGCCGCAACCCTGGATCGAACGCAAGAGGCAAAGACTGCATGCCAGCCGTAGAGATACAGATGCCGTGCAACCACCAAACCCAACGCAGCAACCTGAGCCAGCAGAAGAGCCTGACCTGGATGCTCAGCTAGATGCACATCTGCGGCAGATACTGCACGAAATGGACCCTGAAGGCTTGCTGGTAGGCACGTCCAACCCATGCCATATAGCGCATTTGTTCTGCTCTTAGCCTGTGAGACATCTGATTTGAAGTGTAATGCAGCTCAGCACTCTGTAAGGTCGAGATTGCACCCCTTGTAATTTGCTTTTCCAGTGGGACATCCAAGTGAGCTGCGTCATCATTGCTGTTCTTCAGGATGACAACAAGATGCTCCTTGGAGATGATTGGGAGGACATGCAGACCACTAACAGCACTAGGCCAGACAACAGCAGCAGCAGCAGCAGCAGCAGCAGCAGCAGCACCAGTTCACCAGAAGGTGGTCCAGCAGCAGCAGCAGCAGCAGCAGCAGCAGCAGCAGCAGCAGCAGCAGCAGCGGCAGGACCTGAAGTTGATGACTGGGACATAACCAGTGACGACGAAGCACCTGAAGGAGGGCTACCCGAGGCAGTCAGCATGGTAAGATCACTTGAACGCTTGCACTGTGCTAATCTATATGAGTCATGCAAATGCAAAAGGCTCTGGCCGAGCCGTAAAAAAGAGCCCCATAGCTTACCTTGCGCCTGTCGCTGACACCCGCTATCCACCAGCCTCATATCCAATCCACCTTAACACTCCAGCAAGCAGCAATGTTACAAGCTAACTGCATACAACTGGAGTTGCAGCAGTGGGATGCTGTGATTGTGAGCACCCCTGCTGTGGCTGCATACCTCCTTCTGAGCTTAGTTAAGAGAGACCACTGCACAGCCCTCTGGTCCATGCAGCACCCAAGCATGACTGCAACCATTTTCTTAATGGGGTGGGGTGGGTAAGTGCGAGAGATAGAGAGCCAGAGGGCTGCGAGTTTAGAATGCTGAGACAAGTAGATCGTAGGTTGAACCTAAGAACTATCTTACATTGCTAACTCTGAAACCACTTCCACTCGTATGTGGCATGCCTGGCCGTTACCAGGCACAGGCAGTGTACCTCCTTTTGAGCTTAGTGAGAAGAATGGTTGCTAGATTGGATTAGACAGCAGCATGAACAGCACCAGCAGCTCAAATGCACAAATAGAGGAGCACATGACTTTGCAGGCAGTTGTGTGAGCAGCAGTTTTGGCAGCATCCAACCAGGATACGCATCATATTGTCATATGTTGTCATTGTTTTGGTTGCAAGAGAGAGCCATCTCATATTTTGTTTCACTGGGCTGCATTTGTAACAGCTTGAGATGCGGGGCCTATGATACCTCTTTTGCTATGGCGCACCTGTGTCACAAAATGGAGTAATAACACATCCTGAAAGGTCAGCGGCACCACAGGCCAAAGCGTGGGTGGCGGCGGTCGGGGCCTCGGCTTGCCGCATAACATTAATTGGCCTCTCCCATTGCCTGTAATGGTCGGACGTTACCGTCCTTTTGACTGTTGTCCTTTCTGTGCTGTTGCAGACTCATGGGCAGTACAAGCAGAAAGCATCAGTATTACTGGAGCTGCTGAATGCCGGGCCTTCAGGTTGGGAGCAGCAGCTGGCAGTGGTGCGGGAACATCTGGACCAGGGAATGCTGGCAATGCTGGCCAGGCGCATAGAATTGGCGCTGAAGATGGAACAGGTAGGCCAGGAGAAATATCAGGGCCCTAGAATTTAAACTAAACCCTTCCAAGATTAAAATTGGACCTTTCCCGCCTACCTTCGTAGGAAGAGGTTGGGGTAGGAGGTGTTAGGGCAGATGCATTGTGTTTCCGTTTAGGTGTCTGCTTGCAGCTTAGTGCACTTCTCTGCTCTCAGACCTGCTGCCTGTTGCTCCTCCTTCCCAAAGCAACTGTTGGGGCATAAGTTCCACCAGCCCTGTCGCCTGCCAGCAGCACTGCAACAACTCCAACTTAATTTTAAGTTGGGGTTGTTGCAGCTAATGCTCCTGCTTGGGCTTCAACCCCTCCTAACTTCCATCCACAGTGAGGGAGAGGGGTCCTAGCCCAACTGGGGCAGTGAAGGTGTTGCAGGGCTTACCTGGGCCTCTCTTCATTGCAAACTCTGCATGGCTGCGTACCAGAAGTCATTCGGTCTACCCTTCCAGGCTGGACTGCAGACCGAATCCTATGGTGGTGGCACCTAGACATGGCGCCAAATGGCACCAACACCTATCTCTATCGCCCACTCTTATTGTGCTGCTGCAGGACTCCAGGACCATTGAGACCCTGCAGGAGCTAGAGAGCATCCTGAGGCTGGAGTATGAGCGGTCACAAGCCACTCCTGCCATGCGTCTACTGGATGACGTGTTGGAACTGCTGGGGGATGAGCCAGAGGCCTTTGATTATCAATTTAGAAAACAGGACGCAGGACGGCGCCTACGAGATGCTTTTCTTGGAGGTGAGATGGTCATGGGGCTTTGCCGTGCTTAGGGTTGGAGGGTCAGGGCATGGCAGGGAGTGAGTGCAGGAGCAAATGAGGAAACACACCTCTTGTGAATTGCTTGCTTTATTGGTTGGTAGGCTACCAAGCAACTGCAGATCATGGTAAGTTTGGTCTTCCATGGCTTAGAAGTCTTCAAATGTATGTCAACTGCATGGATGGTGTATGGCTTTGAATTGGTCCTTGTCCTTTGTTTTCTGCAATGCCACTTACCCAAGCTTAACAGGGTCCACTCCGTCAAGACATTTAGGATGGTTATCTTTCCTTTCCCCTGTTTAATTTGGAATCTCATGTGCAAGCTTAGTTTATCAAGATAAGCACAGTCTCTCTGCTTTTGTAAGCAACACCATAGCATTAAAAGCTTCTTTGAACTGGAATGAAGGAATTCTTATAGCATATGTGCCTTCTTTGCCTCGTCAGTCTATATGTCGTTCTTGATTTAGAGAGGTTGTGGGAAGAGTCTGCACTCCATCTCTCTTTCATTCGTCTTCCCTGGCTGTTGCCTGCAGGTGGTCTCCAGAACATGGATGTGTTTGCAGCAGCAGAAGCCCTGGCAGCAGACAGAGCCATGGCTGCTGATCTGCTGCAGGTGGAGGCAGTGTCACCCGTGGCATTCATCGCAGAGGCGGCTGAGCTGCTCAAGGGGGCAACACAGCAAGCACAGCAGCTGCAGGAAGCTATCACACAGGCACAGGTAGATGGGGCATGTAGGATCAGAAATGAAGCAAATTCATGGGGGTTGCATTGCATGGGGCTTAACGGCTGCAGTTCAGGTGTGCTGCTGTATCCAGTTTACTCTCTTCATGCAGTTTGTATTCAGTTTTCGCCCCGTCATTTGTGCCTGCTCTTCACAGGCTCTGAAACTGGCTGCACGGCCAGTGCTGAGGGCGCTGCACGGGTGCAGTGAGCTACATGATATCAACTGATTTGTTCAGTCTGCGGTGATTAGGTGCTTGCCATGGATAACCTAGTACATCTGGGGGGTCAGCAAGGCCACTATTGGGTGTTTAGCGGTGCGAATCCATGGAAAATATGGCCTACTTCATGAAACTATAAGGGTGGGTGCGGTCTTCTTGCTGCATTTGGAATGACGATGCGGGCAAATGCTCTACACCAGCTATTTCGCTCTGGGGTTTCTCCACCTTCGATACGCATGACAAGGCTGCTGTGTGTCCATCAATGTTCTGATCAGTTTGTCCTGCTTGCTCTTGGCACTTCTTGCAGAGGGAGATACAGATGGTACGTAACAAGCAGCCAGAGTTGCTTTCCACACCAGCCGCTCAGGAGCGGCTTCGACAAGTCGAGGAAGCTGAGGGCGTGCTGTTGACACGGAAAGCGGCTATAAAGCAGCTGCAGGATGTGGTAGAGATTGCCAGCAATTTGGAGGTAGCTCCCGCTGATTTGTATATGGGCCCAGCTGCCTGATCCACTTTGAGATTAAAGTTGTGAAGTGATGGCGAAACCTTTGAAATGGTGGCGTCAGCGGTGCCACTAGGTGTTGGTAAAGAGCGAAGGCTAGTATTCGTTGGGGATCACACCCACTAGTAGTCATTGGGAATCGCACCCAAAACCTCTACTCGACTCGATTTTAGACAGTCTATGTGCCTATTCTAAAGCTTAGTTGTAGCATCGCTCTGCTTGCTTTCTCCGCACACACGGCACCGTACTGATTGGCTGGATGCTCACGACAGGCAAAGCGGCAGATGTTATCTTCTGCTGCGAGGCACATATAGTCTAAACATTTCCTGGGTCTCTTGAATGGTCTGGCAGCTTTGGCTCTCTAGCGGTCTCGCCTCTTTGTCTCGATATCTGCTCTCCACATACTAACAAACTGGATGGAGTTATGCCGCGGGTGCTGCACGGCCCGAAAGCTGTGCAGTCATCTATCTCATATATAGTCTAAACATTGCGAGCGCTGATAAACCTTGGTGGCGCAGTTCATTCGCGACTTTGACCTGCCCACCAAAGCTACCCGTAAAACTGGATTGGCTGGCCATCTGCTATTGGGGCGCTCGCCTTCCAGTGCCATGGATATCGAGTGGCGTATCCCAGATATTCTTTGTGACGGCTTGAGGTGCGAGGCCTAGGCTATGAAACTTCTTGCTATGGCATATGGTTTGTGATCTTGTAACATGTCCCCAGCGGATGGCTCAAGAACACCAAATATCATTAAACCCAAGACCCCAATCAAGGCTCAGACAATTAATATATGAGATAGATCACTGCACAGCTTGTCTGCTCTGCTCAGACAATTAATAGGGGCCATAAGATAGACGCAGCACGATCAGTGACAGAAAACCACCAAACCATGCATATCTTCCCAACAAAACAAAAATCCTCCTGATGCGTCATCTGCGGTTGACTTGACCCAGAGGGGTCCAGGCGCCGTCATTCACGGGATGTGGGAATCCAATATTACAGGATTCAGTGCACCGTAAAACCTGCAGCTGCATAGAAAAAGGACAGCCCACAGTTCGCTAGTGTGTGCAGAGCAGATATTGAGAGAAAGACGGGCCTGGTCGCTAGAGTGGCAAGGCTGACAGACGCATCGCTAGAGTGCCAAGGCTGCCAGACCCATTAAGGTTAAGGCCAAGGCAGTTACATGTCACCCACTGCCAACACTATGCAAACAGCATGCTTTGTGACTGGGCAAAACCCCATGTATCCTGTCATACCTCATGCAGTCCAAAAATGCACAGCTGAACAGGCTGCAATGCAAGAGCCAAAGCAAGGGTTAGAGGACCACTGGGACACAGGAATTCAAGCAAACGTGGGAGGCATGGGGAAACAAACCTTACATGCAGGCGTGCTCGACCATGGTTACACACTCCTCTAGCACAGATGTAAAAACCCCAGAGTGAGCGATATGTGATAACAGGCATAACACAAGCAAAGAATAGAACGTGGCTTGACTGGATTCATGCAAAGAAAAAAACCTAGCAGAGCCTGATGGGACCACCACCCTAATGCCAGATGCCTTCATGTAGCTGGAAGTGGGCAGGTCAACTAGTGCAATGGTTGAAAAAGGCTGAAGGCTCCACATACAAAAGTTCAAATTAATTTGATATCACGTGTATGAGTACATGGCTTATGAGCAAGATGGTAGACTGCATGCATGGGTGCCCAGTCAACTGTTCACACTCTGTGCTCTTAGCAACTTCCCCAACCGTTCTCTTCCCCTTCCACCGCACCTGCATGTAAGTGCCCATGCAGTCCTCAACTTGTCACTGCTTCAGGTCCAGCTTGGCCACAGCACAGCTTCCAAGACAGGCACCAGTCACCACTGTAGTGCAGGAAAAGGGGGCTTGGACGAACCCATAGGGTGGTGCGAGGCATGAAGCCAACGCAGTGCCATCCCGGTTGCAGCACAGCCCCCGAGCGAGGCCTGGGGCCAACACTGTAGGCCGTGCAGGGAGAGGGGCCTTGGCTTAACCACAAGGCGGTGCGAGGCATGAAGCCAATGCAGTGCCATCCTGGTTGCAGCACAGCCCCGGAGCGAGGCCTGGGGCCAACGCTGTAGGGCGTGCAGGGAAAGGGGCCTTGGACATCCACAGGGCGGTGCGAGGGTTGAAGACAACACAATGCCATCATGTCTGCTGCACAGCTCTGGAGCGAGGCTAGGGCTAACCCTGGCAATTGTGCGGCAGAGGTCTTCAGGAATGTTGGGCACAAGGCAGTACATGTACCTGCATACAAACAAAGAACTAGAAGAGGAGGGGAAGAAGCAAGAAGAACATCAGAAGTGGTACTGCCAATGTCCGCTAATGATATTTTTTACCCTGCAATCATGTACGGTCCACCACCGCAAACATAACAGCGTTCAAGGGTTCACAACAAGACACTGAAGGCGCTACCTCCCGTGTTTGAACGCAAAAACATGTGCAGTACGTGAGCACCTTCTTGACTACTGACCAGCAACAAATGCATTGCAACCAAGCGACTGACTGCTGTACCTCTAGTGGTTACGCACCCATCTGCATTCCTACAGTGCATGCTGCACCTCATGGGCTACGTTTTACTCAACCCTTCTCTGCATCTTCCCAACGCACCTGCATGTTAGTGCCCATGGAGTCCTCAGCTTGTCATTGCTCCAGATCCAGCTTGGCCACAGCACAGCTTCCAAGAGAGGCAACAGTCGACACTGGAGGACATGAGCGAAGAGGGCCTTGGACTAACCCACAAGCGGTGCGAGGCCTAAGGGCCAACACAATGCCATCCCGGTTGCAGCACAGCCCCAAGCGAGGCCTAAGGGCCAACACTGTAGGGTGTGCAGGGAAAGGGGCTTGAGACAACCACAGGGCGGTGCGAGGCCTAAGGGCCAACACAATGCCAGGTGGTTGTAGCACAGCTCTGGAGCGAGGCTAGGGTCAACACCGGCAAGCATGTGATGGACGTTGTCAGAAATCTAGAACCCAAGGTAGTACATGTACCTGCAAAGAAAAAACTGGAATAGGAGGAGGAAGCAAGACGCACGTTGGAAGCGGTACTCACAATGCCTTAAATACATCTACATCAGACCCACGCACAGTCCACCATTGCAAATTAACAAATCAGCTTTCTAAGGGTTTAGAGCATTCTACCGAAGGCGTGTTGAAGCAAAGACATGCGCATCCTTGCAGATATGTTTCTTAACTACTAACCACCAACAAGTACATTGCAATCAAGCAACTGACTGGCTATACCTCTAAAGATTATCCACCCACATGCATTCCTTCAGTGCATGCTGCACCTCATGGGCTGTGTTTAACTCAACCCTTTTCGGCACTTTCCCACCGCACCTGCATGTAAGTGCCCATGTAGTCCTCAACTTGTCACTGCTTCAGGTCCAGCTTGGCCACAGCACAGCTTCCAAGACAGGCACCAGTCACCACTGTAGTGCAGGAAAAGGGGGCTTGGACGAACCCATAGGGCGGTGCGAGGCATGAAGCCAACGCAGTGCCATCCCGGTTGCAGCACAGCCCCCGAGCGAGGCCTGGGGCCAACGCTGTAGGGCGTGCAGGGAAAGGGGCCTTGGACTAATCCACGGGGCGGTGCGAGGCATGAAGCCAACGCAGTGCCATCCCGGTTGCAGCACAGCCCCCGAGCGAGGCCTGGGGCCCACGCTGTAGGGCGTGCAGGGAAAGGGGCCTTGGACTAATCCACGGGGCGGTGCGAGGCATGAAGCCAACGCAGTGCCATCGGGTCTGCTGCACAGCTCTGGAGCGAGGCTAGGGCTAACCCTGGCAATTGTGCGGCAGAGGTCTTCAGGAATGTTGGGCACAAGGCAGTACATGTACCTGCATACAAATAAAGAACTAGAAGAGGAGGGGAAGAAGCAAGAAGAACATCAGAAGTGGTACTGCCAATGCCCGCTAATGATATTTTTTACCCTGCAATCATGTACGGTCCACCACCGCAAACATAACAGCGTTCAAGGGTTCACAACAAGACACTGACGGCCCTACCTCCCGTGTTTGAACGCAAAAACATGTGCAGTACGTGAGCACCTTCTTGACTACTGACCAGCAACAAATGCATTGCAACCAAGCGACTGACTGCTGTACCTCTAGTGGTTAACGCACCCATCTGCATTCCTACAGTGCATGCTGCACCTCATGGGCTACGTTTTACTCAACCCTTCTCTGCATCTTCCCAACGCACCTGCATGTTAGTGCCCATGGAGTCCTCAGCTTGTCATTGCTCCAGATCCAGCTTGGCCACAGCACAGCTTCCAAGAGAGGCACCAGTCGACACTGGAGGACATGAGCGAAGAGGGCCTTGGACTAACCCACAAGCGGTGCGAGGCCTAAGGGCCAACACAATGCCATCCCGGTTGCAGCACAGCCCCAAGCGAGGCCTAAGGGCCAACACTGTAGGGTGTGCAGGGAAAGGGGCTTGAGACAACCACAGGGCGGTGCGAGGCCTAAGGGCCAACACAATGCCAGGTGGTTGTAGCACAGCTCTGGAGCGAGGCTAGGGTCAACACCGGCAAGCATGTGATGGACGTTGTCAGAAATCTTGAACCCAAGGTAGTACATGTACCTGCAAAGAAAAAACTGGAATAGGAGGAGGAAGCAAGACGCACGTTGGAAGCGGTACTCACAATGCCTTAACTACATCTACATCAGACCCACGCACAGTCCACCATTGCAAATTAACAAATCAGCTTTCTAAGGGTTTAGAGCATTCTACCGAAGGCGCTAGCTCCAGCGTGTTGAAGCAAAGACATGCGCATCCTTGCAGATATGTTTCATAACTACTAACCACCAACAAGTACATTGCAATCAAGCAACTGACTGGCTGTACCTCTAAAGATTATCCACCCACATGCATTCCTTCAGTGCATGCTGCACCTCATGGGCTGTGTTTAACTCAACCCTTTTCGGCACTTTCCCACCGCACCTGCATGTAAGTGCCCATGTAGTCCTCAACTTGTCACTGCTTCAGGTCCAGCTTGGCCACAGCACAGCTTCCAAGACAGGCACCAGTCACCACTGTAGTGCAGGAAAAGGGGGCTTGGACGAACCCATAGGGCGGTGCGAGGCATGAAGCCAACGCAGTGCCATCCCGGTTGCAGCACAGCCCCCGAGCGAGGCCTGGGGCCAACGCTGTAGGGCGTGCAGGGAAAGGGGCCTTGGACTAATCCACGGGGCGGTGCGAGGCATGAAGCCAACGCAGTGCCATCCCGGTTGCAGCACAGCCCCCGAGCGAGGCCTGGGGCCAACGCTGTAGGGCGTGCAGGGAAAGGGGCCTTGGACTAATCCACGGGGCGGTGCGAGGCATGAAGCCAACGCAGTGCCATCGGGTCTGTCTGCTGCACAGCTCTGGAGCGAGGCTCGGGCCAACACTGGCAAGTGTGCGGGAATCGTCTTCAGGAATGCTGAGCGCAAGGGCAGTAACAGTCGTCTTGAGAGCACAGACCTGCACAAACACCTGGGAGAGAAGCAAGAGTAACAATTGAACAGTGTTTGCAAGGGCTAGGTGAAATCTCGAACCTTGAGGTCCCTTAAGGTCCAGACCTGGCTGCTTCGAGTGCATCTATTAATGAGTAAGGTTCACCAATCGAGCCTGCCCACGCTATACAGGGGGGTCCACAGCAAACCCATGTTCAGGGCACGCTTCCGTCTTGTGCCTTATGAAGCGACGCCCGTCTGCCTCGGTAAATCAGTTTCAACACAGTACTTGAGCAGTTCATATACACATTGATACCTTGATTAGATGACTGTTCCATTCAACGGCAAAGACTCAACGAAGGAAGGGTTCGGCTCAGAATTGGATAAGAATTCAGGCTCAGGTTCCGATAAGATACTACTACAGCAGAGCCAGCAACAAGAACCAGGCTGCAATACCAGCTGCAAATCACCAACGCCTCCATGTTGGCCTGCCTGGACTGATGCCAGGAATTGTGAGACTCGAGACTGGAAGGCCGCTCCGAGACCATCGCCTGTAAGGCTGCCAGCACTCTGAACGTAGTGAGACAGCTGTCACAAGCACCGCACCGCACCACGTAGCCTGCCTGGAAGAAAGAAGTGCATCAGGGGGTGTCATCTGCTTGTTCCCGACTCGACGTGGCTTTTGGCCGCTGTCTCATAGTGATGGCGCACTCGTCAGCAAGCGACGTCCTGCATTGCTTTTTATGGACATGAGCCTTTCGGAACATAAGTTGTCTGGGATAGGCACGAAACCCAACAGCAGAGACCAAACTATGGCCAGGGCTCGATATCGCAGTCTCCTTGTCATCTTCTGTGATGGGGGCTTGTATAGCCACGCTCTAAACCTTCCCTCCAGAGTATATATGGTTATATATTGGAAGCTCTTGGCCCGCTACATAACTTTGCATGCGCGGTTCACGTTCGGGTGTCACCATGACAGCCACGGCAAGTCGACCTTTTTATTCCCCTTGGCCGGGCCCTGGCTCTGTAGCGTTAGTTGTCCTGGATCGTCGACACCCAGAAGGTCAGGCTCTTGGGCAAGCGCATACAGTGTGCAAGGACAACCGTACCCTACTGCAAGCCAGCTGCTGCCTTGACCCTGAGTGTAAGCTTGCATTTATGTAAGTGCAGGCAGCAACCATCAGCACCCCGCAGGATCAAGGTGCGATCCTGATGGTGTATCCCCAAAGCAGCTTGCTCAGAGGGAAGTGTTAAGGGGCACATCATGTTGAGTGGTCAGTTTCAACATAGCCAGCAGGATCACATATCACAGTCTGTTCAGCCCAGTGGCAGGGCAGAAGCTACGGCATGCGGCCTCTCTGACCTCAGCCGAGGCTCTACTAACGGCCCCATAGCGGCAGCAGCAGCACTGGTGTTCGACGTGACATGCCACTTGAAATGGAGATTGACAGCTGGCTTGAAGGAGTTCCCACAGCATGTGATCGTCTAGCTAGTACATGGGGCAAACTCGTGAAGGTTTATCGACACCAGGAGCTGCATGTACTGCCAACAAATCTTCGAGGTGTCCATGACAGCACTTCAGCATGCCTGTGCGAAGTAGAATATTATAATACAGCACAGAAATTGTTGCATCTGGTCGAGCCTGGTTAAATTCATTTCATAAGCCACTGGTTTTGGCAGGCTGGTGTATGCATCAACTTTTGCCAGAGCTTGCGCCTCGGTGCTCCCTGAATACAATCGATCCCATCATGGGAGGCTGTGATAGGCATGCATATGATGCACATGAGTAGCTGGGTCAGCCATTCACCGCCTGAACATGGCGTTATTCAGTCATGCTTTGTAACCAGTAGACATTGGCACTTTAACAGTGAGTGACTTATCATGTTACTATACTATTGGATGTCCTTTCATTCCACCAGGTTGATGTGGGTCCACAGACACGACATCATCATACAGACGGGTGGCAAAATGCATGTGCAAGGAGCTGCAGAAAGCCCCCATAGCAGTGCTGCTGCTGCGGCTGCAGGTGCTAGCACTACCCCCAGTATATTGCAGCTTACCTCAGATCACAGACAGCAGCAGCTGCAAGAAGAGATGGAGCAGCAGCAGATAGATCACTATGGTGGGGATGAAGAAGAGGTTTGAGGGACCAGAAATAATGGCAACAAGGTGAGATAGGAGTTGTGCCGATGCTTTCGGCTGTCAGCCAGATGAAGTTCTTGCAATTGCTCGCAACTGAAGGTGCAGGCTGGGACCTTACAAAATACCGAATAAAGGTGGAGCTTACAAGAATGGTCAGATTAAGCTGGAAGGATGTGCATGGCAGCAGAGCATTGGAGGAGCTAGGGATACAGTACTGTCATTAGGGAGCGGCAAAAGAACTTATGTAGAGGAAAGGAGCGGCTACTCAAGAAAACAAGGAGACGTCAGATGCAAGGGGGGAAGAGGCTGGTTGGTGGGAGGACAAGAGAGCATGGGTTGGGAGGGCAGCATAAGTAGTCAGGAAAGGAGAGAACAAAGGGGGGCCTCAGGGAATGAGGAGAGGCATGATACAGTATGGGCAATTGGGAGGACAGTGGGGGGAGGGGTAGTGAGGGAGGTGTGGCAAGGTAGAAATATAAAAGCAAGCATGTGTGCAACGCTTGGGCATGCTTATGCAGGAACGGAGGGTATGCCCGACTTTGTTCTGCAGTATATCTTGAATGCATCATGATGAATAGCAACAGTTGGCATAAGCCCCTCGGATCAAGAGCTACAACCAGCTTGTATCTGTAGGGCATACCTTATGACTCGGCTTCTGTGATGGGTAGCTGTCATGGCTGAACTTACTTAGACGAAGCGCTGCTGCCTTCCATATCCTTTACTGCCTGGTGTAGTGTTTCTAGCATCGGCCCAACATGGCATTGCATCTGGGGCCACACTGCCTGACCTTGGCACGCAACAGGAGACGCAGCCAGGTTCCTCAAGGGGTGCTGCAATGATTGAGGTGGTGCAGCATGCAGAGTCAGAGGCAGAAACATTTATGGCCCATGGGCGAAGCTGCTCCCAGCCAAGCAGCAGCCTTGCCACAGCAAAAGCAGCTGCAGCAGCAGAGACACAATATGCCATTAGAAGCACAGGTTCCATGGGCTGCTGCTGGTGCAGCACATTGGCAGAAGCTAGTGGTGGTGGTCGGTGGTGCAGTGGTTGATGTGCTAATGAGGTGAAGAAGCTGGCACTGTGCATGTGATAGCAAAGCATGATAACAGAGGAGGAGAGAAGCAGGAGCACCAGCACCAGCAGGGGAGACACCAAGGCGGGGATCAGCAGCAGCAGCAATGGCATGCCCGGAGAAGAATAGCAGAAACGGAGCCTGGGTGGAGGGGAAAGCTGCAGCACCCACAAAGCGCTTTTAAGCTGGGCGGTGTGGCAAAGGAGCGGTTGCAGTCGGCAAGGAAAAGCAGCTGCAGTAGGCTGACTGCTGTGTGTGGGCTCACAGGACCATGGAGGGGGGATGGTGACTCCCACAAGCCTTCCCAGTAAGGTAGGTCACACATTTACCTGAATCTGGTCGAGGCTGTTGTTTCCAAATTTGCACTCGGGCATACCAGTAGCACTGGGTGAAAAAGCCATGTGAGTGGGCATTTAGCCTATCAGATAGGCTTCATCCATGTTGAGGATGACAAAGCTGAATGAGAGGCTAGTTGGCCCATCCTTCCTCTTCAGTTTTGTATCTGCATTATCTTCCCAATTATGTACGTCCTATCAGCATGCCTAAGGCTGCACTACGCCCTTTTCTTCAGCGGAAGCAACCCTTGGATGAGTATGCAATAGGAGCGGGAGTGCTTCATGGGTATCAGTGCTTGTAACACATTACAAGCGAAAGGATGCACTGGTCAGGTATGATTCATTGCTGCAGGGATCTGCACCTTCTACCAGTCCTCTCAATCGCCTATGGCACAGAACAGCACTTCGTGTCAGAGCTCGATGAACTGCTGCAGAGCAAAACAGCCGAAGGAGAAGATGCCAAGACTGCAGCTGCGAAGGCAAGAGCAAAACCACAGCAGCAGAAGCGAGACATGTCAGCACAACATGCAGGGCTAGGGAAGCAGGAGGACAAGGCTCTGTCTGACAAGTCGCAAATTTGGGATAAGGAGTTGGAAGCAGTGAAGGGGCAGCTAAGTACAGCATTGGCCTCAGCAACCAGGGCAGAAGCTGTGTGATAGGGCTGAGCAGCTGCCAGGAGCAGATGCGGAGATAGCACAGGACCAGAGCACCAGCAGAAGCCGAGCTTCAGAGGTAAGAAGCACCATTGCGCATTCTCAAGAACCAGAGCTCGAAGAAGGCGCAGGAGCTTTTTTAAGGGGAGCCTCGAAATGGGAGGTAGTTATGCTTTCAGGTGTATCAGTGGGTTTTGAGTTGACAACATATCTGTGGAGATGGCTGTGGACCCTGTTGTGTAAGCATGCCTGGGGCGGAGCAGGCAAAGTGTGGTCGCTGCTGCGTCCTCTCCTGCAAGCATTGGTAACCAAACTCGGTGGGAAGTGTGCAGCAGTAGGATCCACTCTGTCAAGATATGTAGGAGGGGGTTTCTTTCCTGCCCCCTCTTTGCGTCTGGATTTTTGTGTCCATTATCTGTCAGAGTATGCACAAGCTCTCTACTTCTGTAAACTCAAGATCATAGGACTACTAAGAACTATGTTGAATTAAATCGAAGAATTTGTAGCATCTGTATGTTCTTTGCCTCGTCAACCTGGACACTTCTCTGGATTTAGATAGGTTCTGGAAAGAGCGTGCACTTTCTTCTTTATCTGTTTTCCCTGATTGTTGCATGCAGGTGGATGTAGTCATCTGCTGAGCTGCTCAACACAACAAGCAAAGCAGCTGCAGGAAGCTATCACATAGGCACAGGTAGGATCAGGGGTGAATTACAGTAGAATCATGGGGGTCGCATGGGGGCTCAGCCACCGTGGTTCCAGTGTGCTGCTGTATTCGGCCTAGTACATATGGGGGGTTTACGGCCCCATAAAAGGCCACCTTGAATTATGGGTCAGGGCAGATATTATTGGCGGTGCAAATCCGTTGAAAAACATGGCCTGTAGAACGGCACAATAAGGCTGGATGCAGTCTTGTTGCGGCATTGAAATGACGATGCATGCAAATGCTTTTCATCGACAATGGTTTTTTTGGCTTTGTCCAGCAAGTTCAGGTCCAGGAGCATTTACAGCATCAATTGTTTGCTCTCCTGATGGGCCGTACTTTTTGACCCAAACCCCATGGCAAGACTGCTGTGTACTCATGTGCTGATTATTTCCGGCTGCTTCCACTGTCTTTGGCACTTAATGCAGAGGGAGATACAGGTGGTCGCAGTAAACAGCCAAAGTTGTCGTCCACATCAGCCGCTCAGGTGCGGTTTCGGCAAGTCGAGGAAGCTGAGGGCGTGCTGTTGGCAAGGAAGGCGGCTATGAAGCAGCTGCACCGGTAGAGATTGCTAGCAACCTGGTGATAGCTCCGGCTGATATGTATATGGGCCTAGCTGCTTGATATCTGTGACATACCTTCAGATGGAAATGTGGAAGTGGGGGGCACAGCAGTGACGCAACTGCTAAATGATGGCGTTGGCGGTACCACTGCTGGACTGCTGATATGTTCTCCTCCGATGGTGATGGTTGAAGAGCTGTACATTTTTTACATGTTTACCATGGTGCATGCCTCTATGTTCATGCCTCAGACCCTGGCGCCTTGGCGTAGTGGTTAGCACTCTCCATTGCTATCCGCTAGGTTGCCAGTTCGAACCCCGATGCGGGCGGGGTTTTCGAAGGGTCATGCCGTACGCGGTATGATCGGGTCAAAGTGTGGGTTCGCCCATGTTGCCGGCCTGAGGAATGACACTTAATCAATGTGTCGAATGCACCTCAGGTCCTTCGCAGGCACACACACACACATGGTAGAACCATTAAGCCCAATATGTATGGACAAGCAACAGCAACTGTGTTGAACAATGACCTTGATGAGCATGAAGTGATCATGGGACTCAAAAAGCTCCATTCTGGCCGTGCTCCTGGCCCAGACGGGCTCCGTGCTGAGTTTCTCAAACAAGCTTTTGTGATGGAGACAGTAGATGACGGTCCTCCTGTGAAAAGGCATGTGCTGCTCCCTGTTCTTTTTGACTTGTATCAGGCATTGTTCTCTAGTGGAGAGTTTGTGCGCAAGTGGTCCATGGCTACTCTGAGTCCCATATTCAAAAAAGGCGATGCAGCCAACCTGGACAATTATAGAGCCATTGCTGTTGGATCGGTTCTAGGCAAGTTGTATGCTGTCATCTTGGACACGCGGTTGTCTGTTTGTGCAGAAAAGAATGGTTGGAGAGCAGAGGGACAAGCAGGTTTTAGGGCCGGGAAGAGTACTGTTGACCATGTGTTTGTGCTTCGGCATCTCATTGAATCTACGCAGAAGAGCAGAAAGGTTCTCTATTGCTGCTTTGTGGATTTCCGGAAGGCATTCGATAGAGTACGCAGAGACTACTTGATACAAAGGTTGGCTGAACTAGGGGTTCATGGTCGTATGTTGCAAGCCATCATACAAATGTACTGGTCTGTTCCGCTGGTACCCAAGCTGCATGGCACAGTGGGCGATGCTATTCCCAGCACATGTGGAGTGAAGCAGGGCGACCCCCTGTCTCCACTCCTTTTTGGTCTTTTCATAGACGAGTTTGAGTCATGGTTACGCCAGAGGCTACCCAATGTGGGAGTGCAAATGGGCCGAAAGTTAGTTCAAATGTTGTTGTATGCTGATGACATGGTCTTGTTGACACACAATCCTATGGAGTTGCAACAGATGCTGGATGTTTTACACCAGTTTTGCTCAGCTAAAGGTATGGAGGTAAATGTCCGCAAAACAGAAATTGTGGTGTTTCGCAAGGCCAATACCCCAGAGGTGCCTGACCAATGGCTATACAACGGGGAGACTGTCCAACGCTCCGCTGAGTTCCGTTACCTGGGCATTATTCTGCATGAGACAAAAGGTATGTCATGCGCTATTGAATCTCTGGCCACGGCGGCTCGTAAAGCAATGTGGGCTCTGTTCCCAAGATTTAAGCTAGCAGGGATCACTGATATTTCTATCAAGTTACGGATGTTCTCTTGCCTGGTTGTGCCAATCATGGAGTATTGTAGTGAGGTATGGGGACCGGATCTGCTGTTCTCTTGTGATACGCTGGACAAGCTATGGGACAATGAGCTTCAAAAGATTCAAAGCATATTTTTAAGGCAGCTGGGGAAGTTGAGGAAGTCTGTGCCAACAACTGTGGTGCATAAGGAGATGTGCATGAATCCAGTGGCAAAGGGTTGGTTACGAGCCTCTATTGATCTATGGCGTAGGCTTGGCAAAGTGCCCTCTGATAGCCTATTGGGCATGGCTGTGCGTGAATCTTTGGCATCTTACGCAGGCGAGGGGGTTGGTTCTGCTCCTAAGAGCTGGGCTGGACGGTTTATGCATACAGTACGCTCTCTTTCTCAGGGTAGAGACGCAGATGGGACCATTGCAGAGTTTCTGGCAACAAATGGCCTAGCTGAGCCGGACAATGATAAACTTGCAGCTATTCCATGGCTTAAAGTGTGGGGTACTTGGGATACCATGTTGCAAGAGCCATGGGACAAGGTGGCCGCATATGCAAACCCCAGGCAATCTGTCAGCTCAAATTTGATCAAGCTTTCCACATATCATTCGTGGTTTATGACGGGAGACATCCCTCAGGAGGAGTTAGAGGCTGGCTATCCTCAGGGTATGCCAAGGTATATCAGGCACACATCAGGTATCCCGTTTACTTATGTGAAACAGTTAATGCGGTTTCGTACTGGTGCACACCATCTTGCTATTGAAACTGGGAGGTGGGCTCGTCCCAAACTGCCAAGGCAGCATCGTGTATGTTCAAAATGTTCTTGCACAGTGGTTGAGGACGAGGTACACTTTCTTTTTGAATGCCCAGCATATGATAGAATTCGTGAGAAGTATAATACCGTTTTGTTTGCACAGTTTGGAGGTTGCCAGGAAGCTTCTAGTACAATGAAGCATAATTCAGACAACGTGAGATTGTTCATGGACCAAGAGCCAAGTTTCCAAGTTGCAAAGTTTGTTTATGAATGCATGGAATTTCGGAGGTCGGAGGAATGTGAGGACTATAATCCTTACTTTGATTTGTCATTATTCGGGGATGAATGGCAAGGTCGTATTTTCGATACCTTTTCTTCTGGACCAAGAGGTGATATTGCTGAGACATTCACTTCTGATGGACCAGGTTCCAGTATTTCTGCCCATGGAGCCTAGGTTGGCTCCGTACGGGCGCCCCCTTTGAGGGGCCATGATGTAATCGTAATCGTAATCGTATGTTGTCATGGTTTCATTTATGGCTGGAACAGTATAGTAGATATGAGGAACATTACTTTACGTCATGAGTTAAGTCTGAATTTATGGTTATGTGTTGGTGTTTTTGGCCCTATGAGCCTTTTGGGCTAGTTGGTAATCTGGTAACCTGCTGGATGCCTTTGTTTTTTCCGAAATGTTTGTGCATCTGCAGGAGGTCTGCTATTTACAAATGAGCATGCACTAGTATGTACAGAGTGTTAGAGAGAAGCATAAGCCTGCGGGTCTGCCCACGCGGCTGAAAGAGGGCAGAACACGGAGACTGTCCGGAAGACCGTGACTCATGCGGCACTACAAGTGACACGTTCGGTGATCGAACGAAGCGCGATATTAGGACGGCACGAGATCTCTGGATGGCCACATTAATGCCCGGGCCCACATGTGACTTTTCAGACCTGTTTAAGGAGAGTGTGCCGACACTCACCGTGACGGGTGCATGCCCTACCCCCACCCTCTCTACACTGATACGTATCTCCCTGTGAAGCGAATGAAGGCTTTGTTAGCAATTCGGAATCTTCCCTCACTCCCAATCCCATCAGGATCGGCTTTGACGGCCTACGCTCGTGTCAGCTGCAGACCAGGCTGCACCGCGGTATAAACGATTTGACGGTATAAACGATTTGACGCACAGTAATTATGATCCCATGGTGGTGCGGAGGCGACATCATAGCGGAGTACCGAGCGCGAAGGCAGCTATACGCTGATGACTGGTATCAGGGCCGGCGGTACGGCCACAGGTGAGACCGTCAGGACCAGACCCAGCACATAGCTCATGTCCGCAACTCATCCAGCTGCTGCCTCCTGGGCTGCATCGTCATGCCTGGTACATTAAAAACAAGGTGTTTTCACCATCCACAGGATTCTGGCACCAGCAACTTACATCTTCTGCGCATCAGCATTACCAGCACTCGCTTTTGGTCAACAGCTTGCCTCTGAAACACGTAAGCAGCCAGCAGTTGATGCTTCCGTAGCAGGAGACTGATACACGCATCTACACATCGGAATGAGCAGCAACGTCCGGGTGTGGACTGCCCATTTGGAGGAAGTTGAGAATAAAGTAGCAGCTGAATGCCGAACAGCATCCTTCCGTTGATGCATTGACCCTGAAGTTAGGATCAACGCCTGAAAGAGGTTGCACTGGCTGCAATAGTATTAAAGTGGCCCCTGAGAACAGGAGTAATCCCAATTGAGGCTAAACTGAATGTTAGAATCAGGTCCCCCGTTCTGTTTTTTTCATAACGGCTTGAGGTGCAGGGCCTACGGCACTTTGGCTATGGCATATCATGAACTGTAATATTAAGAACAATAATAAGATCAGGTTCAAATCAGGGAACCTCTTATTGGTGCAGGAGGGACACTTACTGTGGTGCATGTCTTGGCAGCTACGGCAATTGCTGGGCTCATACAGGTAAGCAGCGGAGCCACCAATATAGCATCTGCAGGTAGCTTAATTGGGACCCTTGCTTAGCAGGCAGCTGCCACGTGCCTGTGCTAGGAATTTGCATCTGCAAAGGGTGTTTGTGAGAAGGTGACCTATTGGATTTCCGGCCTTACATATCATGACACTTCCTGGTATGCCACAGCCCAAATACCATAGGCCCTGCACCTCAAGCTGTGGTGGTCAGCAAGAACATGGCGCATGCCTTGATGAGCAGCTAGGTATTTATATACCTTGCATGTTAGGCTTTCTCTATGCATGGCATCTTCTTGGTTACAAACAGCATGTGTGCTATCGATAAGCATGGAGTATGTGTTGGATCAATGCATGTCATGAATTGTACATGCGAACCCACCAAACCAACCTCATTTGCTTGTATGTAATCGCTTCAGGTACGGGGCCTGTGGCACTTTTGCTTTGGCATGTCATGAAGTTTGACAGATTGATTGTTTTCCTCGCGCACACTTGGCATCATTGCATTCTTCTCATAGCAGCACATTAAGACACTGCGGTGAGCACCACCCTTGCCTGAAACCCCTCCAAACTCCCTTCTCAAGGAGGTTGGCAGGACTAAGCTTACATGCTCTGCACTCCCCGTTGCTCATGTCCTGCAGGCCCTACTTGGCGGCCAACCCCTCCTAATTGTAGGAGTGGCGGAACCCATTGTCCTCATCTTCTCGTTCATGTATCAGTTTGCTGCCTCTGCCCCTGGACTGGGCCCCTCCCTCTTCCTCCCCTGGGCTGCCTGGGTGAACATGTGGACTGCTGCCTTTGTGCTGTTGTTAGCCCTGGTGGGAAGCTGTAGAGCCATAAGGAGCTTCACCAGGTTTAGCGGGGAGGTCTTTGGGGCGCTCATTGCACTGCTTTTCCTGCAAGTGGGCGTGAAGGTAAGTCAGGAGGAAGAAAGCGTGAGAAAGAGTGGAGTAGGGGCTTGCATGGGAGCATAAAGATGACTATGCAACAGCTATGATTATGTCCTTCGTCAATGCATGGTCACCACTTCCTTCCCTAACATCTTTGAGTTTAAGGTGGTATGCATAGGGTGGTGTCTTCTACCCATGGTTCCCCTCTACCCATGCCTTCCTCAGTTGAGGGGTCCAGTTTGAATAGCCCTGTTGGTGTGCATGCCAATGGATCTGGCTTCAGATCTATGTTGCAGTGTATTAGGCGGCCTAATTGGTTACCTGTACGAGCGGGTATCCATATGGTTGGCCTGCATGGGGTTTTTACTCCAGTTCATCAGGGGTCTTATGCTGCTTGGTCTTGAGTGACCCTTTGGCATAGCTGGTTTTGACTTTTGTGTGGGTATTTCATTGGTTTGCATAACTGGCTGAAACGCGATAATACTCCTCGTGCGCCTTTGCTCACCAGCAAGGCACCATCGCCAAGCAGCCAGGTAGGACGTGAAACATGTACTTTTGCTCTTGCTGTGCTTGCAGGGTATCATTGACGAATTCAAACCAAGACATAACAGCACCAGCACTGTCAGCAGCACAGACGAACCGGCCTCAACCGATGCTCCTGCACCACAACACCAATTGAACAGCTCAGAACTGCTCATAAACGGCCTGTGGCAGCTCATCTTAGCTGCTGGGCTTTTGCTGTCTTCTTTGTCAGTGGTCAAAGCCCGGAGGTGGAGGTACCTCAAAGGGTGGATGAGAGGCTTCCTGGCGGATTATGGTGCACCACTTATGGTGGTGGCATGGACGGGGCTGTCCTTTGCTTTGCAGGGGGTACCAGGGGTGCCAAGGCGGGTGGAAACACCCAATACATGGGAGGTAAGGAGAGGAGGTGGGTGCTGGCATGGTGGGGAAGGGCGGGGCAGGGGGTGTAGGCTGCGAATGTAGGGTCTAGAGGAGGCAGTGCAAATTAGGGAATAGCAGTGGTGGTGGAGGCTGGGATGTGACAATTGGCGAGGGCCATTTGTCCTACAAGGATACCGGGGGCGCCAAGGTGGGAGGATATCATACTGGCAGGTAAGGGGTGGGGGTAGGGTGAAATGGTGAGATGGAGGGGCGGTGAAGGGGCAGACCAAGGGACCAATTGGGACAAGTTGGGGTCTCGGGGAGGCGGATAGCAGGGGATGATTGCAGGTTGCGGAGGACAGGGCTGCTGTTGTTGTTGTTGTCTGCTTTACACGTGCTTTTTCTGTTCCACCTTGCTGTTCTTTGTGGCAGCTTGAGGTGCGGGGCCTATGGCACTTATTGCTATGGCATATCATGAAATGTAATGATAATACACGTGACGTCTGGAGTGGCACTGCAGCTTTAAACACATACTATTGGGGAGTTCAGATGTGGGGTTTGGGGCGGTGTTAAAAGTTGGCTAGTTGGTAACTGGACAATTGGAACACACCATGTAGCCTTGCCAAGTCTAGTCCAGCCAGTGGGCCACTTTGGCATGCCATTCTTGAAGCTTGAGTGTCTTTGATGCTTAAGGCCCAGGCCTGAACATAGAGCAGAGCATCTGGATCCAAACCATGTCCCCCTACTATGGTTTCCAACCGGTGCTCTTACTGCAAGGGTGGGCAACATGCTGGAGTTGCTACGTTATATGCTGTTGTGGGATCTGATGAAGGGGAAAAGCATGTTCATGTTTCTAGCTCTATATGCCGTTGCTGTACACCTGAAAGATGCGAAGTGTACATGCGATCAATGTTTTTTTCAAATCTGTTGATAAAACATTTTTTTATGTTTTCTTAGGTTTTCTCCAATCCATTGCCAAGCGCATTCTGAGCTTCCATGTTACCATATTGCTGGGTGTGACTGTGCTGACCTGCTGCTGCCTGTCCTGTCCTGCTGCTGCTGATCCAGGTGTGGGAGAACTGGACCGTCACCTCCCGCATGTCCCTTGTGCCCGGTGCTTACATTGCTGCTGCTGCCCTCCCCGCCTTCATCATCACCATACTCTTCTACTTTGACCACAATGTCTCCTCACAACTAGCACAACAACCAGAGTTCAACCTTACCAAGCCACCAGCATATGCTTATGATTTCATGCTCCTTGCAATCATGGTAAGTGTAGTGAAAGCTAAGCTGTTGTCCAGAGGTTTACAAGCACAGGCGGAAGAGGCTAGCAACGGCCCTCTTTCCTACAGTTGGAGGGAATTTTCTAGGCATTGCATTTCTCGTACCCATGGTGGGTGTAGTCTGAGGTGGACATGGTCAGGCTAAAGGGAGGGGGGGTGATGTGTGTGGAGGAGAGGGTGTGGAGGAGTATGTGGATGGCCGGCCCAAATGGGAGGGGGGCGATGTGTGGGTGGAGGGGGGAGTACAGAGCTGCAGGCACAGACAAGGAGAGGGGGTTGCGGCCGGGGCAAAGGAGGCGCTGTGTAGGAGCGAGGGGGAAGAGGAGGCAGAAGGGTGAGGGCAGGGGGAGATGCTGAGGGAGAACCACTTGGCTTTTCAGAGCACTACTATCTGCAGCAGCTGAGCTGGGCAGTCGCACGTATACTGTCATGCAGCCCGGCATCTAAAGCATGGGTTACTCTTGCATCACCTTTACCGCTGACCCTCGATCCAAAAAGATGTCTGTGTGTGTATTTCCAAGAAGATACGTTTTATCCAAGACAATGTATGTTATTCGCTCCGAAACCACAATGTAACACTTAGAGCCTGGGTAGACTCAAAAGAGGGTTAAAACCCTCTGTCGGGCCTGCATCCCTTATATCGAGGTGATGCAGGTTGCACTACGTACTCGCTTTGGCCTGGTCGGCGGCAACAGAGCATATCATCATCCCGCTTACGCACAGGTAATGCGAGAGATGACTGTCCGTATTGCCTCCGTGATATAGCACTGTAGGGCGAGATCAGACAATACCTCGTAGTTCGGAATTAGGGGCTGAGATTGCTATGTCTCTGCTTAGGATGTAACAATCTGTTACACTCCTCCCCCCTCTTTGCAAGAGTCTCGCTATAAGGAGAACCCCAGCATATGGTAGCTCCGCAGTGGGTGGTTTTGGTTGGTGTGTGATTTACTTAAAAACGTCCTGTTCATGTGTTCCTTTGCAGACGCTGGTTTGTGGTTTGCTTGGTCTCCCTCCTGTGAATGGCGTCCTCCCCCAAGCACCCATGCACACAAGAAGTCTGGCCAAGATCAAACCAAGGTCAGCTACAACCACAGCATCAAAGCCAGCGCAGGCTCTGCAGGTAGACGGTGCTGTGGTCTTTGAGCCTCACAGAAAGAAGATACATCAGCAAGATGGGCCTGATGGTTCTCAACTGGACCTGACTGGCGGTGTTGTAACATCTGAAGATGCTGCTGCTAGAGGTAGTGGCAAGTTTGGAAACAGAGGATCATGGGGCGGGGTCATGAGAGGTGATGCTTCTTCTGGTTGTGGGGTTGAATTGAGTAAGGCGTCATGTGATGGGGGTGAAGTGATTCGAGCATCTCCTATTGATGCTGCTGGAGCTGCAATGGGTACTGGTGATGCTGGTGGTCGATGTGGTGGTGGTCCCTTCACTGCTAGCACAACTACCAGCAGCAGGGAAACGAAGGGTACGATAACATATGTTAGCTCTTCTGTGGCTTTACTAAGCATAGTAGACTTGGCGAATGGTGACGATGGTGAGACAGGGAATGAGTTGATGCATGGCAGAAGTACTCCACCAGCGACAGCAGCGGCAGCAGCACCGCAACCAGCAGCAGCAGCAGTGGAGCCATCCTTAGCAGCAGGTGAACCAGGAGGACTATTACCACAATCAGCAGCAGGAGCTGCAGCAGGAAGATTTCTGCAACCATCACCACAACCAGAAGGAGCAGCAGCAGCAGGACCAGGGCTACCACCACCACCACCACTAAAACCACCACCAGCAGCAGCAGTAGGAGTACCACCACCAGCAGCAGCAGCAGCAGCACCTGGTACCACTGGGGAGGTGGTTCCTCTCCAAGTTGCAGAGCAGCGTGTTAGTCCTCTGCTGCAGTCCCTCTTTGTAGCTGTGTGCCTGGGCCTCACTCCCGCCATTCAAGCCATCCCTACTGGGGTGTTGTGGGGATACTTTGCTTTCATGGCTGTTGAGAGTTTGCCTGGTAGTCAGCTGTGGGAGCGACTGCTGCTGCTGGTCACGGATAGCAGGGGGAGGGGGAAGGTGCTGCAGCAGGAACATGCAGCTTACTTACAGGTGGGGGCGGGGGGAGGGGGAATTGGTCTGATCTTTACCTAGGTATTTGTTCAGGAGTGCATTGTTGCTTTTGAGGATGTGCTTCAGCTTGAGCACGGGGCTTGCTTAAAATTGTGTCGTGCACAATTGAGAAACTGGGTCGCCTGATAACATTTACGTGATGGAAACTGCATGCATCCAGGGTAGGCTTTAACTCCTTTTGTTGATGGCGATGGGCGCTGGCCAAGTTGACACCAAGTGTTTAGGGTGAGAAAGCAGCCTTAGGAAATGACCACTGGGGCTTGTTCCAGTGATCTGACTCACTTCTATGCGATTGCACTGTGCTCATAATCAAGAGGAGCAGGTGCTTGTCCTGCCCATGTTTACAAGGTCCTCGGTTGTCACTGAAGTTGGCTCCCTAGGAGGGGTTGATAAACCTTCATTTGGCTATTTCCCTTCCATATCTAAAGAACTCAGCAAGCCAAAGGGCTTCAGCTTATCCTTATGCTTGCTCCAATCCTGATTCCCGCTTGTTTATTGTTTTACGTGCAGCTGGTTCCTTTCAAGGTGGTGGTGACCTTCACTCTGCTGCAGCTGCTGTACCTTCTTGGGGTGTGGGCCCTCATCACATTTGGAGGGGTGAGAGGGGACAAGGGCCAAGGGGGGGGGGGCTGTGGAAGGAGCCAGGGAAACATGGCCATGGTGTAATAACTATCAGTAAGGGGTACCGATACATAACGACATCAATGACCCTCGGCATGAGCCTCGGCTTTTTTTCTTGGTCATTCTGGGGTTGAAAGGAGTAAATACACTGGTGCCACAATCCCCCTTTGTGATCGTGGGAAGGACCCTGACTGCGGTGGTTTGGTGTATTGGTGGATCTTGCATTTGTAAGGACACCAGCATCTGCTTGGAGTGCTGTCTGTCCTCCGAAGACTTACTTGGCATGCAATGGATGAGTGTCAATGTTTGTAGGGATTGGTGCTGGCTTCTCACCATGTCTGCTGTCATTGGCTGGTGCAATTCTCCTTATTTCACCTATGTATCGTGAGGCTACTGCTCTCTGCTATTGCTTTTTCTGTCAGTAACTGCTGCTGGGATTCAGAGACAACTAAAATGGAGCCTCCCTGCCCTTCACACATTGCGGACTGGGTTAAAGTCATGTCCCGGGCTTTGAACGGCTGCAAAGCTGTCCTGTGATGTACCTGCTAGAAACTGTCAAGGGGAGGTCCTGTTATTCATGATGGTGCCTGCTGAACGATGTGCCAAGTACCGCCTAGCATCTCAGTGAAAGGACTCCGGGCTTTAGCTTTGCTTAGGTTTGAGGAAGGAAGAAAGAGGTAGTACTAGCACCCCCGTAGCATCCCATTCCCAGCTCGGCAAGACGGCCTCAGAGTGCTGTAAGCTAATGTCGCTGTTCTCGTGTGTTGTACTTTGTTGTGTAGTTAGGTGGTGTTGCTTTCCCTCTGCCCATCATGGCCCTTGTCCCTGTGCGCCAGTACCTGCTGCCGCGTCTGTTCAAACCAGGACATCTGGCACAGCTAGATGCTGCGGAATACGAGCAGGCGCCTCCACTGGCAGAGCAAGGGGCGCAGCAGGTAAAGGGGGAACTAGGGGTTGCAGAGTGCTTGGATGAGGGCTGCTTCAGTATGCCCTTGAGAGGCCATTTACTGACCCTAAACACTATCCATTAGCCTGCTTCCGGGTTGACCTGCTCATCATGTATGAGTCAGCTGCAGGTAGCGTGATGCAGCTGCTAGTGGCACCAGCCAGGCCGTTTGTGCTTGATCGTAATGAGATACAGCACAGCACAGCTTTGCAGCCATGCATACCACCAACCAGTGTGCCGAGGTTGGGGATTGGTTACTGCACAGCTTTCATGCCATGCAGCTCCTGGGGCATGTTCAAGACCTGTTCCCTAGTGTGCCAGTGTGTCCGTGTGACTTCATCAGCAGTAATGGAAAATGGTCCTGTTGGATTCGTTTAACCACCTCTTTGCTATGGGGCGTGTTGTGAGGACAGCAAGGACAGTACAGTCAGCAGGTGGGAAATTTGTGACAGTAAGCTCATATTGCAAGGTGTGGTATCCACCTGATGCTTGGAATGTCCCATTTGATGTACACGATCGGCGTGAGGAGGTTTTGGGTGGGTTCGTCCTACCTGCTGGGCCTCATGTTCAGGCAGATGTCTATGGCTGCATAACAAAAACATGCCCTATGTTGTTCTATTTGCGCGTTGTTGTCAAATGCTTCGGCTGCGGGGCCTGTGGCACTTTTGCTATGGCATCCCACAGAATGCAATGATATCTGTGTGCTGAATTGACCTCCAGATCCCTTTACTAGCTGCTCATGGGGACCAAAGCCTCTGACTGAGCGGCTGGTTGCTGTGGACATGCAGGTGCTGGTAGATGGTGCCGTAGCAGTTGAAGCTGGAGACACAGTCTCGGAAGCAGAAGTTTTGGAGGAAGAATTCCATGGGGTAAACCCTGTGCACCACCTCACATTGCAGCAGTTACAACTGAGGCTGCAGCAGGCTGAAGATGCGGGATACGCTGCTAGAGGAGCCGGTGATGCGGTTTCAGATAGAATAAGGGAGCAGATGTTGTTGCCGAGGGGGCAGGTACCTCCATATCTGCATCAGAGACATAGGCACCAGCTCGATGGCGATGGGCAATAGGGACACTGCAGCTAGGGAAGGTCTCGCTTATAATTACAGTTTTAATGACCTCGGGGCAAACGCAATGGATCCCTGCACCCGGTGAGGCTGTCAGATCCCTGGATCGCTGGAAACCCCGGTCACATGGAGATGACTAAGCGCGACGTTTGCGCTGACCTGGCAGTCACCCTGTACTTCCGACATCTGCTACTCGGTCATATAAGCCGCCCCTCTGACGCACAGCAGCTTCTACGCGGTCACAACGCATCCGTACACCTAACCGTGCGACAGCCGCAATTGCAAAGTGCAACAGATAGGCTTAGCCAGGCATCCACAAAGCAAGAGCGCTGGAAGGATGAATCCGACAAAGTAAGGGTGCATTGGAGCAGGAAACTGGTGCAATTGTACAGCAGGATTGGTTATGAGCACAAGCAGGGGTCAACGAGCTTAAAGAGCAAGTTGTCCGTGTCTGCTGGCCATTGGCCTGTGCTTTCTGGCATGAGACACAAATTTGAAAAGCTGAGGAACAGTATCTTGGGCTCCGTGCGATATGGAGCATCGAATTGTGTAATCTTAGTACTCTTTGTTCCCTCATTGGATGCAGGGCTGTTACCTTGTGCCGAAGAGCAAACTTTCCTGTGATCCAGCAGCGTCAGGTCGTCAAAGCTACGCGCAGGTAGGGTGTCCTGCAAAAGGTGGTGGTCACTAAATGTTCAATAGTATCTGATGCCGTTGTAAAGCTTTCGTGTCCACTTAGGGCGCTGGTCGCCAGCAGACCGTGCCACATGTCGTCACAGGTTGCTGACCAGGCCGTCCTTGCAGGTCTGTTATCGCCAAGAGCCGGTTCAGAGACGACACACTGATCCCCGAAGGTGCGCTATAGGCTCTAGTTCTCTGGTGAGAACCGGCTTTCTCCTTCTTTTCCTATGTTTGGGCGACTATGCAAAAGTAATCCTCGTCACACACCCAAGGTAACTCAGAATACTGAGGTTAGGCACGACCCCGCTGTGTTTGGTGAAATTATTCCTATTCCAAGACATATTTCGGCTGCATCTGATGTCAGGAAGCTTCTTGAGTATGAGCCTGGACACATCTTATGAACATTTGACCACTTCTGCTCTTCCAAGTAGGATAAAAGATAGCTGCATCTGACTCTCCTGCATCCAATTCTCACTACCTTAAAGATCCTTGGACCTCATGCTGCTAACCGCGCTGTGCCTTGATTGCACCTAGTAATAGATACAAGCCTAGCATTGTAGCAGCATCCTTTTTGCAGGATCAGACTGCCGCATCATACCCTGACCATGTACATAGCTTCCTAGAACTCTGCGTAGATAGAGTAAAAGAAGCGTTATACAACAGCAAGTTCACTCCCAGCAATATACTACTGGCAATTGTCAGGCCATTTGCTTCCTTTGTAACCTAAGCCTGTGTTCCCGCGCAAAACCCTAAACTAGGCCCTCAAGACTATAAATTAGGTCACAAACCCCCTAAGCTAGGTCTTATCTTACCTAGGTCCTAAACACTAATACACCTAGTCCCCCTTGCAGGGCACCCGGTTTTCCCCCACTCCCTAGACCGCAACGCAAAGCATCGTTCTTCCAAGTCCTGTCTGCCCTTGCTCTTGTTCACCCCTCAATCCCCCTGAGTCTGCCCACCTATCCTTTGGTGTCTCTTACTGTCCTTCATCTCTTTTCTGACTCTGCTACCCTGCCCCCTTCCTTCCTCCGCACTCTCCCCACCCCTGCAGGCCGTGATTCCTTTTGGCCATCTTTGCGTCTCTCTTACTCTCTTACTCTTACTCTCTTGCTCATCTCTTAACCTCTTTCTAACTCTGTACGTTACCGCCCCGTGCCCCCTCCCCTACAGGTGCAGAGCTCCACCGTTCCATTGACTTCGATGACTTCTCCCCTGAGCAGCTCTCCCCCAAGGTCTTGTCTGCCGTGAACCCTGCCACCTCCAGCATGTTGAGCAAGAACTCCCTGGACCTTGAGGCCCCTGGTGAGGTGCTGGAGGACACTCACGTGTGGCCCCCTCGCACCTACGTGGACTCTGCTCACACCAAGAAGAGTCAAGACTTTGACCCCGAGGGGCCTGAAGTGTACAGGTCTAGGGACGCCTACGAGGAGGAGTGGTGAACAGCATCAACAGCAGGGTCGGCTGACTGTTCGGGGAGTTAGCAGCCGTGCACGAGACTGAGTTTGTGATCCTGAAATCGCACATGTCTAGGGACACATATGAGGAGGAGTGCGCCATCAACAGCAGGGTCGGCTGACTGTTCGGCAATCCTGCAGACGTGCATGCCTTTGAATTCGTAAGCCTGAATTGACAGGTTCAGGGACGCTTATGACGAGGAATGGTGAACTATCATGGGCAACGCAATTGGCTGATGGTGGCAGCTGCCCAGTGTCCCAAGATGAGTCAGACAAGTGCGATATGAAAGCCGCTGAGCACCACTGGGTTCTGTGGATAGTCAACTAATTGGGCAGCAGGTGGTCGCTGACCGGGTGTGGCTAGCCGGGTTGCCCACACTTCAGCTGAGGAGGGAGATATGGGCCTAAGGGGGAATGAGGTGTTTGAACAGCCAGGAGTGCTCCTAATGAGGAAGGGGGGACAGCAGTCACGGTGGTGGGCACAAGAGGTTGAGTGGTTGGTACAGGTGAAGGAGCCAAGTGACCACAATACAAACAAGTAATCACATATAGGGCCCTTCAATTGATTATGTTCAGACAACATTGAATGCCACAGAGTGTGTGGCTCGTGTTCTGCCGCTAGAGATTGAGCTTTGATGACTGCCAGATGTTTGAGCTGTGATGGTTAACTGTACTGCCTACTAAATGGTACAAGGGGCAGACAACAGGTTCTCAAAGTGGCTGAGATGAGATTATCAAAAGCAGGCATATCTGCCTGCACACTTCAATGGGCCATTTCAACCGCTGCTGCTAAAAGAGCATCGCAGCGTTGGTTGGCTTGAGGGGATTGTTTGCCAAAGATGTATGCCCAGGGTGATGCCTGAGCGTACACCATGGGCTCTGATTCAGTGTAGAGCTCCCTCCTAGTGTTGCGGATGTGGAGTGTTTTTGAAATGAGGCGCCCAGAGTAGCAGGGGTTGCTTAAGCTGCTTGTGAATGTGTGAGGATTCACCTCTGGCAGGAGTAAGGGCAGGTGATGTCATGCTTGGTTGCTTGGTTGCTTGTGCTGGGTTTGAGCCCATGCTGAACCTAGGTGTACCAGACCATGGAATGAGAGGTATGTGTAGAACGCACCTACCCATGGTATGCACATTCCTGACAACTGAAGGGAGTACTTGCAGCCAAGACCGGGACTTTCCTGTCCCTGTCCCTGGATTCTTGCATGGGCTGATGTTGTTGCATTGCCATAACGTACCTTCAGGGGGTGAGGGAGAAGTGCCAATGAGCACCTTACGAATAATTTGTTGTACAGTAGATGCCACTGCATTTTGCTGGTGAATGAGTCCTGGTTACTGGGGTGTGGGGTTTGTGCTCTGTGACTGCAGCGACCATTTGCCAGGGGTCAATATCATCATGAACGCCAAAAAGAGATATTTGGCACCCAGACTTTGGAGAGACTTCCTGTGGAATTTTGCTTCAGCACTGCCTGTTGAGGCTTGGATGGAAGCTATTAATGGCTTTGCAAAGAGTTGTTGCATTGGCTGCGAGCAAAAAAGGATTTGTGTTGAGCTGCTGGAATGTTATGCAAAGGCGGGTTTGTCTCAGCTTATCAATAATGGAGCTTACTTTGAGCCATATGCTGCTACCATTACTCAAGTTGTTGTCAGTTGGCAGTGCCTGAAACGGGGGGTGGAATCATGCAGGTCTTGAATGGCTAGGGTCGCTGAGCTGTAAAGATGCAGCTCATAGGCGTTGCATGTTGTCATGCTGCTGCATCACATACAACTTGAGAATGCACTAGGGTTTAGGGGTCAGGGTTTACTTAAACCCTAAACCCTAACCCTAAACCCTAAAGTAGCGTGTTGTAATGCTGCTGCATCACATATAGCTGGAATCTGCAGAGGAGGGTGGAGGCCAGGCAGGTACTGTCAATACTCTGCCAACACTGTGACTTTGTAATCGTAGAGATAGCTGCTTGTGTATATGTAATGGTTCACAGAGATCCACCGAGTTTGATAGGAGGTACAGGACGGAGCATTGCGCTTCGATCGCCGTTCCTGGATACCCAATGCATTTTGATAGGCAAGAGGGGCTTCTGAGAGTTTGTAATTCTGCTCAGGTGGCTGATTCAGAGCTTGCTGAGCAGCCTGATGTACATGAGGGTGTGGACCTCCAATGCGTGTGGGACTTGATGCATACTCCCATGCCATGATTCAAATGTTGCTTCATATTCGGAACGCATGTATCCTGGTATGATTTGGGACAGTAGGGTTTAGGTTCGCACTGCTGTCAGAGCTTCTTACCACTTTGTCTGAGTTGCAGCAGGGTGGTACCGAATGTACGATACTTTGGAGAAGTGTGCAGGTCAGGTGGTTACACTGCATTTGCATGTATATGTACTTTTAGTCCCAGTTTTGAGCAAAGCACTTTTCCAGGGCCCTTGCAGCACATGAGCATTGTTCTGTTGTTGACGGCATACTCCTTTTGAATTCCAAGTAGGTTTAGGCACTACCAGTCTTGCTCGCTCGGATTGTGGTGCTGGTTTTGATGCACAGAAATGGATTGGCCATTTTCCACCAAAATAACAATTTGCACATATCAATGGGACGAGTCATCGCGGACCGCGGGGCCCTGCGTGTTTGCAGGTTAAAGCGCAGCGCGATCGCTGGGCCACATAACCTGTTATGGGCTGTGGTCAATTACCATCATATCACCATCTGCTACTACAGATGCAAAGGCGGGGTTGTCTTGCGTGTCTGAACTGCATTCTCATGGATTGCTGGGTCTTTCCTGAACCCAAAACAGAGAATCCAAATGCACGCTTGAGGGCTGATTTATCAGACAGGGCTACAATACCTTTATGGTGGAACTAGTCCTGCAACACATACGATTCTTCAAGGTTTGGATTGGACATGCGTCCAAGAGTCAGCAGTCGGAGTTCCCTGGAGTTCACTTCATATGGATTTCTAGCCCATTGATCCACAGCAGCTGTAGTTTGGCATGAGAATTGCATAGAGCTTCTGGCCTGTGAAATTGTGAGCTGTTGGAAGTCGGCTGGGCAATGCTACAGACTGTCACAGGATTGTTGCAGGGATACAAAGGAGCATGCGGGCTGCTACGATGCAATCCAGCACTGCTGTAGCCTATCGTAATGACTAGACAATGCATGCAAGTGCTCTTGTTGGCCAGGTATGTTGTGCGATAGGCTCACCTCAAGCAGGGAGGATGTTCAATAGTGGCCTCCTGTGCTATGGAGAGGATGACGCAGGTGACCTGTTGCCCTACCTCCTTACCATGAAACTATAGCCCAGATTAATTACCGTTGTCTTGGTAGGATCGTCACCCGTGCGTGATGTCATGTATGAAGTAGGTAGGGTGTTTGTCTCTCATGCTTTCTGCTGCCTGCATGCATGTGTTTAAACTGGTGCTTGAACCAGTCCCTGTTTGCTGAACTTTTCTGGGCTTAGGTTGGTTGGTTAATGCTTTACCTGCTGACCATGCTGCTGCTGCTCAAGGGATTGGGGTGCATACAGGCTTATTTGCTGAGTGACGAAGCTGCTGTCATATGTGACAATGTCTTTGTGTAAAGAGGACGCTTGATGTCAGCATTCTGCTGACCTCTGGTCACTGGTAGCAGCTTGTGTTTTGGTCATCCACGAGATGAATATATACTATTATGGTTTGTCAGCGTAAGTTGCATGCTTATGAGTAAGAGCAGTGGACAGCAGCAGCATTATGGAATTGTGCAGCATGGGCTCCATCAGGAGTGAAGGGAGGGACCTCTGGGCTGGACTTTGCGTTTTGTGTGCATTCCGCAGCCCATCTGCGACCAACTGGGCATTGGTGGGCTAATGTGCCGTGCACCTTGACAGTTGGAGGAGGTGCTGGCTGGCTGGAACTGCAGTGATATGACGCTATTTATGTATTCGGTTTGGTTTATGAGCTTCAGGGAAGTTCATGTTGGTGCCATGTAAGCGAAGCTGCAGTGCAAGGTGTCTACCCAACTGTTAGCTGTGTCTCTATGACAGCCATGCTGATCTCCATATGGCACAGTCAGATCTAGCAGCGCAGAGAGAAATCACTATTCTCTGACTGGATGGACTATGTCAGTGATGGTTAATGTATGAACGGGGTTCTGTAGCTTGCTAGTACTTCCCTTGTCAGACTGCAGGACATACAGTACAGTGCTTGCCGAGCTGACCAAAACTCTTGGAAGTTGCGGCTACTGCTAGACAAGTAAGGAGGGGAGCTGGATTGGCCTCTTTGATTGACTAAGCACAGAGCAGGCAACCTCATAAGGTAGCCTGGGCCAGACCAAAGCAGCCTGCGTAAAAGAAAGTGTGCCCAAAGAGCAGAAGATGCATGAGAACCCAGGGACCAGTGCTTACACCCAGCAGCAGCGTTGATGCTGTACTGCGTCATTTCAGTGTTAACACACTAATTTCTGCGGCAATCACCAACTGCGCATGTCCAGCATAGTACCCCGGCCACGTACATTGCACCACCATATGGTACGTACATACTGCAGGTACGAAATATTTGGACCAAGCAAAGGAACTGGAGCATGCACACAACCGACCCCCCACCCCTCACGGAGGAGCAAAGGCCGCCAGAGAGAGAGAAAGAGAGAGAACTACGCAGAGAAGGGGGGAAATCCCTCTTGCCTAGTCCCTTCTTGCAAAGGCCGCCATATGTACACTTGGCTGGCAGAAGTTTGTACGGTGCTTTGAACTGTGCTTTGAAACTGCAGGTGATACACCCCTTGAAAGAAGAATGACAACTGATAACGCAACAGACCGGCAACCAGGACAGCCACAACCGAGATGCAACTAGGCAACTGCCAGCACAAAATATATGGAAAAGAAGGGGGAAGAACACCGAATGCCAACTGTTCACTAGCAATGCCCGAGCACATTTTATGCCAGATGACAGCAATAGACTGGCAACACATCCCATCACTCCTGCTGCAATCAACTAATGCCTCACACATGATTCTCCCGCGTCCTGAAATTGAGTAGAGGGACTGCCTGCCGTCAATTGCCACTCACAACCCTGCATCCACTGGCAGCACTCTCCTTGGCCATGAACCTCAAGCTGACGCATGCGGAGACTTGATTCTCTTAAAGATGCATCAATCAACACTTGTCACTAGCTTCCCTTTCATTTTACAATACCTTCATACAATTCCCCTTCACGACTATCAAGCATGAGTATCACAGATGGGGGGAAGGGCAGTGACCTTTCCCACGATACATGGAATCCAACTCGAGGACCACCACAGCGGCAGCAGCAACCGCAGCAGGGTGTGGCCAGTCATCAATTGCAGCTCCTCAGCAGCAATATCATCGCCAACAGCCGCTACTTGATTCGTGAGGATGTCCACAGGTACACACAATGATAGGTAGCCTGGTTGCACAAATGCATGGCGGCTGGAAAATTGGTCCTAGTGCCAGCTGACCCTGGCGGGTTGAGCCCTGGGGGCATGGCGGCTGGCTAGGACCTACTGCTACCACCAGCTCGCCGCCATCTGCTACTCCCGCTGCTTCAGTGGCCTCCCGCGCTGCTCCCCCTGCCACTGCTGCTGGTAGTGCTTCCGCTGGTACCGCTGCTTTCGCTATTCCAGCTGCTACTGCTTCTGCTGCTGCCGATGCTGGTGCTCCCGCTGCAGCTGGCGGCAAAAATGCTGTTAGGATGGCTGCCCCCTGGATGCATCCCATTGTTACTGGGGGTGCCACTGCTTTGGGAACAGGAGCAGGTGCACCAAGGTCTAAGATCATGCATGCTGCTGCTGTTGTTGCTGCCGAGGGTGCTGTTGCTACTGCTCCTTCTGCTGATCGCCCTTGTGCTGCTGCTGCATGACCCCTTGCAGCAAGCCTTGCTGCTCTTGTTGTTGCTGCTTCTTGCCTGACTACCGCGGCTCCTCCCAGATGTCCCCCCAACGACAGGGGTCCAGGTGGCTGAGGGGGCACCACTGTCTGCAATGACAGTTCAAGATAGAGATGATACGCACATTGTTTGCAAAAACATGGCCTGTATATAAACACACAGCGCATAAGCCATAAAGTGTTTGGAAAAACACGTAAGCACGTGAAGCATGAGCCAGACAATGTAATGTGAGTTAGCAGAGTCCAAGGTAGGAGCCATATGTGATTCTTTATACCCAAGAGCCTCCCGCACCACAGACTGGTGACCAAAGCGCAACCTGCCACGCACGCCTCCGCAGAGCTTACTGAAAGATCTTAAGCAGGTTTTAATGTTTCAGACCTTTGAGCAAACTTTACATCCACCATGTGTTCTATCATGGGTGCAGCATGCCTGGCCAGACCCTGCTGCTTTTTTGAAACTTGTGTTTGTGAGAGATTATAATGGGTCTGAGGATTTTCGTCGACAGATAAAACAAACAGAAGCTGCCAGGAAAATAGTTGATCTTACACGATGTTACAGGAGTCGCAGGGAATAGGTTGCCTGCTGCAGACCTGTCAATGCAAATGCCTCTATAAACCAACTAGAAGACAATAGTGGTATAAGTGCATGACCCTACCTCACACAACAATGCCCGCTAAGGACGTAAAATGGGTCATCTTGGGCCTGCAGTGTCAGCCTCTCTTGCAAGACCGCCGCGCCTACATGCTCTTCTTCAGATTCACAAAAGCCCACCTTATGGTCCTACCTGTTGATCATGCTGCCTTCCATCTTGCACATGTCCCTTGCCTATGGTAGCTGCTGCTTCTACTGCATCACCAGCAGCTGCTCCCACTGCTGCACTGCTGCTGCTCATCCTGCGCTTGCTATGCTCCACAGGCCCAGCACCTTCTGATATCTTCCTCTTGCATCTCATGCTCCTGCGGCAGCTGACATTCCCGCCCGCATCAATGCCACTATCACCACCAGCAGCAGGAGTGGCAGCAGCAGCAGCAGCAGCAGCAGCACGGACAGCAGCAGCAGCACGGACACCTCCCTGTGCCTTGTCACCACCCTTTCTGCTGTTACTGCTGTGCTTCCTGCCGACTATACTGCTGCCACCACCACCACCACCACTACCGCCAGCAGCCCCAGCCACAAGGGGGCTGGGAGTGCACTTTTTGCTTCTGAAAGCTCCCTCCACCTTATCACCACCCTTGTTTTGGCGCCCGCTGCTGTCTCTATAGCTAACCCCACCAGCAGCAGCAGCAGCAGCAGGCCCAGCCGTAGGGGTGCCAGGAGTGCTTGGTGCCCTCAGGAGTGTGCCCCTGCCCTTAGGCGTCTTAGGGGTCTTAGGGCTGCATGCAGTCCAGGCTGCTGCAGCAGGAAACACTCCCCTAATTAGGTCCCTTGCTGCATTGCTCCCTTTGTCCATTGCATCCGGACTGCTGCAGGCCAGGGCCACAGGGGGTTTCGCAGATGCCCTGCGTTTTAGAGTCAGCTGAGGGACAGCCAACTTGCGGGGGGAAGCACACTTTGAAAGCGCTGGGGAAGGCTGGTCACTGCTCGCTCTTGCTGCTCTTGGTGACTTTGCTGCTCTGCCTGTTGCCACAGCCTCCACATGATCTGCTGCTTGTTCTGCTGTTGTTGCTGTGGCCCCTACCCCTGCTGTTACCAAAACTGCAGGTGGTACTGCTGCTGCTGCTCCTGCTCTGCCGCCTGGTGCCACAGCTAGTAGACCCTCTATTCTACCCACTGCTACCTCTGCCAGTGCTGCTACTACTGGTGTTGCTGCTGCTGGTAGGGGCCGCTTTATGTTCTCCAGTGCTGTTGAGCCATGCTTACACCCTAAACCACCAGCACCAAACGCCATAACACCAGCTCCAGATGGCGCAGCAAAGTCCACTCCAGCCTTATTCTGCCAGTTGGTGTACAATGCTTCTGGTTCAGGTACTTCTGGTGTGGGCTTTGGCGGCCAGAGATGTAAAGCAATGGTGTAACTGGTCACCTGCATGCCATAATCCCCAAAACATGCAGTTGTGTCCTCATTTAATAATTCGTGAAATGCCATAGCGAAACTGCCATAGGCCTCGCACCTTAGCCAATACCAAAACAGCAAAATGTAATAAAAGCAGGACAGACAGTCACGAGGACGCTAGAGAAGACCCCTCATGTTACGAACTGGTACTGGTAGTCTAAGCAAGGTCAGTGCGGGCAGGAAGAGGACGTAGCCCCAAGCAGGATGCAACGCAGCCCCACCCCAGTTGAAGCCATGCATCAGGTCCCACATCAAGTCCCACATCAGGGAAACAGCCCAGTTCTTACGTCTTAAAGTCTGACTCACAGCTTCAATTGTCCAGACTTATTGTAGCGGAAAGGCCAAGTGCAGTTTTTAGGTGTGAGCCCTCATCAGCTGTTCCATTAGAAACAGCAGTGGCGTCATGTTTGTTGTGCCAGGGATGGCAGTGCTTACCTCAGCACGTTTAGACAACCACGCTAAGCCCTGCAATTGAGAAAAGCGGGGCAAAACCCTGCAACTAAAGACACCCATGCTAAACCCTGGAACCAAATGAGACCCATGCCAAACCCTGCAAGTAAGACAACCATGCTAAACCCTGCAACTAAAGACAACCATGCTAAACACTGCAACCAAAGACAACCAGGCTAAACCCTGCAACCAAAAAGAGAACCATGCTAAACCCTGCAAGTGAAAGTAGGCCAACATAGCAAGTACCATCCGTGGCTGATGAGGGATTTACACACCCTAAAGGCGAAGTCCCTTTCTCCCTGCTATTGTCATCACCCCTAGACAGACAACAGGACCCTCCAACTACTTTGTATTTGTAGCGGAATAGCCCCTTCCCCCTGCTCACCTTCTCCAGCACAATCACCCTCCACCCAGCAAAAGGAACCAGCAGCTGCTGCAGCTGTTGCAGTACACACGATGTTTGCCGCAGTACCAGAAGTATATCCGCCAAACTGCTGACCACAACCATCTCACCACCATAAGAGTTCCCACCAGCACTACCCCCCCTGCTACCCCTGGTGCTGATGACGTGCCCATCCGCTGCTGCTCCACCTGCTGCTGGATCTGCATCAGCAATGTCACCTGCCACAGCCCCTGTCTGAGGTCCACCTCCCACCCCTGCTCCTTCCTTTCTCCCAGACTTAGTCACCTCAGCTTCTTCCCTTATGTTGGTTGCCTCAGTCTGTACGCCCCTTCCTGCTCCGGTAGCAGCTGTTGCTCTAGAATTTATATCTCCTACTCCTGTTGTCACAAGTTCGTCTAGTTTACATGTAGATAGTCCCGCATCTCCCGCTGCTGCAACTGCTCCTACTGCTGCTGCAGCTGCTGTTGCTGCTTGCTCCACCACCTTGATCTGCAAGGTGAGCCTCCCTCCTGCAGGTAGATGCGGGTACTGCTCCCTTATGAAAGACAGGGGCAGGTAGAACTGATGAGCCTTGCCAGGGGCTGGAATCTTTCTAACATGAAGGTATCGGGACATACCAGGGCCCACTGCTCTAATCGAAGAGTTAACAGCTGGCGGCCGAGAGAAGCCAGCAGCTGGATTTGATATGACAACAGCAGCAGCTGCAGCAGGAGCACGAGCCGCAGGCGGAAGTGCCGGTGCTATTTCCTCTGCTGCTGCTGAGGGTGCTGGGCATCCTACTGCTGTTGTTGGCTCTGCACTTGGCTCTGTATCCTCAACCCCAGCTCCTGCTCCTGTCCCTGCTCCTACCGCTCCTGCCCTTGCTGATCCCTTTGCTGCCGCTCCTGCTCCTGACCCTGCTCCTGTGGCTTTGGATATCCCTCCCTGGGCTCCTGCTGCTGTCTCTGATACTCCTGCCACTGCTGGTGCTCCTTCTCCTCCCCCTCCTGCTGGTGCTGCTGCTTGCTCTTCTCCATATTCTTCCCCCGCTCCTGCTCTCCCTGCTGCATCCCCTACCCCAACACCTGCTCCAGCACCTTCCACTACCACTCCTCCTCCTCCTCCTGCTGCTGCAGCTGCTGCTGTTCCCATGAGTGCCACCTCTGTTCCTTCAGCTTCCATGTCATCCTGCCAGGGCAGCAGCAGTGAAGAGTTCCCAAAGTCCCCCAGCGCATCCACCACCATGCCATCTCCTTCATACCCACTACTCACAAGCTCATTAGCAGTACACAGCAGCAGACCATCAAGATCCTCAAAACCACCTTCCCTTCCTCCTCCTCCTCCGCCTGCCGTTGCTGCGTGTACTGCTTTTGCTAAACCTGCTGCTCCTGCCCCTACTCCTGCTTGGGGCAGAGCTGGCACAGGGCATAAGAAGGTACCTCCTCCTCCTCCTCCTGCTCCTCCTGCTGTTGCTGTGGCTGTCCCATGATCAATGTCCCGAGACAGATTCCAACCCCATCTACATAGCGGCCAAGGGCTGGCAACATGGTCCACCCTCAAGAATTGTGCTCCTCCTCCAAACATTCCTGCTGCTGCTGCTGCTGCTGGTGGTGGCATTCCTGCTCCTGCTCCACCTCCAAGTGGCCTTGCTCTTCCTGCTAATCCCATAGCTAGACCATCTGCTGCTGCGGGTGCAGGCGTTCTCAGAAGCCTTATACTACCAGCAGCACCTGATGTTGTTGGTGACGGCAGCAGTGACAGGAAAGGCTCTTTTGATGTTGCTGCTGTGGCTGCTGCCTCTGCTGCCAGCGCTGGTGGTGGTGGTGGTGTAAGTGACAGGAAAGGTATTGCTGGTGGTGGTGATGGTGAGGGAGAGAGAGGTGAGTCCAGCAGCTGCCTCCAAGGTGCTTCTGACAGGGGGTCTGGGGAGGAAGGCATCAGTAATGGGCTGCTGGGGTGTACGGGTCCTAACAGCAGCTGAGAGAGGTCCTCATGATCCTCGGCTAGTAGTGCTGCTGCTGCTGCTAGCGGGGGTGCTGAGGGTAGGGGGGAGGGCGGGGCGGGCCCTGCAGCAGTGGTAGCAGGAGCAGGAGCATGCACCCCAATTACAGCAGCACTAGCAGCAGCAGGAGCAGGAGTGTGAAGGGGGTGTACCAGGGCACCCCCTCCTGCTGCCACCACCATTGCTGATGGTGATGGTGGTGGTGAATCTGGTTGCAGCTCGGGTGCTGGCTTAGAGAGGTGGAACACATGCCTGCGCCATGCACAACCTGGCCCTTCTTCTCCTCCTGGTGCTACTGCTGCTGCTGATAGAGCTGCTCCTTGTGCTGCTGTTCTCTGCTTGGAGGGTCCGCCCTCTGGAGCTGCAGGTATCCCTTCTTGCATCGTTCTTGCTTCTCGTCCCCTTGCACATGTTCCTCCTGCACCCGCTTGTGCTCCTCCTGTAGCATCCTCTGTCCACATTTTTGCTGCCAATGTTGGTGCTGCTGCTGTGTGGGCGGGCCCAGCAGCTGCAGCTACAATCCCTCCTGCAATCCCATCTCCTCCTCTTCCTGCTGCTGCTGCTCGCTGAACCCTACCTCCTCCTGCTGCCGCTACTGTTGTCCCGCCTGGTCTAGCTACTGCCGCTACTGCTTGACAACGCGCTGAACATGCAGCAGCAGCAGTAGCTGCAGCTACTGCGGTGCTAGGAAGTGCCTGGCATGACAGTCTTGTAACTGGTGCTGCTGCCAGCTGCTGCTCATAAGCTGTCGCAGCTGCTACTGTTGGTGGTAGTGGTGGTGGTTCTGGTACATCAGGTCCAGGCTCTGGAGGCCATAAGACAAGGGCCAGGGTGGTGGGGCTGACCTGCAGAATGGCAGTACTGGTTAGCATACACACTGAAGCCTAAAAAGACACTGCCCACCCCAGACCACCCACCATCATCGACATGCCATTCCCAGCCATGCAACACTGCAGCTAGTCAAGGTTCTGCGTAACCTCCCAATTGCCCGCTTGGTGTGAAGTCTGCAGGGCTCTTCCCAAAATCCAGGGCCCTAAGCATCCTACCCCACCCCGCCTCACCCCACCTCACCCCACCGTACCCCACCGTACCCCGCCCCGCCCCGCCCCACTGGCATCCCACCCCACCCCGCCCACCTTCATAAAGAACACCATCCTCCAACCATGCAGTGCTGCCAGCACCTGCTCTGCTCCGCTAATCATCCAGGTCTTACCATCAGCCCTTAACAAACAATGCACCTCAACCTCCTTGAGAACAGCAGCTGTACCAGCCACGCCCCCCAGGAGAGCGCCGCCACTCAACAGTGGCAAGAAGCTGTTCCCACTTGCTGTTGCTGCTGCTGCTGTCAACCAACTACACACACATGCTGGCTTCATTCCCAGATCTGCTGCCAATGCCTCTGCCGCCGCCACCCTACCCGTCCACGATCTTCCACCCCTTACAGTAGCCGCTCTTGCAGCTCCTCTTCCCATAACCCCCACCACTGTTGACTTTTCACCCGCTGCTGCTGCTGCTATGTCAACTGTATTGCCAGCTTCCCCATCTATACCTGCCGCTGCCATGGCCGTATCGGCACATGCCGCTACTAGCCTTGGCCCCGTCGCCATCGCTGCTGCTTCTAATGCTGGTGCCGGCACCCTAACCTGCAGCTGCAGCTGAACTTGCCGTTTTAACCCAGGCATCAAGCCAGGCTTTAGACCCGGGAAGTATAATCCCATGAGCGACTGAGGAAGAGTGAAGTTACACGCCTTCCTGTGCTTGTCTATCCTCCTAACATATGTGTACTGCACCAGAGTGGGGCCCAGCGGCACAAGATAGCCCCTCTCACCACTGGCAGTACCCATTGACCTGGTGTTTGCTACTGGCAGCACTGGTTCAAGCTGCGCTGCTGTTTGCAGGTAGCCGGGGTATGCTGCAGAGACATTGTACCCTACGCACCCTGCCTCTGCAGCTGCTTCGTTCGCAGCAGCAGCTGAGGCAACACCAAGAAAGGCAACTCCACATGCAAGACCCAAGCTATCCTCATCAGCAGCAGCAGCAGAAGCATTGCCACCAATGCCACAAGCAGCACCATCCCCAGCAGCAACAGAGAAAGAGGCACCGCCCACAGCCTTGTCGTGCCTTTGAATTCCCACCCCCCCCATTCCCACACACCCCTGCTCTGAACCTACCCGCCATGCAGCACTCTGCTTGCTAAGGGCAGCGTTGTGGCTACCTGCTGCTGCTATAGAAGCTGTTCCTGGCATGCCTAAAATTCCTGCTGCTGCTGCTGCTGCTGCTGCTGTTGCTGCCCCTGTTGCTGTCTGTTTGAAGGTCCCAGAGCCACAGGCACTGCGCAGCTCCCCTCCCTCCCTCTGGGCGTTAACCCCTGCTGGCACCCATGCCGGCGACATTCCCTTTGGTCCCTTCCTTGCCAGTCCCCGTTCTCCCCCCTCAGCCCAAGCTGCCCTGGCATTGGCTCCCGCTTGCACCCCAGCGATGGTAAGAGGTACATAAGGCACCCCCTGCTTCTCAGAACCGGTGGCAACAGCAGCAGCTGAAGCAGCTAGTCTTTGCTGTGACTGAGAAGACAAACGGCCAGCAAGTGACCTTGTGCCTCCAACGGAATCAGCTGCACCCGTTATTCCTGCAGGCAGGCGTTGTTGAGCAGCTAGCTCCTTTACAAGGACATCATCCCAGCCAAAGCCCAAGCACGCCATGGGCGCTTGTGCTCCTGCTACTGGTATGCTTGCTAAAGCAGCTGTACCTGTTGCTGCTGCTGCTGGTGTAGGCAGTACTCGTGCTGTTGCTATTGCTGCTGATGCTGGTGCTGGCAGCCCTTGTGCAACAGCTGCAGCAGCAGGATTTGCACGCAGCTGCATCTGCTGCCAATTGCCCCTCCCCCAGTTAACCTGACCCCCTGCTGCTGCTATTGGTGCGGTGAGCGGGAACCGCCACACAGAACCAGCACCCCTCAAGGGAGCTGTTCCTCCTGTTGCTGCTGCTGCTGCTGTTCCTGCACTTTCACCTGTCCCAGATGCTGTTGCTGTTGCCGCTGCTGCACGTGCTTCTGCTGCTTTTGCGCGTGTTGTAGCTGCCAGGTTAGTTATCCTTTGCCTCTGCCCATTCTTGCCTCTGCTTGCAGCTGTAGAAGGTGTGCTTGTAGCAGCACCTGCAGGGGCTGGACTGAAGGGGTCTGCAGGCAGGGCTGGCACCTGTGCTTGAGGCTGCAGATGTAAGGGCAAGGAAAGGAAAGCATTGCAGTACAACATGCAGAACCCAAGCTCAGAATGATTGCTACAACGAACTGCCAACATGTTCACGAGCACGAGTTTAACAGATGTCCTGGCATATGTACAGCATTGTATTGGTTGTAAGGCCAGACAGGAAGTGGTCCGAGGCAACTAGGTGAGAGTTATTCAACTATGAAGGCTTGCAGGTTTGGTTGCAGTGGACACGAAGCTTGCCCAGGCCAGTGGACGCTCCCAAGGTGGCTTTTTGGATGGAGCTGGTGGTGGAAGAAGGTCTGAAGGTAGATGGCGCAGTAGCCTCTCGTCTAAGCTCTTGAGCACCACTGCCATGGATCAATGTTGCTTTCCACTGCTATCGCGAGGAGAAGGGCGCGTTCACTAGGCTTAGGACCTACCAGATAGTTCGGTTCCTCTGCCCATGGGGGGCCAGAGAGACCCCTTGGCTTCTTCCTGCGCGTTGCAGGGAGCCTGGACCTGGCCTTCTCTTGAAAGAGAGTCCCATCTGGTCTTAACCTCTTACTGCCATGTCCGGCCAATGTGGCCATTGGGTCTTGGCCCGGCATGGTGAGATCTTTCACTGCTGGCTGTCTGCCATGTGGACAGGTACTGACAGCAGCCTCGACGAGAACAAAGCCTTCTTATGCTGGCCCTCAAAACAATACCCATACAAAGCCGTTAGCGCTCGCTGGTGGCGAGGGTTTGCATCTTGCTTGCTTGCTACGAGAAATGAGTAACCCAAGCTTGCCGGCACTTACATGCGAGTCGTGCAACAGGGTTGCAGCCACGTGACGACTTATCTTGTGAGATGTAACTGATATGCACTCATGGGGATCTGAAAAGTGAACTCACACGTGCCTGTAACGCGCTTCCACACCGGGCCGTTACGGGTATGACAGCATACCTAGTACGGCCCCGAGTACGGCCTGAGTGGTGAGCTTGACGTCAGACATGCAGATCTCCCGCCATGGTCCTTGTGTCCCCACTACCATTGGTTGCTGATAGGGATGCATGCTCCACATGGCGCCGGCATTCTTAGACATGGCGTCGGCATCTTTGATGCGGCGGGATTGCAAAAGGCAGAGGTTTCCTCGTTCACATGTATCGGCTAGTAGCCGAACCCGGGTTGCGGTAGTACATCTTAGGCTGACTTGGTTAAGACTGGGAACGTCAACTTCATAGTTTGGCAAAGCCTCAGCCGGAGTGATTTCGCGGCTTTTATGAAGGAACAAATTGTGCGAAGGCTACAAGGCTACATTGCCAGTCGAAGACGTGGATCATGTGTGAGGAGCCAAGGGCAAGGAGGCGGAGGAGGACAGTATCAGACTGCTGCCAGCTTGGGCACATACATTGGATACTTAGATCGCAATCGATCAAACAGTAGTCTCGTCTGGGTTGCGGTATTTCACTCTCACACTTTTACAGATCGTACATATATCTGGCAACGGACAACTGGGTTGGTGCTAAATGCAGGCGTTCTGCTGTCCTCCATATGGCCAGCCAAATCACCAGCGAGTAGGCAAACCCGGTTCCTGCACGGACAACAGATCACATTCTGGACTATGATAGTAGTACCATGAAGAATTATCTTCACCCTGCATCATCATAATTGCACCCACTGCAGCACACCATTTCCCATTTATCTACCACAGATCCTTCAAGACCAAAACACATAATACCTCCCTGTCTCTCCCTCCCACCCTTCAAGAATTCAAACAATCCTACAATCTTGACATTGAGTTTAGCGACCTAAATTGTTAAGCACAGCATGCCACCTGAACATGCTTTGGCACAGCAAACCACAACACCATCTTCCCATAAACCAGGCTGCCATTGCTGCAGCTTGCCAGCACATGACAACCTCGCACCCCCCCCCCCAATCCTCTACCTCTTCCCTGATGTTTCTTTCTGACAATTTCTTTGTTAACCAGAGAAAACACAAAGAAGCTGTTCTATCAGTCACTAATCCAGAACATGTCAGTCAAGTACACCAGAACAATTGTCATTGTAAATGATTCAATCTGTGGCGTTGATTCAAGCTCCCATAAAACAAAACTTCATACACCCCTCATTGCCAGTTCACAGCAAAGCCCAGCAGCAATGCAAAATCGCCACACACATAACAGCAAATCCCAGCAGCAATGTCTAGCAAGCTGGTAAATGATATGTCTTTCCACTCTTAACATTCACTCCCTTCCCTTTCCCTTCTGGGATCGTTGACAAGCACACGTGTACCTCAAAGGCCAACATGTTTTTCCAGATACCCCATCACATACCCATCAGCAATGCAGCCCAAAGTATCAAAGCCAACAATCTGCCTGCTTATGCCTTAGCCATCATTCTCTTCAGGTCCTCCCCTGCATTCTCCACATCAGCCGCCTTGAGCTTGAACTTCTCCACCAGCAGGTTCACGGCATCTGGTGTCAAGAAGGCAGGCAGACGGGGACCCAGGCGGATGTTCTGAACACCAAGGTGCAGCAAGGTCAGCAAGATGGCCACAGCCTTCTGCTCAAACCAGGAGATATCCAGGGACAAGGGCAGGCTGTTGACATCTGTGTCGAAAGCCTTGGCCAGCTCCTGTGGGAGAAGAAGACATGCAGCACAGGAGTCAGCATAACTTCAGCTTGTCTTCGACCACTACATCATGGAGGAGCACTCTGGTACGCAACGCAATGGTCGCACGCCACCACTGTGTAACTGGACATAGAATGGGACAGTTTACCTTGGGACCATGGGAGGATTGCGTAGCTAGGCTGCAGATACATACGGTAGGCGGCAGGGACCTTGCGTAGCAAAGATACAATCTGCAAACCGCCATCTTCTCGACAGCATTCCCGGAAAAAGACCACCCCCCACATCCTCCCACTAGCTCACCGTTGCCACCACGAGCGCACTGTAGGCATCATTGCACTGTCCCATGTCCAGCAGACGAGGCAGACCGGTGCCAGGCAGATTGCCAAAGTCCTGGTCAAAGATGCGGTACTTGCCACAGCCCAATGTCAGCACCATGGTGTTCTGGGGCATCACCTTGGCCAGCTTGGCATAGTACTTGCGCTGGGGCTCAGAACCATCACACCTGCAGACCATAACCACAACGGTTCAGATTTGAGGAGCGATATGTGTGCAAGCAGCCATGACCTTCAAAATAACCGCCACAAGTGCATGACCTAGTCTCAAAAGCAAGCACTACTTTGCAATACGGAAGTCTCACCAAAAAAACACAAGCAAGCAGACAACTATGCTTCAGCCTTTCAGACAAAGCGCGCATTCCCTTGCGCATCTCCCCAAAGACCCCCCCTCTCCCTTAATTTACCAGAGCCATACAGTCCCACTTCCACATTCTTCCATCTTCTGAAGCATTCTGCCTCTCTCCCTTTCAATAGGGACAGATTCTCAGCCCTGCTACTCCCCCCCCCCCCTTCTCCCAACTCACCCTCCGATCAAGAAGATGTGCTCCAGCTTGCCCGTCTTCACAGCATCAATGACCTGCCCAGCCACACTGAGCACAGCATGGTGTCCAAAGCCCACAGTCACCTCACTCAGCCTCCCCTCTTCTGCGCGCTCCTCTGCAAGCTCATCAAGATCAGGCATGTTGTCATCATTGAAGCCCTCTAGCTCCAAGGCTCGCTGGATGACAGGGGTGAAGTCCTTGTTGGGACCGATGTGACTCACACCAGAAAGGCCAGTCTGCAGGTAAAGAGAAGCAGCAGCAAAGGCCTATCACGCCCTATGCTGAAGCTGGGATATGTATTACAAATCGGTAGGGGCGCAGGAACAGTTCCTAAGAAGTCTGCTGGCAACCCCAAGCAGTTGCAGGCAGTAGCAGAGGAAAGACGTATGAAGGAATAGCTTAGCTCAAGCTAAGCCTGCACCATGTCCCTCCGCATCTAATCCTGGGTGCACAGCTCATAGGCCCCTCAAGTTCTCGATTGCTAATCAGCATACGATCACTTGGTCGGTTGTGCATGACTTCTGTTCATCAGCAGGGGTCGTGTGCTGCTTGGTCCTGAGTGACCCTTTTGGCATAGCTGGTTTTGTGTTTTGATTGATTGATTGATTGATACGATCACTTACTGCGTTGACAGTGAAGATATTGTCCTTGTAGGCCTTTGGTGGATCCATTACACAGTTAGTGGTGGCCAGGACAGCACCAGGGAACAGGGAGAAATCGGCCTTCTGCTTGTACCAGGCACCACCAAATTGCCCTGCAGCAGCAATAGCAGGAGCAGCAGGGGTGCAGGACTGTTTGGTCACATGAATGAGCCACCGTATCTAACAGCCATGCTTTCATAGATAGTCGCAGGTGGTGCAGATGAAAATGGCCAACATTTGCATAGCAGAATGCCCTTGGCTACTATGCCACCAATATGTCCCTTTCCACGTCTGCACAATTTGTTCTACTTCCAACTTTTGACTTCTGCAAATTATCATTTCGCAATGCTGAAACATAGCAGAACATAAACAGCAGACACCTTATGGGGGATGTTTCCTGGGCCACGCTTCCAGCACCGCTTTCAAACAATACCCTTTTACTCGCCCACAAGGTGCTTGTACTTCTTGAGGCCAGGGTATCCATGGGCAGGCAGCATCTCCCCATGTGTGTACACGTTGATGCCCTTGCCCTCTGTCTGCTGGAGAAGCACATCCAGGTCATGCATGTCATGCCCTGTCACCAGGATGCACTTCCCAGGCACTGGATCCAGTGGGACCTTGGTGGGGACGGGGGCACCAAACCTGTGAGGAGGTGGTAGAACATGGAAGCAAACACGACATGGGGCGTTAGTATGTGTTGTCGTACAGACATCAACAACTATCCAATAGACAGAGAACAGCAGCAGGAAGCATCCAAGCTGGCCTTCTAGAAGAGAGGACTTGCAGCACCAGCCCCGGAAGACAACATAGGGCACTCACAAAGCATCAATCAAACGAGTCGATCGAGGGGCCACTGGCACTGACAGACACCTTGTCTTGGTTGCTACGTGGAACCTTTATAGCTTGTGTTTCAACTGCTGCGCAACCCCACAAAGCCGCTCCCCTGCCTCCGCCGCAAATACTGCCCGGACTCAAAACACCTCGCAGCTCAGAGCCCTAATATTCCTCCCTTCATTACCACGCAAAAAGCAGATGATAATTAAGCCACCCACCCACCCAAACGTAGCCACTCCCTCTAATTCCACTCCTTACCTGCTTTCATGCGCCTCACTCAGCAGCTGGATGACCCTGAAATTCACCTCACCAGCCTTGAGGCAGTACCCCAGCACAGCATTCAAGTCCTTGGCCTCAGGCTGCCCCAGGAACCACAGCGCCTCAGAGACAAAGGCAAACACATTCTCATCTGTAGATTCCAGCGCCTCAGCATGGTGTGCATAGGCAGCCAGCCCCTTCAGGCCATACACCAGCAGCTCCTGAGCCCCTGCTAGGGTTTGGCCCAGAGACTCACGGCGGTCAGAAACACCAACCTGCAGCGGGAACAACAGCCACACCATCAGCAATGAACTAGCATTTGCAGCAAAATGTTATAGTGTTGAAAGCTGGATAAAAGGACTTCTCACAACTACATGGTGGTCTCTGTTAGAAGAGGAGGGGGTAATTAAAAACAGAACACTGCATGTCCTGCCAGTTGATATCACTTACTTCCCTTACTAGCCTTCGTATGACATGAACAAACAAAGACTACGTCGTTAGGAAATCAGAAACATGTGAGTAGAAGAGGCCCTGACAAAATCATAGGTGCAAGGCCCATGTCATTTTGAGAAATGGGAAAAAGCAAATCGCATGGGAACTGACAAACCACAGGAGCACAACCCACGCCAGATAGGAGCACGCAGCAGGGTAGCATGCACGCAAAAAGATAAAGGTAAGCAGCGCCAGTTTCTTTAGCCGGCAACCCCTTTGAGGCAGCACATCATCCTTAGTGCAAAACCTGCCCTGAAGGTTCAACCTCACACACGCACCTCCTTGGCCAGCTCCGACAGCTTGTCCAAATTGTCCCCAGGGTAAGCCCACTTCATGGGGTGTGGCAAGGTTCCTGTCCAGCCCAGTGCAGATGGCTCTGGCACATCTCCCGCCTTGATGCCCTTGGCCGCACATTGCTGCTGGAGTTGTTGCTGATACTTGGCAGCTTGGCCCAGCATGGTCACAAAACGGTCATTGTCAAAGTTGACTGCACCAAGACGGGGGGGGGGGGGGCAGAAGCAGGGCTTTATAACATGTACTCCCAAACCATTGACTGCTAGATAGCTGCATGCTTGCATTTGTTGCTTACGAAAGGGGATGATTAGGAAGGGGCATTTAGAATAGCGTTGTTTATTAAGTGAACACATTGAAACCCAGACACAGCACATGCCCCACGTTTATTGAACACAGTAAAAACCCAGACATAGCACATGTCCCGCTTCTAGTAACATGCAAGTCTGACCTCAAGATTACCTGACGGTAGGCACCAAATGGGTCTTTGTTTCGATAATTAGAAGCTGCACCTAGTTGGTTGTTGTACAGGCTCCCGTCCATTGGTATTGGGAGGATACTGATACTGCATCACTTTGTCATTCCGCCCTTTGATCCCCATCTGGCAAGACTATATGAACTTACCATTAGTCAATGTAGAGAAGATGGCGTTGTTGATGAAGCTGCTGATCTCAAAATCCACTGGAAGACCATTTTGCCTTGCCAGGTGGGCCCAGGACCCCAAGCCCTTCAGGGAGTAGATGAGCAGATCTTGCAGGCCAGCCATTGTGGGAGTCTTGCCACACACGCCAATGGTTGTGCACCCTTTGTTCTCAAAGGTCTGCTCGCACTGCGACAATGCAAAAGCTGAATCAGATACCCGCACTTGCCGACCGCCAAGCATGCCTGCCATGCCGCTTTTTGTGGCCAGACCGCCAAGGATGACTGCCATGCCGCCTTTTGCATCCACAGTCATCACCTAACACTGGTACGCGAGGCTGCAGCAAGAGCTGTAGTATCTGTTTCATGGACGTCGTCGCGTCCAATCAAGATAACATGCTTTTCAATCGGTCTCCTGAGGTGACTCACGCCCGCAACAGACAACTGCCATGCCAAAAACGAAGCACAAGACACCCATCAAGCTTTACTTACTTGAAAGCAGAACATGTCCGTCTTGGCAGGCTCGGCATAAGCGGCCTGTGCAAAGCCCCGCAACCGCGTGCTTGCTGTCCCAACGACCTTGAGTGACGGGCTGCTGGCAGCGGAGGGTGCAGCCCCAGGAGCATTGCCAGCACCGGTTTTCATGCCCCGCACTAGCTGAATGGCACCATATTGGCCCGATATCTGTGCCAGAGCAGCTGGAGCAGCGAGCTCCACGGCAAGCGGGAAGGAGCGGGTCAGCAAGAAACGGGAGAGGTTCATTTTGAATACGGTTATGCAGTGCTCGGGGTGAAAAGCAGCAAGCCCTCCACTACTGAATAAGTGTATGGATCAGGGTAGGGATTGGGCTCTTATAGACACCCTCCCAAAGAAGAGTTATGAGCTTCCGGTGTTCCGTACTGCCCCCGTCACGGAGCGAAACGCCAAGGGTCCCACGTGCGGAGATGCCATATGCTTCAAGTACAAGCTGTTTCACTTGAGGATGTCTGGATGATTCATGCGACTTAGGCCAAGGCTCCAGGGGTGGCCACACGGCCTGCCGCCAGAGCTGGTCTCCATGGACGTGCAGGCTTTTCATGCCTTTTCCTTCAGTGTGCATAGCACTGCAAAGACGGAACCCGTGCTGCGGTGCTTCTCCACTGCTAGCTGTATATTCCCTGACATACGTTCAGATCAGACCTGCAACGGGCAAAAACTTCTGGCCTCGTTCAGCGCTGGGGTGACCCATTCCGAAACTCACACTGAAATTGCAACTGCTAAATCGGCGATAGGCTAGAAGAGCCATCAAGCATAGACTGCAGCACTAGTTTCTGAGCTATCTGCACTTGGCCCAACTTACACCCCCTTCTCGAACCTGGGCCATGCTGCTCCGTCGCTTGATTGGCTTGGCGCGCTGCAGCCCTTGTCCCTCCCTCAGGTGCACACTTGCAGCAGAGAGGGCTGGCGGCCATGTCAGATTGGCAACTCAACTTCCTTTAATGATCCTGCAGTACCATAGCAGAAGTAGAAGCAATCAACCGACCTGTCTTGGCAGCACGATGTTTTGGAAGCCTTCTGAGAGCCCCAGGACGACATAGCGCTGGACCATGGTTGGAACATCCACCAGCAGCAGCAGCAGCAGTTACCACTCTACGACCATGGGGCCAATACCTGCGCCAGACTGCGTTCCAGAGGCTGCACACACCACGTTGGGTAGCAGCAGCAGCAGCAGCAGCAGCTCCGTTCACCACGTGCAGGTCATGTGCAGACGTATCAACAAGCCAGGAAACCAGGGTTGAAGCCGAACCTGTTACTGCAGAGGCACCAGCATCAAGTGTTGTGCAAATGCAGACACCTGACAGCTTGCCCCCAGCTTGCCCCCTCTACACAATGCGCCAAGTTGCCAAACATGACAATGATGAGTCCTGCTGGATTGTTGTAAATAAAAACGTGAGCCTTCAAGACCTGCTTAATGTTACCGTATGTTGCATGATGTTCTCAATTGGCATGTGTCTTTCTGTTGCCAAGAACATCTAGTTTCCTCCCCCAGGGCAGATGCCAAGTGCATTGGATCAAAACATCTAGCTATTAGAGGCGCAACAGTGGACCCACGCATCTTCATGGTGATATGTCAGGGCAGCTTGCTGCGTGCTGTAATTGCTGACTGCCTCCAAGACGGTACTAACACCTGGAGCAGACCCCCCAATTCAAGTAGATCCTAATGCCAACCAGCTAGCAGTATGGTCTGGGGTCCTGACCTCTGAATAATGCTGTGATGATGTTGTATGTCCCTGTCTTTCCAGGTGTATGATGTGTCCTCCTACCTAGATGACCATCCAGGTGGATGTGAGAGTATCCTGATCAATGCTGGGGTGGACGCAACAGACGAGTTCAATAGTGTGCACTCAAAGGTGTGGGTCTTAGCAGGGGTCATAAGCAGGGCATGGCAGGCAAGGTGTATGAAACAACGTGGAGTATGCTTGCACGACCACCTCGGGCTGGAAATGGTCTCAAAGGGTGGCAACTATAGCATCTGGAAAAAAGGGGTTGTAACGATGGATGCGTGCAGCTATGCATAGATTAACCGTGTTAAGCAGAAGGCTCTATGTGCTGCTTAATCACCAGCGAGAGTCGGTTATAGTTGCGGCATGAGATATGTCCTGCAATGCACGATTTCAGATGCATGGTCTGGGCGCCTTTTACTGGCTTTTCAAAAAGCCTCAGCACCTGTTAAGCTACAAGATTGTGGCAGTTGTCTCGGATGTTCGTTAGTACACAGACTGCTCAGCCACGCGAGCGGTGCAAGGCTGCAGCAATTGTTGGTGCAACATCAGTACACAGTCTCCTCGGCAGTGTTCATCGTAACTGTACCCGTACCCTTCTCACCGTGTTCCTCTCCTTGTGCCCTCTGATGTGCATTGCAGGAGGCCAAGGAGCTTTTGGAGAAGTTTCTCATCGGGGGTGTCAAGCCTGGCAAGAAGAGTGCCGTCGCAGCAGTAGCAGAAGCAACCGCAGCCGCTGCTGCAGCTGCAGCCACAGAGCCTCCCGCTGTGCAGCTTGCGGATCCACGTGTACGCTACTTCCTGCCCCTTGTATCAAAGCAACAGCTCAACCACGACACCTTCCTCCTTCGCTATGCTCTGGCCTCCCCCCAGACGCGGCTAGGTCTGCCATGTGGCAAGCATGTGTATATGTTTGCTGACATTGGAGGCGAGGTGGTGGCAAAGGCATATACACCTTTGCCTGGGGATCAGGACCCGGGGGTGTTGGAGCTGCTCATTAAGGTTTACTGGGCTGGGGTACATCCCAAATTTCTTGAAGGCGGGAAGATGACACAACATCTCGCTAACATGAAGGTGAGCAGGTCTTGAAGTCTGCATGCCGGTACTTGAAGCAGGGACAGCAGGTGGTGCGTCTTTCGTCGGTCAATCTGTTCGCGGCCTCCTAGGAATGTAAAAGGTATTGCAACTTTTAGCCATCTGCAGCCATCACGATGTAGTGAGGTACTGTTGTATCAGCCTCCAGCACACTGATCTGCTGGTTCATTGACACCTGTGGTGTTGACCTCGCTCAGCATCATACTTCTCTCATATACTCCTGTTATGTACAGAGCGCGCATGCTTTTGGCTAGGGTTGGGCAGGTTCTACGGTGATGCATCGTAATTGTTCATCTCTTTAGGAGCTGCCTGGCTGCAGAGGAACATAGCCTTTGTGAGCAAGCATGGCCCGCATACAGTGGCCCTACATGAACCCCTCCATCTCTGCTGCAGCCGCTTCTGCTGGCCTCATTTCCTTGCTCAGATGACAGTCACTTTGTGTACATTGCTGTTGGCTGCTGTGCTGTTTCTTGTTCTACTGCTAGCTACTGTGGCTGTATGCTTACAATGCTTCTTCTCCTTCTTATGCTAGCTTTTGTGGGTCTATGTTGCAGGTTGGCGACTCCATAGAAGTCAAGGGCCCCATGGGCAAGTTTGTGTATGAAGGACGTGGCCGGTACCAAATCAACCGGCAGCCAGGTCATGCCAAGTACATGTCCATGATAGCAGGTGGTTCAGGCATCACACCATGCTATGCAGTGCTCAGGAGCATCCTGGCAGACCCTGAAGATAACACACGCTGTGCCCTCATCTATGCAAACAAGCACGAAGAAGATATCTGGCTGAGAAAGGTAAGCAGCTGCAGTGTGCATGGGAAGATATTGCCAGGTGCATACATCGTGGGTTTAGGGCAGCCCTGTGTGAGAGGGGGTGGTATGCAAGCGAGTATCTTTGCTCCCTGCCACGGGGGGTCTGGCAAGGAAACTGGGGACTCTAACTGATCTCCTGGGTATATCTGCAAATGGGCAATGGCAGAAGGGGCATTGGGCTGATCGACAGGGGCCGGTTTAATAGGCAGTTGGCATGGTGTAGCCTTGTGGTAACCAAAGTGATCTGTGCTAATGCATTGTTCAGTTGGGAGCAGCAGTCCCATGGGTCATTACGGGTTGCAGCACTTGAGTTCTAACTCCCTGCTTTCACATAACATGAATGGGCTGAAAGACGGTGGACAGGAACACATGGGGGCAAAGTTGTGGGAGAATGGAATGGAACTCTCATGGCAGGGAGTTGGGGTGCTTACCATGGGTGAACATCCTGCCATGCATTGTGCAACCTCTTAGGCCTGCAATAGCAATAACACAGTGCAATCTTTCATGCCTGCCAGTCCTTATCTACTTCACATTTTGCACCTTCTACTGCTTGCAGGAGCTAGAAGAGATGGCAGCGCAACATCCCGATCGCCTCCACCTCTGGTTCACCTTAGAACAACCCCCCACTGCTGATGCAAGCAGTACCGGCAGTAGCAGCAGTAATTCCGGGCCCTGGGTGTACAGCCAAGGGTTCATCACTGTGGACATGATGGCCCAGCATCTCCTACCTGCTGGAGAAGGCTCCCTTGCACTGATGTGTGGCCCTCCGGTGATGCTAGAGCAGGTAGTCATGCCGGGCTTGGCGCAGCTTGGGTTCAAGGCCGATACACAGATGGTGGTGTTCTGAGAGCTGACTAGCTCCTGTCATCGAAGACATCTTGGCTAACAATAATGTGGCCAGGACATGCTCCATCATGGGCTCGTGCGCCCGCTGACGAGCTGCTTGTGATGCTCAAGGGCACTGAATGCGGATGCTTTCAGACACATTGCACCGGTGTTGCTGTATGCCGGGTGCCAGCAGGCAAGCTTGGGGCCTAATAGCAATGGAGGTCTTAGAGGTCAGTGTAGTGAGGTCCTGCAGGAGCTATGCCACTGTCTGGAAAGGCTAGCAATACGGTTTCTCCAGCCTGTGTATATGTCATGCGATGTAGTGTACTGTATGAAGCTACCTTCACAACTCAGAGACCATCTCTTTAGCGCAGCACAGCCTGAGAGGAGGCCAGAGGCTGACAAGGAGCACACATATCTTCGTTTGAAAGTTAGGCATGTGTATGCTAATGTAAATATGTGCGGAAGGCAATCTTGGGGGTGGTGGCCTCTTTCTGTATGTGCCACTGGGCTGTGCTAGGGGCCCGAAGGTGCTGCCATGGTTAGGCGGGTTTTATCTGGTTTCTGTGTTTCATAGTTTGAAGTGTACAGCGGCCAGAGGGGTGTGCTATGTGGAGTTCCCCAACAAGCACAGTTATTGCCCCGAATTTTTGAGGGGCTTATGAAACACACCGAAAGTTACGACAAATACACCGTGTTTGACAGCGTGTTAACACTGGGCCCTAGCGGTGACTTCCCACAAGAGCGCTCAGGCAGCAGCGATGTACGCACATTTAGCTCGCATCGTGCATCTATGCTGTCGGACCGTTCTGGAGGCAAGACGCTGATGAGATCCAGCCAGGCATGCATCATGTGGTTACCCGATGCGGTGTCACCCCTCATGGGTCGCTCGTTGAAAGCTTACCCGTTCACTTTCAACACCGATTGGCACCAGTATTTTAAAGCGTAAGGACCATTTGTTTCCTAGCATGCAGCACCATCATTGCTGTATTTGCTTTCGGCACTCACCCGCCAACGTGAACCAGCTGCAAGCAACGGCAAGCTGTAAGCTGGAGCAGCAGCGCTATGATAAGCTCGCGGGGGCCCTTCTCATCATGGAACAGTAAAGAAAAAGCTTTAGCACGTCGAAAATAGGACGCCTTTCAAGTCGCCTACCCGGTGCCTCCGATGTAGCCATCAGCAATATATGCAACGATTCCCAACCATGCAAGAATTGCTGAAGAATTCGGGGCACTCACATTGCGCCCTTGGGGCATGTGGCTGTATTGAATGCTGCCTTCGTACCTTACTGTAGTTGGGATTGCAGGTTCTCATATAGCTCCCGAACATACCTTTTATGGCTCAGATTAAATAGTAAAGGGTAAGCAGCCAGCTTTGATTCTCGTTCAGAGGCTTGAGCTAACATGAATTGAACATCTAAGCACTGTACTTATATAGATAAGCAGACTGAGGCTGCTGTTGCATAGGAGTCATAGGGTAGGATACTAGTTACCCTGGGGGCCTTCTGGGCTCGTGGGGGGTGGACCCTACAAACAACAGACCACTCGATGTGCTGCATGTCTGACTCGATGTGCTGCATGTCTATGCATGCATTTGTATTGCCTGCTATGGTAGTTTTATGCAGCTCCTTGCACATCCTAGAGGAGCGGTGGACTAGCCCCTGGCAGCCATAGCATGCTGCTCGGACAAGACTGCCAGCAGGGCCGGTCACCATAGCAACCCGTCGCGCGACCGTAGCATGCAGGGATCAAGTCGGTTGCTCGCTGCCACATCTGGCTGTGTCTTATGGAGGTCGGCAGAACACCTGCATAACTAGCCATAGATGTGACTCAGTTGGGCAGGTCGCCGGTACGTGAGTACATCGACTATGAAAGGGGCCATGGTTATGCGCGCCCGGCTGACTTTTTTTGATAAAGGCCGGTGCTGGTCTGATGCTAGGATGCGCGTTCCCAAGAGTCTGTTATGATGATAACATAACGCGGCATGCATGCGTGAAACGGCAGCCGAAAACTGCCACGGCTGAGTAATTTGAATCAAGCTCTGACTCATTAAGCATCATGTAGAAAACGTTGTTCCGTGGAAGCGGGCAGCACAAGCAGAAAGCCCAAAAAGAGGGAAGAGGATGAAACAAACAAACAAAAAGTTAAGGTGCGGCAACCGCAAAGGGCGGCTAGGTCGAAACGACCAAACACACCATCGGATGGGTCCAAAAACAATGGAATCCATACCACCAAGCAAGAGGAATACCCAAGCAGACATCCAACTATGTACATACACGTGTCGTTCACATGCATGTAAGCCAAAGACGCCAGCCAGCCAGCCAGCCTTAAGTGTCACCCCACCTCCAGATGCAACAAACAAATCACAGCCACAGTTGCAAATTATTAGCGCTGGGATGGCCCATCTGCAAGCGGCTTGCAGACATGTGCAATACCCTTTCACCAACAGCAGATCCAAAACCTCCTTTGATTTGAATGTCTCATCTTGCAATGTCCAGACACCGACAGCACCGACATACAATATGACAGACCAGGATGCACCAGCACTCATATGGGCACTTTACTGACAGCCCATCTGTTTCACAGCACAGACTCCTATCAGCTTACAGATGCCGTATCAGCAACTCGACAGTGAGGAGGAAATGAACAGTACTCGACATCCATATCACTCTGCTGGTTGGAGAACATGTGTGGGGAAACCGTAAAACACATTACATACATAAATTGGCCCTACACAAGCCTCAAGAGCCTGTATGGCATGAGTCTATGCACTTTGGGGGGGTAGCTCAATTGGTAGAGCAGAGGACTTCGAATCCTCAGATCCGGTGTTCGAGTCCCGGTCTCCTCGCCGCCCTTAGCCGGGGCCTCTCAAGAAAAAAGGTTACAGGTATCCGCGTTGCCTAGACAATGGATTCGTCTGTTCAATGGGCTAACGGTCTGATCAACTGGGCAACACCGTCGCCGCAAGGCCGTCCGATGAGTCAGTCTGACTTCCGGTCTTGGACCCGGACGTTAAAATTGGTTTTTTTTTTTTGGTCCACTGTTTGGTCAGCAAGGAGAGCCTGGCATCCATACTTCCTTATCCAATGCATATGGGGAAGAGATATTTGTGTATAGGCCATCTAGAATAATGGTCCGAGCAATTGGCTGAATGCTTGTTCTTACTCATCCCCGCACCATACAGGCCTTGACACACTGCATGGCACCAACCTCCGTCACAGGAATTTCTCAGCTTTGCTGCCCTTCCTCCTCTTCTTGACGCCGTTGTGTTGGAGTCCTCGCAGCGGCTTTGCTGCACTGGTCAGCTGTGCTCGCCCTCCAAACAGCAAGCCCTGCAAGTTGGCTACACGCTGCAGCAAGACCCGCTGGTGCTGCTGGTGCTGCTCAGGGACAGGCCTCTCTCCCCAATCTGCTGCTCTGCCAGGATTCGCTGTTGCCGCCGCTGCTGCTGCCGCCGCTGTTCCTCTGCCACCCTTCTTGTAGCCTTTTGTTGCTGCTATACATGTACTCGCTGCTGCTGGTTGTGATATGCCCGCTGGCTGTCTGCAGCCATGTGCAGGGGCACCAGCAGCAGCAGGCACAGCAGGAGCAGACAGCTCCCTGCCGAGGGTATGGTGATGAGGGGCTGTGGCGCAGGGAGCACTGTTGGGCTTGCTGTGCAGCTTCTGCTTCTTGCCTGCTGCGGGGAGCTGCTGAAGGTCAACTTCATCCACCTGCCACTTCCTTTTGCTGCTGCCAAGGCTGCTGGATGAGGGAGGCCGAAGAGTACTTGCTTTCTGGGGCACATCCAGCCCCTGCTGGAGACATGTGCCTTTTGAGTTGGGCTTACTGCACGATGGAAGGCATTGCTGCTGCTGCTGCTGGCCAGCTGAGGCTCTGAGGGTGTTCACCTTGGCCTCCTGCTGCTTCAGCTGCTGGGATGTGAGAACCCCCCTATCATCCTTGGAGACCTCCCCACCATCTGTCTTAGCACCAGCAGCTGTCACAGAATCCTCTCTCAACCTCTTCTTGCTCTGCTGCTGCTGCTGCTGTTGTGAAGCGTGCGGTTTGGGCTGTTGGTATTTGGCTGCTTGTACTGCTGCTGCTGCTGCATGTTTGGTGGCACTAGCAACCTTTGCAGGTTGCGCAGCCCCTGCTGCTGCTGCTGCTGCTGCTTTGGCATCCTTCAGCTCCGCCTTTGCTGCCTTGACAACCTTCCTTGCTGCCTTCAGCTGCTGTGGGGATAGGTATCGTGCAGCTTCACGCTCCCCTCGCACATGGGTCAGCTTCTCCCTTGCAGCAGTAACAGCAGTAACAGCAGCAACAGCAGCAGCAGCAGCAAAGGGACCACCATTCTGCACCAGCTTTGCTGCTGCTGCTTGATCCCATGCAGCTGATGCAAGGCTTATGCTGCTGCTTTGCTGCTCTCCAGTCTTGCCCCCTGGCTGCTTGACACCTACTGCTTGCTTCCCCTTCCCTGCCAACCCAACCGTCACAGCCCTGCCGGGACCCACTGCTGTTGCTGCTCCTGTGACCGAATCAGATGTTGATGCTGGTGCTTGCCGGGGCTGATCAGCCAGCTGCACTGCTTGCTGACTAATGCCTGCTGCTGCTGCTGCCCTCCTTCGTTTACTCTTGCTGGCTGCTTCTAACAATTGTGCCCGTCCTCCGTCTGGTGCTGCTGCTGCTTCTCCTCTCGCTCCACCTCCTGCTGCAGCTGCTGATGTGTGCTGGTCAGCAGCTGAGACGCCCTGCTTCAGCTCCACACAACCTGCAGCTGCTGAATGCTGGCCGGCGGCTGCTCCTGCTCCTGCCTGCAATGTTATTGAAGGAAGAGGTTGCCTACGCCTAGCTTCCTGCTGCACTACTGCTGCTGGGTCTGCATTCTTCAGCAAGCCCGCTGTGATGCAATTGCCCACCTCCCTGGTCTCTGCTTGCAACTGTGTTGTAGAGTACTGAGACCACTTCTGAGGGAAGTTGAGCTTGGCCATGCAAGCAGAGACATCACAACCGTGAACATAGAGTTGCCCCAGGTCATAGCAAAAGGCTGCTTGCTGCTCGTCCTTGAAGGTTCCCAGGCGCACCTCCTGGTTTTGGGTTACCAGCCTAGATCGCCATGCTTGAGGACCTTGGGCACTGACACCCCTGTAGCGCGTTGCCCGTATTCGCTTTCCTGGTTCCCTGAGTCTCACCCGCAAGTCCGCAATCGCTTCGTCAGTGTACTCATCAGAGGGGAAATTTGTCTTGGTGCCCTCCCTCCCACGACTAGCCAGCAGCCCCAAGTCTGCAGCATGAGCAGCCTCCTCAGCTGTTATGTAACTGCCCAAATAGTATCTGGTCTTCTTGCCAAGGATCCTAATCTTGGCGCAGAACTTCTTGCTTAGTGAGGTGAATACTCCAATATATTTGGCCGAGGCAGCCTCCCTTTCAGCATTCTCCATGGGGCCTTGCAGCTAGTGGTAGGAAGGCTGTTGCAACAGCGCCACGCCCCTACAAACAGGACATGAACCATGAGGCAGCTCAGGAAATTGGAGGGTATTGTGGAGCATCACTAAGACTGCCTATTATAACATCCCCTAAGTGCATCGGTTATGTCTGTGCAAGACATCAGCAGGTCATTGAAAAGTTACACATACTCTTTCCAAACCAGAAGAACCTTGATTGGTAGGACATGCGAGTCCAACCAACGAGTCATACCCATTTATAAAGTCAAACCACATGTAAAGTAATTGGCGGGACGTCAGAGGGAGCTTAAGACAGCATGGGGGTCTGTGATCTTGTAGCAACTCTGTAGTCAGAGTTGAATCACTGCAATACTGGACAGCTGCAGCCTTGAAAGTGCTTGACTTCTAAGTCAAATGTATAGCCAGGGCACTCACAACGAGGACAAGCAACAGCAGAAGTTAGTAGCAAGCTTGCATGTATGAGCCACATACTGTCGTTCCACAGAGTCCCACACGGACCCTGCACCACAGCAGCCCTGGGTGGTAGAGCTTTAGGTTGAAATCTACCAGATATGGGCCCCTCCCCAAGACAAAACCAACCTTAATTCTTGCAAGATAACGATGCCTGTGACCCATGCTGCTTTCAGTCAAGGGGGATGCCCTTGCCCATACTTCCACTCTCGGATGTATGCAAGTAAGGAGCTACTGGTGATGCGCTAGAATCCGCACAGCCTCAAAGCTTACCTGAGCAGCAAATGCATCTGATAGGCGTCTTGGCCGGCTCAGTTGCCGGAGGTGTGAAAAGCAAGCATGGCTTGCTCTGCTCTGCACAAAAGAAGCACTTTGCTTAGGACAAATGGCTCGGCAACCTTTGTACGTGGCTGTCACCCTTCTGTCTTTGCTGTAGCAGATACGAAGCCAGGAAAGGGTGAATATGCTTACATTGAGCGGCTGGACGGGTTCAGAGCGGAAGCAGCTCCCACTCACACGTCTGCTGTTCGTAGGTGGACTCCCACAGAGTGTCTCTGCGCTGGCAATACCATTGCACAGGCACTACTACATGTGCTAGTAATTGACTTCAAGCACGCTGGTGGGTTTCTTATTCTTAACAGCAACGGCAGTGGCCGGCGCACATGCATGAGGACTCACGCTACGGCAAAGCAAGGCATACAGCTTTCCGCCCACAGTAAGCAAAGACCCGTTGTCTCCTTCGCCCCCATGTGCGGATATACGGGTCTTCTCACTCGCCACACGTTCCAATGCAGTCACCGTTGTCACCCTGTCACACCTCACACCACTTTTGGTCAGAATTTCGAATTCTGACCATAAATTTTCCCCTCACAACCTTCACGTACTGGATTGGCACTTGGAAAGGAGCCTTGCAATTACAGGACGTACAGGACGAAGTCCACTTGAAACCAACCACCCCTGCTGCTCAGCACCTACCCTTCACTTTCCCTGCATGACTCCCAGTACCTCTGAGTACCATGCCAAGCACTATGATGGAGACTGCTGCTTCTAACCGACGAAACTCTACCACGCCTGCATCATCCATTGACGGTGCAGGAAAGGGCCGGCAGTAGTCCGTCTGGTACTTTTGATCTTGTCAATGTGCAGACACAGAGTACATGCTTAACTAATGGATTCACCTCATTTGCTCTACAGGTAGCATGGCTCTGCAACCCTCCAAAGGCCAAAAATGGACTCAACGCTCCACCTACAAGGATGTGATTGCCCTCTCTGAGACATCAGGTCCAGCCATACATGCCTGTGAACCATCAAATCCCGCTTGAAGCCCACTGCATAAACATTCCCTCAGACACGCCGTGGTGAGGGCATCACTACAACAACAACAACAAACATTTAAGGTGTGGCAACCGCAAAGGGCTGCTAGGTCGAAACGACCAAACACACCATCGGATGGATCCAAACACAATGGCTTCCAGACCACCAACCAAGCAGTACTGATACCGAAACATGTATCCAGGCAAGACAGAGCCCATGATCAAGAACACCACCCACTCCTCCATCGGTTGCAATGGCATGGCAAACAATGACGATTACCACGGGCTGGAGATGTACAAGAACCATGCAAAGGACTCAACCACAGAGGGATATATGCAACCAGACCCAACCACCATGGAATGTGGCCACCATGGAATGTGGCCGAATCAATCCCTCAAAGTTAAGGCAACGCTCCTATCGACACAGAGCCCATGATCAAGAACACCACCCACTCCTCCATCGGTTGCAATGGCATGGCAAACAATGACGATTACCACGGGCTGGAGATGTACAAGAACCATGCAAAGGACTCAACCACAGAGGGATATATGCAACCAGACCCAACCAACATGGAATGCATGTGGCCGAATCAATCCCTGAAAGGTCAAGGCAACGCTCCTAGTGATTGCAGGCAGGTGCGGATGATGGGACACAGCAGTCCTCCAATGCCAGTCCACAAATAGCATCAAAGAGAAAGTTGCATCAACCATAATGGCTGGCCACAAGCATGGAGTGCTATAGACCAGCCCAGCAACAGCTGGCCCCCCTCCATAGGCAAGCTGCTGCTGCGCACCACGGGACACAACGTATCGCACAGCTGTCTGAAGAGGCTAATCATCAGGTTGTCAAAGCATAGAGCCCAATGGCTGCCACCAGCCCACCCTGGATCCCGTGCTGGCCAATGTATGTCAGGCCAGCCCATTTCGACTTGCTGTGCGCTGACCGGTGGACCCAGTCAGCAGCAAGCCAAGCAGTTTTAATGCCTTGCTCGGGGCCACTAACTCACCCAGCAACTAACCAGATCGCAACCACTGTCAACCAGGCGCCAGATGATTGGACGCACCCAAGGCAGGACTGATAGCATGCCACATGGACAGGTACAGCATCCCAGATGCTTAAGGCACCATTAAATGGCAACATGTCACCCGCAAACATGCATGAACATACCCCAAGCGTCTTATAAGCACAGTGACAGACAGTGGTGCTTCTGTTCGTGCCCTTTATGCGCCCAGGCAGCTGCTCAAGCTGAGCATCAGGTACAAACCAACTCAATCTTCTGGCACTGCGGCTGTTGCTGTGCATGGATCAATGCTCTGAGTCTGAAACCAGGCTATTGAGCCAACCAGCAGTCACACAGCATCAGCTAAAGGCTCTCCTGGTTTGGCCAGCATTAACACCCACTCCTCTCTTCCATACTGCAGCACAATGGAAGCCCACCCATGCTGCTAAAGCTTTCATAAAAAGCCAGCTCAGTGTCATTTTGGCACCCATGGATCCCTCACTGTAATCTTACGCAGCAGGGCAACTAACGCACCTGCTTGCGAATCTCTCGCTCCCTCTACCTCTCGCTACTTTAGCTTTTTCATTTGGCAGAAACACCACAATCCAGGACACAATCTGATTCCTGATACTAATCACTACTCCAGTTTAAGGTTCTGAGAGCATCCAAGCTGAAACATCCATTACTGCAGGAAGCAGATATTTTTAATCTTTCCACAAGGCCCTGGTTTCCCGGAGAAACCTCATCAGGTCGCGCAGAGTTACTATATGCATCGATGCCCAAGGCAAATGGACAGATTCACCAAATTTCTTGAGGCTATTGATGCCCCAGGGAACACTCTGGGCTGCCTGCCCAGCCCAACACATTGCATTTGCATCAAAGTCGGTGGTGCCAGGCTCTCTGTTTGCAATTGCTTGCAAACTGGCAAAATCGGCTAGCTACTACTTTCAGTGCACTGATTCAAACCGATTGACCCAGACCAAACCATTTCTTTCTTCTCCCATATGACCCTCTCACAGTGAACTGGCAGAACAAACTCCTGCCCGCATGCACTCATAGTAAGACTGCCTGCTAATTCACCCTAGGCTTACTGAACCATAGCAGGCACTGCTGACACAACCCAACAAACCTCAGGAGGTAGCAGGTACTAAAAGCAGTACTCTACATGGTTAGGATAAGCACCTCCCGTGGCTTCCCGTGGGACAGTGCGATCAACCGGTCAGCCAGCATAGGCACAGTACATAGGACAGGAAGTACAAATATGCCATACCATCTTTCACCTTTCCGTCCTGCAAGAAGATGGGAACAGCAAATACAGATACTTTAAGACATCTTTCATACTCCAGGAGAGTGACGGATGTGCTGAAGCATCTGTACATCCTGTGCCTCCCGTCTTGCAGTACGTCTTCCTGTACTTCTGTTCCTTCCAATACAAGAAGGGGGCACGTATCATTGCCATGTCATCGTGTTGCCATCCCATGCTAGCCCAACAAACTTGTAGCCGGGTTTCAAGACGGCGGGAGCACTAAGCGTGTCAGTACTGCTGGAACTGCACTTTGTTCCCCATCACCCGCAGCTTCTGCACCTCTGAGAGCTGCTCACATTCCACGCCTGAGGGCTCCAGCAGCACGTGCGGCGGTGAGAGTGCGGCCACATCTGTACTGCAGTCCTGCTTCACGTCCACTCAATCCGCAGCTTCTGCATCTGTACTGCTTTATGTCCTCTCAATCCGCTTCTCAATCTGTACTGCCGTACTGCTTCAGGTCCGCTTGACCCGCAACTTCTGCATTTGTGCTTCTGAGGGCCGCTTCACATCCCATGCCAACCCCACAGCTTCTAAGCAGCAGATAAGGTAGTAAGAGAAGTCCACCTGCCACCACTCCAGGCCATGGGCTGCGCTGTACTCAAAGGCATGGTGGTTGTTATGCCAGCCATCGCCAAACACCAGCAGAGCAACCAATGGGTTGTTCTTGCTGTTGTCTGTTGTTTCATAATCTTCTGAGCCCCACACATGGACTGCTGAATTGACCAACCTGCAAGCACCAAGAGAGCAGGTGCGTCAACATCACCGGCTACATATTGTAACAGGTATACATTGTAGGTCCGTATGGGCACTTGAAATTGCCATGGCATTGAAGACAAAGTTGGAGGCATCCAAAAGGGGTGGGTGCATGTACGTGGAAGGGTGGGACGGTGGATGGTGTCTGCGGTGGTTACCCATATATCAAAGAGTTTAAGGAAGCTTAAAGGGCCACGTACTGAAAGGCATGTCTATACTTCTGCCGTAAAGAAAGCGTAACTTGAAGACGGATATACACACTTCAAGTAGCTCCTACTAATGTTATGAAGCCAATCAGAAATGCTGCCATTGCGGATTAAGCTTCCCATTTAGTCAGCCAAACAATCTGCTGCGTACATATGTACAAAAAGGGGTATCATACTAGGTGCTTTGCATTAATCAACCAGCTTGTTGTGACGGCTGTATACCCCTCTCACCTGGCAATTTCTTTTACTGCCTCTCGCACCCTTTCCCTAATCCTTAAGGCCTTTCCCTAATCCATGGCCCCACCTTATCACTCACCCCTTTCCAAAGGTACCCCTCATTCTCCCTGCCTCTTCATATGCCCCTAAGGCTGATCCCTGGTCTCACCATGTCATGTGCATTGTGAAGAGCACTCTGATGACAAAACCCCAGACAAAGTATGGCAGGCCTCCCCACAGCGCAAAGAATGCTCCTTGGCCAATCATATGGTACATGTATGTGCTGCGCAGCCAATCATAAAACTCCGGTGACTCCTTGTAGAACCAAGGGGCTGATAAGCTCTCCTTGCTGTTGCCATTGTTGTCCCGCCTGCACATTACAAACATCAAGACATGAGATACATCTCCATAATGTGAAAAGCACACAGAAGGTGCATACATCTTAGGGTAAACTGGGTGCGGGGGAAAGGCAGCGATCCAAATGGCTGGAATAAGGGTCCCAACGTGGGGTTGGGGGGGGGGGGTGCCGGTGAGAGAGGGTAGTGGAAGCATGAAAGAGGGCAGGCCAGGGATGGGAAAGCTGCTTTCTGCTTTAGGATGAAACCGATGCAGATTAGTGCTTGGGCTGATGAAGGGATCTGGCGACAAGGGGAAGGGGGTGTTGCTGAGGGTGTTGCTGAAAAGGAACCAGGGAAAAGCGGAACATTTAAGAGCCAGTGGAGATGCTGCGGCGGGTGGGGGATAGCAAAAGCAAACAATGGGTTCATGACATAGCAAGTGCAAAGACTGGACCAAGAAAGAGAAAGGTCAAAAATACAACAAGGGTACCGGCAGGAGGCGCAAGACAGAGAGGAGACGAGAACGACGGGAAGAAAAGGACATAAGAGCAACAGTAAGAAGGAAAGGAGGCGGAACGGAAATGCGCAAGTACGGGCTAAAAAGAGAGCAAGGCATATAAAGACAGGTAAAAGGGAGAAGCCAATTCTGGCATCAAGCAGAGGGCAGGTCACCCACCACTAATCCTGCTATGGAACTGCATGTGCAGCCGAGCCTCCATTTCTTACAATGCCCACAGTGGCCCCTTTTTGTGCTCACCTTGTGTTTGTGAGTGACTCATCAAACAGCCATCCCATGTGAGCGTGCCAGATCCCATCAACTGGTGAATGCCTGTCACTAGCGCTGTCACTGTGCTGGTGATGCCACCTGGATGAATTGCACACAGGACAATTGGTTACAGGACTCGTCATGTGTCGTACAAAGCTATGATATGCACCTTTGAGCAGTCCTTAGGGCAAGGAGTTACACGTGGTGTGGAGATATGATGACTCCAATGTTGGCAGCTGTATATGCAACAAGTTGCCCATATCTGCATATACAGACTGGTATACATAACCAAGGGTATGAGGAGCCAGCAGAACGCAAATCCCATGCCTATCGCAGTTTTTAAGGTGACTGTATGGCAGAGTCGGGGTTTTGACCATGCGCTTGCTTTCTGTATGATGTGCTGCAAAGGGGACTCATTCCTTCAGATATACAAGGAAGACCACCTTATCCCCTCCCCTGTGCAAGGTTAGTATCAGAAGCAGTCCAGCAGGCTGACCTACACACTGCATTTGTTAAGACACACATCTGTTGTGCAATAATTACATTATAACTATACCACCAACCCGGTGTTGTAAAGTAAAGTCCCATTCTGCAGTAGCGCTCTACATCATCTCCGCTGACAAGAATGGGAACCGATTGGCCCAATTGCATGCCCTCTTTACCACACCCCTACCTGTGGTTTTTGCTCCACTCAATGGGGTCACCTTCGAAGGCAAGGGCACCACAATAGGCCAGGAAGTACTCCAGCCATTTGTGACATCTGAAGCTCTTGTGTGACAATTGCCGGTGGTAGCTCATAGACACCCCGAGCATCCCTGTCACAACATAACTGCCACAGCAACCACGAGCATGTACCAGTTAACAAAGCAGAAGCGCAACAAGCACTTAGATGGGCAAGAAGGGCCCCACCAAAAAGGTTTCTGCATCACCTGTATGCTTAAATGATCTAGGACACCACTTTGTGGTGCTGAAAGTGTGGATCAGTAGAACTGCAAAACCAGCCCTGCCAGAAGGTCACTCAAGCCATGCAGCACATGGCCCCTGATGTATATGCATGTATGCTTCAAATTGGACACAAGGCTGTGAATAAGAAGCATGGCATGTAGGATTGAGGAAAGCACGAGTCAAACGTGGAGACTGCAGCCCTGGGGTCATTGCCCCCTAGAGCTCTGTAGTTTTTAACCCCCAGATGCAGTACTTCTGCAGTGTGGAATGTCAATGGGAAAAAGGAGGGAGAGTGCAGCTTCCAGTTCTGCATTGACTTGGGAGGAGGTAGTGAACAGCGACATTCAAGCCACAGTTTGCCCCCGCACCGCTTCAGCAACGTCCGACCACCCTTGCTTGGCTGCAGCTGATAGGAGCAAATCACGAGGTCGCGCCTTTACCTCTTGGAGCATTCCCGGCTTTGTCAGCCTTTGATGTAGTTTCTAATGGCCACCTTACACCGTGCTGTTGCTCTTTGCACTTCAATTGCCAACCTTCGTTCAGGACTACAGCCCTGCTGCTGCCGCTACGTAAGTCGTCACCGCCCCTAACCTTACTGATGGCTGCTCAGCCTGCTATAGCCACTGCTGATGACGTAAGAGACGACGGGGTATCAATAGCAGTCAAGTGAGAACAGTGAGCAGAAGCCACTGTGTGCAGCACGTTTTCACTCCCTACCTTTGATCACCCTGCTGCTGGGTACCACTGCATTGACTAGCGTGATCTCTCCCTTCCCCCGTCTGTTGCTGCAACCTATGACTTGGACATGCTCTTGCACCGTGCCACATTCCCAGCTGCTACTCTTAATGCAGCTTAAGGTTCCTTCTCTACCCATGCAGAGTTCCTGCTCCGCCCATCCTGCTGCTAGTTTATACCCCAAACTCTTCCCTTTGTTTATCGCCCACTTACCCTGCTGCTGCTACTTTCAGCGCATCCCAAGAGAACGTGAGAGGTCCTGCCACCAGGGCAATTGCATGCATTGCGGCAAAAAATGAGAGGTATCCCACATCAGTGTCTGTCCACTGGCGCCCCAGAAAGTATGGGCGCTTCTGCTGCACTGCCAGCGTCGACACCAAGGGCTGGTACACTGGAAAAGGGCTTGCTGCTAGCTCTTCTGGAGTGATATCTTGTAGTGGAGATACTTTGATGCCAGTGAGCTTGCAGAAGGCCTGCGTACATGTGTTGAAATTAAACGGAGAAGGCGGGGTAGGTGAGGCTTGGAAGCTGTTCCTTAGGGGGTGTCATGTCGTTTTTGAAGCCACTCTGACCAATGCTGTTTGATGCAGCTTCTGTAGCTACATCCAGGAGCAGTCCTCATCAATATGCCACTAGATCCATTTGCTAGGGAGCACTGGGCTTTCAGACAAGGGGGTACAAGTGACACCTTGTTGCTGTGCCTGAATTAATACCAAGTCATCTTAGGGAGGCATGCGCCAGTGGTAAGCTGGGGCTTTTGTTATAGCAGTCATGCCTGGATAATGCAATGAACTAATGTGTTGTGCTATAGTCCTACTAAGGCTGCTTGCAGGGAAATAGCATCCAGATTAAGATGGCTATTGTGGCTCAAGGACGACTGTCTGAAACAGGTACAAGTAATGCAGCGAATCACTTTCATGTCGTCATTGAGAATGTGGGGTCGTGCTCTGGTGAGTGGGAGCTGCTGGGCGCGCGTTGACACACTGGTAATTTCCCAAGGTGCACTTGCCTGGGAGAATGCCTTGCGACTGCCACCACTCTTGGAGACGCGCTCGACCGTAACATCCTCAAACTCTTTCGTTGAGGCCCACACTACACATTGCCGTGCGGGAGGACTACCTATCCGTTCTCGTCTGCTGCTGAAGGTTCTGCATACTTTGCCTGAGAATGCAGGTGGAGAGTGCAGCATGGAACACATTATTCCCCCCTATTCACTGCGAAGTGTCTTCAAAGTTGCTTGGATGTTTATTTCAGTACCAAACGTTGGGGAGGAAGGTTATGTTTGTGTTTTGTCCACTACGGGGAGGCAGACTACCCGGATTTCACACCGGTATGTGTGTGTCCGATCCTCTCCAGATGACGTAAGCAACAAACTGACAGTTGTCATCAGACGGGCTATCCTAAATGGGGTGTCCCAGGAGTAAATTGACTTTCAAGAGAGCAACTTAAGCTATCAACCGGATCCAAAGTTGCATGTACGTCATCTTGCGGTACGGTGGTCACCCGCGCCCTACCACTCTGCCGTGTCAAGACTGGGTCGTCTGCATCCACCTGCTTATGCAGTCTCCCTGCAAAATGGCAAAATGGTACTAGCTGCTGATCATAATCCTGTTCTCCACAGCTTTCCACAGAAAGCGCCAAGCGATCAAAGACTAAGGCAATGCGTGTGGCAGGCGCCCCCTTGAAAGATGGCACATCAAATCATCAAGCACACTGTTTGACCGTTCTGTGATGTAAAAGGCGTATTGATTGGTGAGAGCACTGCGCAGTCAGTGTCTTTAGAGTAGGGATAGAAACCTTGGGGAGCCAACTTCCCTATGAGAACCGACTGCCCTGGAGCAGCCAGATGCCGTAGGGGCTGCTTCCAACAGGGGGTTGGTCACGGCTGTGCCGACATGTATGTACCTGCATACAGCCAGGTAGGCCATGGTTGTAGACTGGTGGCTGGCAACTACTGTCGACGGTCAAGCACGGGGTAGATGAATCAGGCAGTCAAGGCATATCTTCCCTTGCAATGGCTGGCTAACATAATTGCTCGAAACTATTGTTACATATCAGGCACAGATTTATGTGCCTTGGCCCCACGCCTGGCAAACACCATCCTGCGCTGGATTGGATATATTTCGTGTCTCAAATCAGGAAGCGCAATGCATGTCCAGAGACCTTACATTTTCGCAGCTGTGGCGTGTTTTGCCATGATTCCTTTTATAGACTGACAATCACTGTTACGTTAGTTGGTTGTGAGATTCTCTGGACTAAAGTGCCTGTAGGGTTCCTGGACCTTTGGCATGTTGCTCCTACATTTGGAAGCTTTTATAATGACCTGCACATATACATGAAGTCCTGCAGGCATCATATGGTGTGGCCGCATCATGCCTAACATATTTAGCTGGGGAAGTAGCAGCAATGTCAGCCCTGAGCACACATACCAATCTACTAGCAGTTGAGGGAGGTGCCTGTGCTTGTAGCACATGTGGTTGCTGGCGCAGAGACACAGGCTGTTGTTGGACTTGTAAGCCAGTCGTTGCCAACGGTGCTTGGGCTCTGGCGGAGCCCCCAAGTGTTACATCTGCAAGATGAGGTGCTACCAGGGTACCAATGCACCTCTCATTTGCATACAGCCCTGCTTCCCATCTTCCTTTGATCCCTGCTTTTAGCAAGGCATGTACAGGATTGCAGATCGTTTTGGCTGGGGCAACAGAGTTGGTCTGGCCTGGCTTCATCAGGCCTTGATGCGCTTTGGTGGGAAGCCCTGTGCTTGAGACTAGCAATCTTCACTTTCACTGGCTATGCGCCAGCAAGCAAGTTATAACAGGTTGGCAGCTTGAAGTATCTTTCCTGGAGGCTTCGGCCGCCATTACTGACACAGCATAATAGTTCAGCGGACGCTGTGACAGAAAATGAAGACACATACAGCAGCTTGACCTGCTGTTCCCGTGTCGACCCAGCTGTTTGGTCGTTTCGACCTAGCAGCCCTTTGCGGTTGCCAGACCTGAAATGTTGGTTATGTTATAGTATGTTGGTGAGGGAGTGGTTCATATCAATTAGTCACTCTTTAAAGCCGACATGTTAGAAAGACACTCCCTGGACTGAGCCAGGCACCAGTTAGCAATGCTGGCACTAGGGATGCAATTAGGGGTTATGACCCTTTGCTGCTGACTGGGTGCCCCACTGACCTGAGCTGGGTCAATTTAGCCCAGATGCCCTCACAAGGGTCCCAAACACATACCATCTGGTTTGGAGCCCCACGGGCATCCTTCGGCACCCAGCGAAATCCTGGAGACAGGCCAACATGACAACATGATGGTACACCTCGTTCGCTTCGCTCTGCTGCATACGTTTTCAAGGGCTGTCAACAGAACAGGCACTGAGCAACCTGTTACATGCTCCATGCGCTTTGGCTTCGTACTATCCAGCTTTGTTCGTCGTAAAGGTATCATGTGCACCCATGGAACGTGGCGGAGCTGTGCATCTTGTATCGGAGGCTTTGAGTCAACCGCTTCGTCAAAACTGTCTTGACTGATCGACGCAAGGAAGGTCCGAACTTACAACTGGGAGGGACATGCTAAGCTTGCGTACAACAGACACAGTAGGCATGGGTGACGAGTATGTAGACTCAACAGGCTCTGAAAGCGGACACGTAAACCCTGGCGCGACCCAAATCTTGTAAAGCTTTGGATTTGAACTGCTGCTACTTGTGCACGGATCTGAATTCGCTCAAAGCTCATATAAGCGGGAAGCATGGGCGTTGACCAAGCCACTAGATAGGGTTTCATAGCAAGTGATTGATAGACACATATCACAGGCACAGAGGACAGTTGGCAGCCCTTCGGGAAGTTGCATGTGGGGGGGTGCTTGATACTCAGGATGTTCGCTCACGCTCCCAGTTTTGCTACGTCCGCTGCCGAGAAGCCCGGAGAGGATGCATACTGGTATTGTAGTGATAAGGCCGCTGGCGATGAGTCTTGCTCCAATCTTCAGCGGGCTTCAAGCAAGGCGTCAGGCGACACGTGCTTTGGGAAGTCTTTAGAGGGCCCGTTGCGATACACTTGCGATGATTTGAGTGCAGTAGCAGACCAGGATGATTGTATGTGGAGTGATGAGGAGGTGAGATTCTAATTTAGCCGTGGCTGGTTGCCATGTGCGCGCGTTGCTGAAGTAGTTGTCTCCTGATCGCCTGGACTCTTTGCCTGAAGCAATCCTCTTTGCGCTTGTGCATGCGCTCAATTAGCTTGGTATTAGCGAAGGATATGATGTCTTAAAACGGCTCGTTGCGGCTCCCTGGTCCCAGTGGCTGCAACTTGCCTTCAGACCAAGCTGTATCTCGCAGGATGATGCGTGCTTTGGCAACTCCGAGCTGTTCAAGTCCTCGCCTTCATGCAGCACGGGTGCAGCTTTTGCCGTCCAGGAGAGGCCGTCAAGCGGCTGCACGTGTGATACTGGTCATGCTGGGCGAGGACCTAGCTCTGTGCCCAGCCTTGCTGGTGGGTTGGCTTGTTCCGAGCACTTGCGTCCTTCTTCAGCTTTGCCAGAACAGCAGGAGCAGCTTGCGCCCTTGGGATCGCCGCAAGTCAGGAACAGCTCTACAACTTTGCCTCAAGACGAACTACTCTTCATGATAAGGTACCGCCGGGCCTTGTGCATCAGCTGTCTCTCTGCCTAGGATCATCAAGGTCGTCAATTCGAGTTTCTATGCAGGAACGAGCAGGAACGTGAAGCCCAACTGTGCGTCAGCAACACCTACATGAGCAGCCCTGGGTCAGAAGTGGCAGGTCAGGACTTTATTACACCGCAGATGAGGATGATTGTCACGAGCTGGTTGTCTGAGGTAGCCGCAGAGTTTCGCCTACAGCAGGAGACGTTGTTCTTGTCAGTGGCGTTGATGGATCGCTTCTTGACCGTATCAGGGGTACGGCTACAGTCAACTGAAGTGCTGCGTCCTCCGTGTGCAGATGCTCGCCCTCACTTACCACTCTTGATCGCAGGGGATTCCTCGCGGCGTTCTGCAGCTGGTAGCAGTGGCAGCAGTGTTCGTCGCTTGCAAGCAGGACGAGGTGAGGGTCCCTCTAGTCTGAACGCTGGTTTGACCAGATAGATCAGCACGATCGACTGAACTGACTTGCTTCTGCACCATACAGGTGTGCCATCCCACAGCAGAGGAACTCACGGACATTGCAGCCAACTGCTTCAAGGTAAATGACATTGCCAGCCTCGAAGAATGACAATGTCTTGTGACATACTGAGGTTTGGTACCTTACTTGCAGGTGGAGGACCTGTTGCGCATGGAGCGCATCTTGCTGGATACTCTAAGCTGGCGCATCAAGACACCGACGAGCTTCACCTTCCTGCACCTCTACACGCAAGCAGCAAGCACACCTGAGCCAGGTGTTACAGCAATGGCTGCGTACCTCATTGAGCTCTCCATGCTGGACTACGACAGCTTAGCTTACCCACCCTCAATGGTTGCAGCCGCTGCTACCCTGCTTGCACAGTCGTGGACAGCACGTGGGGCATGCCCTGAAGATGTAGCGCTCATCTCAGGTGAGCAGAGCCCTTGCACTCTTACACTCCAGCTTACCTGGAATCCGGCACTCATTCGCACTTCTTATTGGGGTATCCAGGCCAGAAACGTGATTCTGGGATGTTGAGCTTGTTGGCACGTTCTGCTCAGCATTGGTCAAAGGTCAACATTGCTGTTGCTGCGCGCTTAAGGAAATGTCCTATCTGTTGCCTGTTGTTGTGCTTGTTACGTATTTCCGTTAGTGCATTTTTATTCTCAAGCAAAGGCAAGCTAGCTCTGCGCGCTTATCAAGACTGTAATCTTATTGCCTGTTGTTCTTGTTCAGTGCCGTAAGTTCTCAAGCTAAGGCAAGTTAGCTGATGGTTTGCTACTTCCCTGCAGGCTATCGTCCTGCTGAGCTAGGCCCTTGCATGCAATCGTTGCTGGAGCTGCACCAGCTGGCTGCAGCTTCTGATGTGACCGAGGCCAACCAGCCCATCTGCTACATCCGGGAGAAGTTCAGTCAAGACTGCTGGCTGGCAGTTGCTATGCACCCTACGGGCACGGACTGCAACAAGCTGGCTGTGAAGGTGCATGGAGGCTGCAGGAAGTGACATGAGTGAGTACCTTCTACAGTACCTCACTCATGGGATCTTCACTGCGGTCTTCACTGAGATTCTGCTTATTACTGCCCAAATTACTAATAGTATCCTTGGGGTCCAAATCATCTGGGTTATGGTGCTGGAGGATTCCAAGGCTTGTTGCTGAAGGAGGGATGCTGCTGTGCAGCTCCCGCGGTGTGCTGTGAAGGAGCATTGGGAACCCCTCTGGCCTATGGCACTGTCCTGCCTTGCGGGAACCAAGGCCACGTCACATTGACTTTTTAGATTATTCTCATTGTTGAAGGGATTGGAAGTGGCACTGCTTGGGCACTGTCCACTGGGGCTCTGCATCGATTTTGCAGGAGGTTTATGCCCTAGTGGTAATGCTGGTGGTCGTGTCAGTATCCCTTTTTTGGTGGGCGCATCGCAATGTGCATTGACAGAGGCTGCTCCCAGGTTAACCCCTTGACCAAATGGAAGGGTTTTGCATATTGCCTTTGGATAGGCCCCATGTGGGGTACACACTTATGGTGCCTCGTTTGAAGAGTTCTGCATCTCAGTAGCCTAACATGAAGACCTTTACCTGCTGTTTATGGTGGGAGGTTATCAGTGTGCAAAGCCCTTCTGACTGCCAACCATGTTGACCTGCTGCTTATCTTTCAGGATGTGTGTACAGCACTTGTAGCAGCCAACAGCATGTGGATACAGTTCAAGAAGGGCCATGACAAGCTGTATGTGTGTTTTATGTACATGACTTTCGGATTGTGGCATATGCAACTCATAAGGCACCACGCCGGTTGTGGCATACGTGGTGCTGTGTGGAAGGGTTATGAGGAGGTGTACACATTTTTTGACTTATGGTTCCTGGGAGTCTGTCCTTACCTGTGAAAAGCCTATGACAAAGAGAGTCCGTCAGACCTCTATGCACACTATCTGACATGTTTGAACGTAGCTGGGTTTTTACAAATGACTTTTTGGCAGAATCGGTTATGCCGTCTCAACGCCACACCTTTCATTGGTCCCCTGATCAGTTGTTCATGGTGTGGGTGTGTTCACATAGTGACGGTTGTGGTAGCTGCCATTTTGCATGAAGTAGTGGAAGCCATGTTTTAGATAGCCAGTCAGACCTGAGACCAACACTTTGTGCCACGCATGCTGCAGATGCTATGTAGTTAGAGAGTTGAGTGTGTTCATTGGTTGAACCTTCTCGCCAAGTAGCCATGCAGATACCCTTGCAGCTGCAACCAACACTACAACATGTGTGGGGACTCCCAAGACATCTTTTCTTGGTAGCACCCTCAGAGTGAAGAGTGCTCTTTGTGTGATCTGGGTTCTGGTGGACGATGTTCAGCTCTTATCGAGCCTACCACCATATCCAGTCAGAGCCATGCATATCATGCTATACAGGCATATTATGCATGCATTTTGTATATTTTGGGTGTAGTAGTAGTAGTAGTGACCTTGGGCACCCACTAACAGCTAACTGAACATGAACTGTTGCACTTGTGGCCCGCGGTTCCTGGCATGCTTGCCAAGTGTCATCTATACAGGGCAAGGTCAGGTGCTGTGGGTCTGTTGACGCCTTTTGGTGTGATGTGATGTAATGCCTACCCCGCCTGCAAGTCTCTCGCTACTGACCGATAACGATAGGTAATGCCGAGGAGATTGCAGCCCTTGAGGTTAGGGGCTTGAAAGACCTTCTTCTGGCCAGCAGCATCTCGCGTGTCCATGTGTTGCATGTGCTGGTTCTCAGTAGGGCAGGGCTTTTGAAGGTTGCCTGGGCTGAAAGCTGTGTTTTTGTTATGTTGGCTTGGAGGGATATATGGTGGTCAGCATTGGCCGAGTCCCTTCTTTGCTGTAATTTCACTTCACAGTAGAGTGCAGGAGTTGAGGGAGCTGAGGGCCCTAGCATGCATTGTTGTTGACTGGTCCTTGGAAGTGCAGGCAATAGATGGAGCTACTGACGTCCTGGCAGGTAGTTTGAGCGCAGAGTGTGAAGGACCATATAGATGCTATGCTATGCTCTGCACCATTACCTTGAGAGCCGTTTTTGAGTAGGATGTAATGGTGCCGCTGTTGCCCATGTGGGATCAGGGTGGAAAGCTGAGGTCCTCCAAGCAACAGCATCACCTGCTGCTTGTACTATGGGCCCTGTGCAACAAGCATCCTGAAGCTGGTGGTCTCCTCGTGTGTCTTGTTCTGTGGTTTTGGACACGTTTTTCTTCTTATGGGAACTGTCTATTCCCCCTTTTTAAAGAAGGTCCAAAGCCATGGTGTCCTTGCATCTGGACAGGACTTGGGACAGCTGGAGCCAACAGACGCCTCCACTGAGGATGGCCTGCCACTGCCTTGTAAGGCCCTCTCATAGAACCATTTAAAAGGGTTGCGGTGTTGACAGAGTATCTCAGAGTGGTTGCAAGTGAAGGCAAATGCAGACACTGCTTACAGTGTTTTGTGAGGTGGGGTTTTGCTGAGTTGAGTCATCAAAGTGGTTTTCTGAGGGGTGGATGTATGTTGAGCCATTAGGCACTAGGAAACACTGGTCTCTTGGGAAGGGCCCGCGCTAGATAGGTTGTGCTTGAGGCCCTTTGCATTGTTGCTAGGGGCACGAGATGCTGCCATTCAGGGGTGTATTGGCCTCTACTGGCAACCGGCTCAAGCTGGTCTCTGCATGTGCGGTTATCCCTCCTAAGGGACGAAGACTTGTGCCACTGAGGCCCTTTGCCCTACTCTGTCCTATGATCAGTACAGTGTCTTTGCGATGTTGCATGTCTCCTTGCGATGATGTAAGGCATAGTTCCTTTCTATGTAAGACATGTTGTTGCTGTGTCTTGATTGGTGCACCATTGCAACGAGCCAATGTTTACCAGTTGATAGCAATTCGCAGCATTGTCTGGGATGGAAAATGGTGACTCATTGGCAGATGCTGCCCACGCAGCAAGAAGGAAGAAGTAACAAAATTTGGATGTGAGGTGTTTGGGGTGGTGTACATGGTTCTAAGCATGTATGATATGTCGTGACAGCAAACTTTGGGCTGGGCTGGATCTGGTTGGAAGGGTGGTTTCATAAAGGCAATTTCAAACATCAATGTGGGTCCATTACGTATGAATTTCTGCCTTCTAACTCATATGGGCTGCAAGCGGTGGGGAAGTACTCGCGGGAGGGGAAGTGTGGTTTTAGGGGTGGTTTTACCAACGGAGGAAGGTGACAAGAATCATGATGATGTTGCTTTAGTGGGGCAAACTGAATCAGAGTTATAAAAGTGAGGAAGGTCAGACGCAAGCGGCGGTGGGGTATCGAAGACGCTGAGTTTATTGGGTGGGAGGTGTTTCGAGGTCATGGAGGTTGATGCAAATGGAAATCTCAGGCACATCATCACATCAGTTCTTAACAGCAGGCTGCTTTCAGTGGGAGTCAAGAATAATGGTTATAAGGGTTAGGCTGATGAAAGGTGGGTTTTCCCACGCTGCCTCTGGTTGGTACAAGGTGGGTTTACATAGTTACTACTTCTCTGGTTTTGCGTATGGGGTGTTTTCACACATACATAGTACAATCGGTGTGGATGTGGACTGAACTGACAACCTTTAACCTCTACGGGGGTGCCGCTGATGGCTGATGTAGCACATGGGTACTTGCCATGGCAATCCCTGTCACGGGTTTTCAATTTTTACTGATACTTTTTTAGGCGTTGTGAAGAGTATGCCTGCTGCGCCCGCAAACTGTTGCGGGGACTCCTTGTGGTACAGGGGTTCAATAGGCAATGGCAGCAACACTGTGTGGGACATTGGAGCCTGTGCAGAAGGTGCCTGGCGCCCCTGCTATACATGTATACGATTACGATTACATCATGGCCCCTCAAAGGGGGCGCCCGTACGGAGCCAACCTAGGCTCCATGGGCAGAAATACTGGAACCTGGTCCATCAGAAGTGAATGTCTCAGCAATATCACCTCTTGGTCCAGAAGAAAAGGTATCGAAGATACGACCTTGCCATTCATCCCCGAATAATGACAAATCAAAGTAAGGATTATAGTCCTCACATTCCTCCGACCTCCGAAATTCCATGCATTCATAAACAAACTTTGCAACTTGGAAACTTGGCTCTTGGTCCATGAACAATCTCACGTTGTCTGAATTATGCTTCATTGTACTAGAAGCTTCCTGGCAACCTCCAAACTGTGCAAACAAAACGGTATTATACTTCTCACGAATTCTATCATATGCTGGGCATTCAAAAAGAAAGTGTACCTCGTCCTCAACCACTGTGCAAGAACATTTTGAACATACACGATGCTGCCTTGGCAGTTTGGGACGAGCCCACCTCCCAGTTTCAATAGCAAGATGGTGTGCACCAGTACGAAACCGCATTAACTGTTTCACATAAGTAAACGGGATACCTGATGTGTGCCTGATATACCTTGGCATACCCTGAGGATAGCCAGCCTCTAACTCCTCCTGAGGGATGTCTCCCGTCATAAACCACGAATGATATGTGGAAAGCTTGATCAAATTTGAGCTGACAGATTGCCTGGGGTTTGCATATGCGGCCACCTTGTCCCATGGCTCTTGCAACATGGTATCCCAAGTACCCCACACTTTAAGCCATGGAATAGCTGCAAGTTTATCATTGTCCGGCTCAGCTAGGCCATTTGTTGCCAGAAACTCTGCAATGGTCCCATCTGCGTCTCTACCCTGAGAAAGAGAGCGTACTGTATGCATAAACCGTCCAGCCCAGCTCTTAGGAGCAGAACCAACCCCCTCGCCTGCGTAAGATGCCAAAGATTCACGCACAGCCATGCCCAATAGGCTATCAGAGGGCACTTTGCCAAGCCTACGCCATAGATCAATAGAGGCTCGTAACCAACCCTTTGCCACTGGATTCATGCACATCTCCTTATGCACCACAGTTGTTGGCACAGACTTCCTCAACTTCCCCAGCTGCCTTAAAAATATGCTTTGAATCTTTTGAAGCTCATTGTCCCATAGCTTGTCCAGCGTATCACAAGAGAACAGCAGATCCGGTCCCCATACCTCACTACAATACTCCATGATTGGCACAACCAGGCAAGAGAACATCCGTAACTTGATAGAAATATCAGTGATCCCTGCTAGCTTAAATCTTGGGAACAGAGCCCACATTGCTTTACGAGCCGCCGTGGCCAGAGATTCAATAGCGCATGACATACCTTTTGTCTCATGCAGAATAATGCCCAGGTAACGGAACTCAACGGAGCGTTGGACAGTCTCCCCGTTGTAAAGCCATTGGTCAGGGACCTCTGGGGTATTGGCCTTGCGAAACACCACAATTTCTGTTTTGCGGACATTTACCTCCATACCTTTAGCTGAGCAAAACTGGTGTAAAACATCCAGCATCTGTTGCAACTCCATAGGATTGTGTGTCAACAAGACCATGTCATCAGCATACAACAACATTTGAACTAACTTTCGGCCCATTTGCACTCCCACATTGGGTAGCCTCTGGCGTAACCATGACTCAAACTCGTCTATGAAAAGACCAAAAAGGAGTGGAGACAGGGGGTCGCCCTGCTTCACTCCACATGTGCTGGGAATAGCATCGCCCACTGTGCCATGCAGCTTGGGTACCAGCGGAACAGACCAGTACATTTGTATGATGGCTTGCAACATACGACCATGAACCCCTAGTTCAGCCAACCTTTGTATCAAGTAGTCTCTGCGTACTCTATCGAATGCCTTCCGGAAATCCACAAAGCAGCAATAGAGAACCTTTCTGCTCTTCTGCGTAGATTCAATGAGATGCCGAAGCACAAACACATGGTCAACAGTACTCTTCCCGGCCCTAAAACCTGCTTGTCCCTCTGCTCTCCAACCATTCTTTTCTGCACAAACAGACAACCGCGTGTCCAAGATGACAGCATACAACTTGCCCAGAACCGATCCAACAGCAATGGCTCTATAATTGTCCAGGTTGGCTGCATCGCCTTTTTTGAATATGGGACTCAGAGTAGCCATGGACCACTTGCGCACAAACTCTCCACTAGAGAACAATGCCTGATACAAGTCAAAAAGAACAGGGAGCAGCACATGCCTTTTCACAGGAGGACCGTCATCTACTGTCTCCATCACAAAAGCTTGTTTGAGAAACTCAGCACGGAGCCCGTCTGGGCCAGGAGCACGGCCAGAATGGAGCTTTTTGAGTCCCATGATCACTTCATGCTCATCAAGGTCATTGTTCAACACAGTTGCTGTTGCTTGTCCAGCGCTAGTGAAGGCAATGGAGTTCATGCGGTGTAGAAGTCCTGCTAGGTCCTCTCCCCCTTCGCCTAAGGCCCCATGATCAGGTACATTATACAACCCAGACCAGTACCTCTGAAGCTCTGCAATGTCAGCCTGTAACATGCATGCACGCTTGCCCTGAAAGGCAGTCCAAAACTTGCGAGGATTGTGCTTGAGATCGTCAAGCATCTTCTCTTGGGCTTTCTTATCATAAACTCTCTTCCACTTGCGCTTTTGGCGCCTAAACTCCTTCCTGTACTGCTCAGCAGCGTGACTGTCATTCTGTCTCAAAGCCTGCTGCAGTTTTTGGTGCCCTTCCTTGCAATGCTTGTACCAACTGTTTTTCAGCCTACCACTAGGCAACCGTGGGTTTGGTTTCCCAACAACCCCAAAAACCTTCACAGCAGCTGTGTGAATCACTTTGTATAGCCTCTCAGAAGCAACAACCAAGTCCAAGCTCCCATCCCTGATGCCCTGACCAATGAGACACAATTCGTGAAAAGGGCCAGTAGATTCCAATTCCTGTACATACTCTTCCCTTTTTGAAGGGTCCCACCGGGGCACAAGGACTTGACTACCCCCTTGGTCATGCCTGCTACCTTCTTGTGCCCCCCGAGCTTTGAGAACACACTCAATAGGCATGTGATCTGATTCATCCTCTTTAGCCAGCACTTTAAAAGACTGCACACAAGAGTACGTGGGTGCGTCAACCAAGCCATAATCAATGACAGACTGAGCATGTGTGCACTTGCCAGATCTATCACCATGGGTACGACCATTAAGCAAGAAGAGACCAGAGTCTAAGCAACAATGTGACAGTAACAATCTGCCCATATCATTTACAGAGCTATCCATGGTACTCCTGCGCACCGGGACATGGCTAGTGGAAACAAGCTCGTCCAGACCCAAACCCAGATCCTCCAAAATATGGTCTGCAACAGTGTCAATGTCGGGTGCGTCACCTGTGTGAGCATTAAAGTCACCCATGACCAGAACTTTGTTACTGCTCGAGGACTTGATATCGGAAATACATAGACCATTTCACATGTACCAAGCATGTCATGTGTGGCAGCATGGGTTGCTTGCTTTCATGTGAACTTCCCATGGTTGTTGCGCTTGCTCCAGTACACATTTACCTGCATGTTTGTATGCAGAGATTGTCCTCTAGGAAGATCAAGCATGTATGCAGAGTTGCAACACAGCATGTGAATCCCATGAGGGGTGGATGGCAGCAATGCAGGCAAGGGAAGTGACCTACCTGTGATAGGATCAAGGTGTGTGAGAAGGTGTGTATGTGTACCTGTGATGAGTGCTGTAACACCATGCTACAGTTGGAGGTGGCTTGACAGTGTCTGCAATGGAATGCAGGTGTCATTACAAGCCGTGAGCTGGCAACACAAACAACATCTATCATTTGTCATCAATTGTATCACGTGACGGCTGGTGGCAGCCAGTGTGGGGCTCTTGGACAGGAAACTTGAGTATGCCGTTGGAGCTTAAGCTAGCTTGACTGCTGCCCCCACCAGTGCCCCCGCCACTTTGATGTATGGGGGCCATTTGGTAACCTGGTATTGAAGCCAGGCATCCTGCTGACTCTGCGTGTGGCACAGCCAAATGTGGGAAGGCAGAATGAGTCCTGCATGGCCTAGTACCCTTAATACAGCACCCGAAGCATGACTAGTGCGAGAGTGAGACAGAGAGCTGAAGTCGGGGGAGATGGAAGGATGGCGGAGATAAGCAGACCTTAAATGTTTGTTTGTATGTTTGTATTGCTATGGCATATCATGAAATGTAATAATAATGCGCTACGCTCCTCTATGGCTGGCCCTTAGATAAAGCAGGGCAGGATCCCTGGTCTGAATCTTGAATGCACTGGACACACGGCAAAACTACCACCATAGCTGCTGATGAATAGAGGCCATATGAAATGTATGCATGGTGTGCAGTATTAAATCATATTGACAGTGACAGGTTGAAGTGCGGGGCCTATGGCAGTTTTAGCTAGGGCATATCATGAAGGGCTGCTGAAAGCTGTTAAATGTCCGCTTCAGTTGATGATATCCCCATTCTAAACTGATTTCTGCAGCCTCGTGCCCGTTCTGCCATCTGACTGCTAGAACGCTTTGGCAGAAGCACCTGTATGGCAGGTGGCCACGCTTATATGGATGTACGACGCATGTGTAATATGCAGTATTGCTGCAGTAGCAGAGTACTCAGGGACGATGTGCCCAGCGACACGGATAAGCAGGCTACCTGAGTCGACATGTGCTGGGGAGGTGACACGCCGCAAGAATGAGAAGCTAACGGACATTGACATAGAAAAGCATCCGTTTTCACCTCCTTTATCGCCGTGCAGCCCGCTCTGGGTCGCAGCTGTTTCGCAGTTCAGCCATGTCCTTCGCCAGGCGGTCTCCGGTATCGCTTTCTTCATGGCTGCTGAAATGATTAGGACTAGCAAGTGCATTGGGGTTATCACAGGCTTGAAAGTAGCTGCGATTTGGCTGGAGCTGCTGAATGCCGCGACTTTATCACAGTTCGGCCATGCTCCTGGTCGACAAGTCGTCCGGCATGGTCTCCTTCACGGCTCTTTGCATCATCAGGGGTAAATTGTGCAGGCAAACCTTCAGAAACGAGCAGCTTGCGAAAATGGGCCTGGGGCCGCTGCATGAAACGACTTTTCAGGCGTTCTGGACCTGGCGCCATGGAACATCGTCGCTGTAGGGACCAACAGGCCCTTCGCGAAGCGGGATTTTTGCATATGCATAGGCCGCACCTGGGGCCAGCCGATTATGTGTGTCCGGAGCCTCAGCAACCACGCAACGAAATTTGCTGGGCGCTGCACCGAATCGCAGACGAATCTGGAAGTCGAACCGGCAGGAAAATGACTAAGTTACCGAGACCCTTCTGTGCAAATTCCCGTTGGAATTTGACTTACCGCTAAGGTCCGGCCCTAAGGGCCAGCCAATAATAAGCAGACCTTAATCTACTGCATGATTTGAATATGCAAAGGCATTTTGGTATGCTTTTGGACCAAGTAAGGTATTAAGGGGACTATGGACCAACCCGCAGACCAGCTTTGTACCACCCAGCCCACGCACACAGGGCATTCACATGCACCACGCGGCGGCGCGCCACGGTTGACCAGTTAATCAGGATCAACAAGCTTAATCCCTTCATCCTTAATCACACCTGAAATGTTTGTTATGTTATGTTAATCCGGACTAACAAGTTAATCCAGGATCCTTTCAATTAATCCCTTGATCCCCTTAATCCAGTTTCCCCACTGAGGAATAAGCAAGATTAGAGGATTAACTCAGGGGTCTGTTGGTAGGGTATTAGGACAACATGACTAGCAGCAGTTCAAATAGTTATTTTAGCCTTAATAGTTAGCCGAAGTCCAAACTGATGCGCTGCAAGCGCATGTAATTGGCGGGGAGCTCCTGGCAACCCCTGTGTGTGTGAATCTTACATTGGCAAACCCATCGGCACGCAAGCGGTGCCACAGTTCACCACACGGGGGTGACAAAGCCACTAACACAGATAGAACCAGGAAAAACTGAACATCATCCACCAGTTTGAACTCCATGGCATGATTAAGCAGGTACAATTATGCAGATACTGGCCCTGGAAAAGTGCGAGATGTTCAGTGCTCCTGGTTAATATCAGATGGGATTTTGATCCAGCGCGTCAAACAAACAACATTAACCCAACAAATACCACACAGTACATATTAGCAATGGACGGAGCTCGAGACCCTTGCCAGCAGGCATGCCCACAGCACGCCATATCCCAGTTGGACCAACCCCCACCATGCACAAATTACTCCAGTACAACCAAACATCAGATGCAGGTACAGCAGAACACATACGCACAAGTAGTCAACCCATGCAACCCAGCCCCTCATCAACAGGCCAAACACATAATACGGTAATTGAGTGTGTGATATGCTATCCAATCCACCAACATACAGCTGGATGTACCAGGACATGCTTGATACACATAACATGAATGGCTATCACGTTAGCCCACTTTCCAGTCCTCTCTCTTCATTCACCACTCTAGTTCTATAACAAGGCATGGGGCATAAAAAGCATCGTGTCTTACAGCCCCGCAACAATTGCCACAAGATCATTGCCATCCGCCTAAGAGACTAAAGCTAAAGAACTAAGATGCCGTCAGACGGCTGAAGTCTCAGCATCGTCTAGAGTGCCGACCAATCAGTAACATGATCTGGTTAATAGCACAGCACAGCAGAGAAGGGTTCTGAAAACACTACAAATTGGCAGGCTCCGTGGCAGCACCCTAAATTAGACACAAATGACAAGTCATTGTGTGACCAGTGCACCACTTGAGTTGCTGGTCCCATCACCTGCTGGGGCTGCTTTGCTCCTCTCCTAATTTGCTGTTTTTCCTGGCTCTTGTGTCACTGCCCTGCTTTGGCTTGCCCCTGCTGCTGTGGTACTGCTCTCGGTCTCTGCCATCACCATGCTCCCGGTAACCACCTTCATACAGCTTTGGAGCCCTGCTGTCCCTATCTTGTTCTTCCTCCTCCCTTCCCAGGCTGCTCTCGCTCTTACGGTGATGTTCGTGATGCCGGCCAGCCCCGTACCGATCCTTATTGTCTCTTTCAGAGCTTCGGTGCCCACGACCATACTTCTCATATTCGTCCCGAGCGCTCCAACCGGCGCGCTCCTCCTTCCTGCGCCCGAAATCTGCTTCCCTACCCTCTGACCGATCTTTCCCTCCTTCCTCTCTCCTGCGGCCATACGCTGCTTCTCTACCCTCTGGCCGATCCCTCCCTCCTTCCTCCCTCATGCGCCCGAAATCTGCTTCCCTACCCTCTGACCGATCCCTCCCTCCCTCCTCCCTCCTGCGGCCATAATCAGCGTCCCTGCCCTCCAGCTGATCCCTCCCTGCCTCCTCCCTCCTTCGCCCATTCTCAACTTCCCTGCCATCAACCTTACCCCTCCCTCCCCCCTCCCGGCGCACATCCAACTCCGGCTCGCCATGAGCAGCCCCAGTTCCCCGTGCCAAAGCTTCCCTCCCGTTCTGCTGCTGCCTTCCCTGCCCGCCCCTGGCACCCTTATCATCTTGTTCACTATGCCGTGCCTTCTTTCTTGAAGGCGCTGCAAGTGCCTTTTTGCGCCGCCTGGGGCTTTCCCCTTCTGACTCTGAGCTACTGCTTCCGCTGCTTGAGGAGCCCCCGCTGCTGCTCCCGCTGCTGTCGCTGGAACTGCTGCTTGTGCCGCTACCACTGCTGCTGCCACTAGTGGTACTGCCGCTTGTATCGGAGCTGCTGCTGCTGGAAGGGCTTGCTTTCCGTTTGCGCCGGTCTTTCCCTGCAGCAGGAGCTGACTTCTCCCTGCCTGCTGCTGCTTTGTTGCCTGCCCCATCCCGGCGCGGGCGCCCCTCTAAAACCAGAGCATCTGAATCTGGTTCAGGAACATAACGCTCGGGCATCTGGCTGCGCCTGTCATAATACCCCTCCTCATGAGGCATAAGATCATGCCGCCACGGACCCCTAGCACCTTGGCCATACCAACCATCTCTCCTGCCACCCCCAGCATAACCTCGCTCGCCTTCCCATTGCCCCTCTCGTCCAGCGCGCCCCTCCCGACCCCTCCACCCCATAAGCTGGTCCCCAGCATCTCTGTGACCCCTTTCCCTATCACCCCGCTCCCTCCATTCCCTATCCCTATTCCCCTGCCGCCCCTCCTGCTGCCGCTCTGCTGCTTTGGCTTGAGCGCGGGCTGCCTCTGCTTCTCTGCGCTTCTGCTCCTCTTCACGCTGCTTCTGCCTGTAATACAGGGCAAACATGCACAAGTTGCAAGTCTTGAGTCAGGAAGGAGACTGCAAACAGTAGTTGTAAGTTTATCGTTGCCATTTTCTGCTTTAGGAGGCCACAGGCAGGTGCTATAAGTAGGCAAATGTGCCATTCGTCCCTCAGATACAGCACAGCCAAGTCCCAATGACTTGCAAACAGGTACAGGTATACCATGGCTACGATGAGCATGAGAACCCCTATTCCTCATCCGTAGCCCTTGCAACCAGGCAGCTTCGCCTTAACTTAAGGCAGGGCAGTTAAGCTAAGCCTGCACTTTCCTCAACCATGTGCTTTAAAGAGCACCTAACCGATTGAACACATACATCATGCTGCACTTTACTCTTTTGGACCTTGCTCACCCCCTTCTAGCTCACGTTCCTTCAAAACTAACCTGGTCCTCAAGCTGTACCCAGACAACCCCCACAGTGCCAATTTTAACCTGCTCACCTCCACTTCGCAAGCCTGACATGATGGCCTTTGAAACAATTGTGCATTTTTTATCTAACAAGCAATCAACAACACCTGCTCACCCCTGCTGCAGCTTACCTTTCCTCCCATTCTTTCTTCTTGGCCTCTTTTGCAGCTATCCTTTCCTGCTTCTTTTTCTCCTGGACTTCTGGGTCAAATGCTTCACCCCATACCACTTCTCCCAAGCCAAGGGCATTGCGCAGCTTCTCCATTTGTTGCTGCTTGCGCTCCGCAACAGCATGAGTCTCCATGCTCAGCCTGTGCAACCGGAACATGTAACGGCAGCAAGTTGGACCATGGGACACTCCTAAAGGTAGATCGACCTGCAGCTTCAGGGCCCCATGCATGTATACCCTGCCTACATCTATATGCAAGGCCAAAGTCACCATCCCAGCATCACATGCCACCAACATTTCGCATACACTGTGAATGACCACACAAGACTAGCTATTTGTGACTGATTCGTAAGAAGAGCTAGGGTTGAAGACTGGCCCTTATCGGCTGCATCCAGACTGTTGCTTTGACCAGCTGTTGTACAACAGCTCCAGAAACTGACATCGCCGGCCATGCATACATGTTATGCTTATGGCTACTTGATATGGTTCTGGCTACATGATATCCTAAGCTTTGATGCTATCGTACTATCACTGAGCAATATTTGCTCGTAGCATGCTAAAGCTGCAGCGACTTCTTAAAACTGCAGCTGCTGCTGGCTCTTGCTGGCAATCAGTCACCGAACCAACTTTGACTGAGCAGTGTCTGTGACTAAACTTACTTGTCGGCTCCTGAGCCCGATGTGCCGCCCTGTTCATCGAGTTCTGCCAATAGCTCCTGGCGCTTGGCAGCAACTTTTTCATCTATCTCCTCAGGGCCAAGCCTGGGGTGAGCAGGAAGAGGGTAATAGGAGTCACTACCAATGGACCCTGTGCATGCTGCACAATCTGCTGGGCAAATTTACCCTTTCTCTTCGAGCTCGTCCCGCAGCTCCACCAGCTTGACTTCAATTTGCCGTTTGCGGTTGTGCTCCAAGATCTCCTTGTTGGGCTGTCGAGCGACTTCCGCGTTTTTGGCTTGTGCATCGAACTTTGGCACTGGCGCACGGCGCAGATTAAACTTGTTTGCTTGCACATGCCCGCTGGTACCAGACCCACGAGCAGTCAGCAGACCTATCCCGTTGTACATGGCTGCCGGGAGTGAGATGGCAGAGACTAAAAAGAATCAATGAGCCACTGTGATGGTACTATCTACCGTAAGGTTTGAAAGTGACGGCCTCAGCTCAATCATCAACCGCTGATATTGCCAAGGAAACCATCAGCACAGCAGAATGTATAGCTGAATCTCCAGCTGGCCCATCAAGGCAGGGCATGGGCCTCGTCCATAAAGCTGGCGTCGTGTTCGTGCATAGCCCGTGGCACACAGACAAGGGCTATGGAGAAAACGAAATGAAATGCAGTACAAGTTCCTCTAGCTCCGCAAAGGCCCGTTGATCTGCCGTTGGACATGGTGTCTTTGGCCTGTTCTTTTCTGCAGCAGTGGTACGTTGCGCCACGAGCAAACAGGACGATGCGACCATATATGTGTTATGAAACCTCTAGCAATGGGCTGCATATGCTGATTAGCTTCAGGTGGACGGAGTCCATCACCCAGTCGAGAACTAGAAGACTCGTTCGCCTGCGGCTTTGCGTGTGGACCTCACTTGTCGTCGTGCGATCCTATCAATGTGTTATGTCGCCGAAAACGGTTTAATGCGCCAACTCATAGGCAACACCCGCTAGGCATGAAGTCGTGGACGGTCATTGCTGTCTTGGGTCCGGTGGTCCTTGCTTTGTACACCGCTCACTATAACAGGGATAGCTTGAATATTCCTTTTGAACTACCAAGTGCTCTGAAGAATGCATTTGACAATACAGCAGATACTCCAGCGCAGCAGGTACGGGCGGTTGCAGTTGGCTTGGGTCCATTTCCACAGGTCGTGCATGTCAATCAGCGGCTTCGGGTGGGTGCCGCTGCTCGGACATTATTAGAGCGGGCCGTTTATCCGTTGTCTTCTTCCTTGATTCGTATAGAGCAGTAACAGGGATGCCACTGTCCTGCAGGCAGCAGCAATTGCCAACTCCCTGGACAAGGGAACCTGTCAGCTCCAAGGCACCGTAGACGAATGCTGTGAGTACCTGTCACACATAGTAGCATCGGTGGCTTCGCCATCCTGGCATGCCTGCTTATGCACTGCTCCTATCGACCCGATCAGTATGCAGCGGCAAGCAGGGTGCGGACCTGGGTGTGAGGATGGCAGTCGACATGGATGCATCACTAGCATACCAGGTTCCATGGCAATGGCACTGGAGCTAGTAGTAGGACAAGCACCCGCTCCAGAGACTGTGCATGTGCTCCGCCAGATTGCGCGGTCTGTGCTGTTGCTACCACAATATGGAGTTGCTTGAAGTTAAGCTGTCGCAGCAGCTCAGGAACTTTGGAAACATGCTGCACTTACATTCAGAGACTCAAGGAGAGTCCTGGAGACATTTTGGGGGTTCATGACATTTGGCTTTCCCAGTGTGGTTGCTCCTTGAACTAGCTGACAACCAACCACACCTTGGATGTATCTTTGCTTGTTTCTGTTTGTCTTTTGCCCAGGTAATTGCACTTACAACGCCGTGGATCAGTTGAACCAGAGGCACGTATACCCTGTCGTGTCGGAGCTTGTGAAAACTGCATTTTTTCGCTATTTCAAGGTAAGTCACTAAGCTGCAGTGTTTTGACCTCACTTGACCTGTGCAAAGCAGCAGACTGTTGGCATAGTAGGCTCAGGGTGCAGGCAAAGGCTGTTGGTGCTACTTCTGGGCCATAAGGACACTGGGACCACTCCTCACCTTCTGCACGGGACCACAGGCCCAATTCAAGGTATCTAGCATGTTGACTACATGTCTGTATCTTGCCGTTTCTCCCCTGGTCTGGCTTCATGCTTTTGCTTAGGGCTCTGGCACGTGCTCCTTTTGGGTGTGTTGTGCCGTGGTGAGGGCTGTTGCATTTTTTGTTTCCAGGCATGGACTAGTTGGGGAGGGATGGACACAGGGAACATGTGCCATCATCATTATGTGTCTCTTCTGTTTTTGGGCATGAGTGTGCCAGTCTCAAGGCCTGCCATGTGTGCATCATTCCATCAATCAAAGTAAATGCAAAAACGAGTTATGGTAATGGGTGAAGCCTTCTTAGTGACCAGGACACAATCGCCGATTTGTGTGTATAGGCATGATAATGCAAATTTGAAGGTGTGGGGGTGTGGATGTTTGCAGGTGAACATATACTGTGACTGTCCCCTCTGGCCGGATGACAGCATGTGTGCCTTGAGGTCATGTAGTGTGTGTGAGTGTGATGACGCAGAGGTGCCTAAACCCTGGCGCCAAGCAGAAGATACCAGCAGCTGCCAAGCCAAGAGGAAGGAGGACTGCACACAGGCAGAGTGTAAGTGAGCTGGGAGTCTTAAATGACGGGGGAGAGAACAATATGAAGATCATACTTTTGATTGATCATACCCTGCCATGCATGGCAGAATTTCAAGCAGGATTTTGTCCAATCCAGTCCGCTCTGCCCTGCTTTTCTTACCTGTATGGCACATCTGTGGGAGAAAGGTGAAGAGAGGATGTCATGATGCCCATCATATGAAGCGTTCCTGGAGTCCGCCACTTCTTGTTGTGTAAGGCTGCTTATGGTGCATGCAGTTTCTACTGGCATGCATGTGTCACAAACAGGATCCTGTATGGCACTTCATAGCATGAGGTGTCCCTTATGGTGGGCAGAATTCATGCAGATGATTGTGCAGTTTTTTTGCTGTACTCAGTATAAGATTTCTTGCCATCATTGAAGCACATACTGCCGTGGATCTATCATAGAGCACATATGTCTTGGTGACGGGTTCTGGAGAAAGGGGCCACTGTCCGCATTTAATCAAAGCAAAGTGCGCAGAGCTCCCAGCTGTGCAGCTCCTGACAAGGGTGCAGGATACTTTACTCATCGCAGTGTTAGGAGGTTATCTTTATGTCTGGTGTAAGAGTGTCATTAGAACATGTGGGTATAATTGGACCTTCCGATCACTGACATTTTCTTGGTTATGGTGCACTCTTCAGATGATTGATCCCAGCTCTGTGGCAATGAGTCAATATCGTGTCAGACTGTGTGCAAGGTGCAGGACAAGAAGAAAAGATTAGCGGTCACTTCTGCTCCTTGGCTTGGCTTAGCTGCGAGAATACGGCAGGAAGGCATGCATTTTGTATTCTGAGATCATTTGGTGTGATGTTTTGCTTTGACAGGTGCCCTGCATGCCATGGAGCGTGAGAGCAAGGTGGACAAGTCCATTGCCCCTGCGGTGAAGCAGCAGTTGCTGGCACATGCCAAGGGCTGGAGGGGAATCAACAACCCATGGATGGCAGAGGGAGAGAGTGAGGAAGAGTTCCAGTATATCAATCTCTTGGTGAATCCTGAGAGATATACAGGGTATAAGGTGGGCCTGGGGGAGGGCTGGGGTGAGAGGGGGGGGGGGGGGTAAAGGAGGGGAAGGGGGGGGGGGGGTAGGGGGGGCCTTGGGGAGTGCTGGGGTGAGAGGGGGGGTGGGTAAGGGAGGGGAAGGGGGGGGGGGGCCTTGGGGAGTGCTGGGGTGAGAAGGGGGGAGGGGGGTAAGGGAGGGGAAGGGGGAGGGGGGCCTTGGGGAGTACTGGGGTGAGGGAGGGGGGGTAAGGGAGGGAAAGGGGGGGTAAGGTGGACCTTGGGGAGTGCTGGGGCGAGAGAGGGGGGGAGATAAGGGAGGGGAAGGGGGGGTAAGGGGGCCCTTGGGGAGTGCTGGGGTGAGAAGGGGGGGGATAAGGAAGGGAACGAGGGGTAAGGTGGGCCTTGGGGAGTGCTTGGGTGAGAGGGGGTGGGGTAAGGGAGGGAAAGGGGGGGTAAGGTGGGCCTTGGGGAGTGCTGGGGTGAGAGGGGGAGGGTAAGGGATGGGAAGGGGGGGAGCGCAGGAGTGTCAGAAGCCAGCCAAGATGACAGAGGGAGAGGGGGAAAAGGGGGTTGGATAGCTGAGAACACACAGATACGTTGGAAGGTATGCAGGAAACAGACTCGAGGGAGGGGCTGCAAAGATAATACAAGGAGGAAGGAGAGGGGGGAGGATGGGAGAAGGAGAGAGCAGTAGCATTCTGTCCTAGGTCAGATCTGGGAGCTAAAAGGGGAAGAAGGATATGCATGACGGATTTTGGGCAATCCAGGGGTATAAAGAAGTGGGTGGAGGCTTGGTAGGGTGGATGGCATCCGGGGACAACGACAAAAGGGAGGAGTTCTAGCATGTGCACCATATGATGAAGTTGAGACCAGGGGTGGGGGGCGGGGTACTGGACAGGGGCAATGGATCAATGATGGCAGGCAAGTAGCATTCGTTGATGATTAAACATCAACAAAGAGCATATAAAAGTATGTATAAATCACATCATGCTTAGCTTGTTTACTTCCTCATCGAGATACCCAAGCACCTGTTTCTGTTCCTGCATAGCATGCACTCCATACCTTGCATTCAAAAAACTATATATCCCTGGCTCCTCCTATTAATGAGAGAGGGGCATCATCAATGCGGAGCTTTGCAACTGTGGAAGGCCCAGTGGCACGATTGGTGACAGTTTGCTGGTGTGTGGAGACCAAGAGCCCAAGACTAAGACCCTCCTGCTTCTGTTGTGTATGTAGGGTGAGCATGCCCATCGGATCTGGTCAGCCATCTACAACCAAAGCTGCTTCACAGACGGCGTGACATGCACAGAGGAGCGTGTGTTCCACCGCCTCATTTCCGGGATGCACACCAGCATCACCATCCACTTGGTCAACGAGTGGCTCTTAGACGAGGACAAGGGCATCTGGGGACCCAACCTGGAGGAATTTGATAAAAGGCTAGGGGCGCCTGAGCATAAAGACAGAGTGCAGAATCTGTACTTTGCCTATCTGTTTGTGCTGCGTGCTGTGCTGAAGGCGGCTCCGTTGTTGAGTGGTTATGATTACGCCACAGGGTTGCCGGAGGAGGATGACATGACACATAATATGGTGAAGCAGCTGGTGAGTGTGGGAAACATGGCAGCAGGGTGAGGGGGTATAACTTGGCACAGCAAGAGGCATCCAGTGGCAGATCTGGGGGAAGGGCAGAGCAGGGTGCCTTCCGGGGGCTGTCATGGTGCAGGCCTTAGGTGGATTATCAACAAGATGGCTAGGGTGGGAAACACTACTGGTGTGCAGCACCACTGCATACCTAGTCCTATCAGACGCAGTTTGGTTATGTGGGCTGTCATGATATGATGGGGCATATGAGGAGTGCCGTTGACTGTGTATATGTATGGAAGAGCTGATCCAATTTCTTCTGACGTCCCAATCCAATGACAAGACAGTGCATTCTAGGCAGCGCGATCTAATGTGGTATCAATCAGCAGCTTTCTGGGAGAGGTGTCAGGTAGCTCTTGTTGCTTGTGGCAACCATGCCTGTGCTGCTATATGGATGTCCACCTAGTTGTGCCTGTGTTTTGTTATTGGTAGTAAAAGTTGTCACAGTGATGATGCAAATGTTTAGTCCTGTTGGGCGTGCCTTCTAGTCTTCCATAACTCTATTAATCGGACGGGTGAAACCAGATATGCAAAGTACTTCCAGATCCTGGGTATCCCAATGGTTGGGCTAACCGTTCAAGCTTTCTATTCACTCACTCCATGTCATACTTGCAGATCAAACTAAACTGAGGGTGCCTCTCTTTCTTTCCTGCTGCAGCTGCTGGACCAAGCCATCAAGCAAGCATGCCCCATGCCTTTTGATGAAGGCAGGATGTGGAAGGGAGAGAATGCAGCGGAGCTGAAGGAGCAGTTGCAGCACACCTTCAGGAACATCACTCGCGTCATGGACTGTGTGGGCTGTGAGAAGTGCAAGCTATGGGGCAAGCTGCAGACACTGGGTAAGTTGCTGTAGGTGGTAGCATGCAGACATTGGGTAAGGTGGTGTGGGTGATGAGGAGCACTTGATATGCTGCACCCAGTGAAGCATTTGGGAGAGGTTGTGATGAGCTATTAGGGGCGGGGTCTCTCCTTTCGGGTAGCATGCATATGGAGAGCTGATAATTCTGATGTATGGTTGGGTCACTGGGGCGCTCAGGCAATCGGCGCTCAGGCATCGACTCATTCATGCAGGCAATCGGCGTCTCATCGGCCGAATGAGGGGTGTCTGTTACACGTCTTACTGTTTTGTGCTCTGGTTGGGCCCGTGCTCACATTTATACAATAGCCGAAGTCCAATTGCTTCCAGCATTTCCCCAGGCGCTATTCTAAATGTGCACTAGACACCATCTCATTTGCATTCAGGTGTAAAAACAGCTGCAGTTGCTTGTTCTATCAACAGTTGGTAATTCCCAACTTCATCGTGTGTCGTAGCCAAACTGCCGTAGGCCCCACATCATTAGCTGTCACATTAAGAGCGACAGCAAGTGGAAACGTCAAGCTGTTTGGCATAGCTGCCTGCTCGAGGCGATCTGCCGCACCTTCAGCCTCATAGATGAGATTGCCTGCCTCACTGAACAAACATGCTAGATATTTCTGAATATGAAGGTTGACTCCTGGTATGAGACTGGAATGTATGCTCAGGTGAAGTGCTGTTGATGCATGTCACATCTCATGACAAACATATCCTTTCATGCGCAGGTGTGGCGACGGCCCTGAAGATTCTCTTCTCTGCCAGGGACTGTCAGGGGTCCACACCAGGTGCAGATGAACCTTTTGCGGAGCTGCAGCTGGAAAGAAACGAAGCCATTGCACTTGTAAATCTGCTGGCAAGGTTCTCCAACTCGCTGCAGACATACCATCGATTGAGTGCAGCAGTGCAGCAGCAGAGCGGCAGACAGCCAAGTCTGTCGGCTAAGGAAGCTGTGGTGTGATGTCACGCTGTTAATCTCTCCTAGCATGGCAATGTGGCTGATGCATGGGACCAGTCAATTGGGGTGGGTAGCCAGGAATGAGCAATGGCGGGTCACAGGCATCTCAGTTTGTGAAAGATGTGTCATCCGGAATGCAACAAATGAAGAGCTCCAAATGAGATTCAAGCTTGTACAAACGGTAGTCATGTGTGTATGGCAACTTGTTGTCATCTTTAGTAGAGTTAATGGTGTGTTTGGTCGGTTCGACCTAGCAGCCCTTTGCGGTTGCCACACCTTAAATGTTTGTTTGTTTGTTTAAAGTAGTAAGGCAGGGATGTGATGCAGGCTAGTGCCATCCACTGCATGGTGCACGATTCAGTACTGCGTGGTGCAGCTGGCTGTTAGCTGGGTCAACTGGTCCGTTAGCGCATGGCAAAGTGAAAGTTTGAGCTGCCGGCGTAACATACATATAGCCAGGGTCCTGGGTGGGCTGGGCTGGACGACCTGTATGAGATTCCAGGACATGATGTATTTCGAGCATACTATTGGCTCCCTGTGTGTGTGTGAATTTTACATTGGCAAACCCATGTATGTGGGTACTGCTGCCCTTACCACTCACCAGCAAGCTTCGAGTGCGCCATCTGAACTTATACACGCACTCTCTGTCTGTAGCGGGGTGGTACTGCTGTCCTGCCGGGTCAGTGCCTACTTGCTGGCATTTGGCTGTGTCATAGGGAGGACAGCTGGACGCCTCCATAATTAGCTGCAACATTACTGTCCACCTCACATTGCTGTGCAATAGTCAAGGCTACGCATAACCAGATAGCCAACCTCAAGAGAACCAAAGCCGTCTTCACGTGGCTAGTGCCTGAGCTTCTCCCCCCTGCCGTAGGTAGAGGTTGGGAACCTGCTGGCCAGCATATCCAACCTTCCAAATACACTCCTACCTTGGCATATATGCAATTGAATCCGTGTTGAGTTGTTCCCAACCCACACCTACAGACACACCAGTTACCAAGTACAACTCTTGAAGTGTGAAGGCTTGGCGCCATGTTGCTCTACTCTACAAGCTCACCGGCATAAATCAATAGCAGATGCATGTGGCATCGCTGCCACCAGCAGCGCAAACACTAAACAAACACAGTTCTTGCACTACGGGTGCAACATTACACCATGCCACTGCCTCTGGCAAGCTAGTAGTCTCAACGGCAGCCGATGACACAGCTACATGCTGGACACAGTCATGTTTCCTCTCTTTTAGGTAAGTTGTGAGCGAATCCAGCCTTTGTCTCAGCAGAACCCTGCTACTGCCAGCTGGCACACACTTTTGCAGCTGCCCAGCCCACAATCTGCACCTCCAAATCACGGCCCCAAATGAATGCATAAACACTAAAGACTGCTGGGGCGGTGCAGCTCCCCAACAAATCACTCCTTTCGGACATTGAGAAGCTGTCCTTGCACTTGTGAGGCACTGTGCCTAGTGCAATGTCCCATCCTATCCAAGTAAGTTTAGTCATGGGTGCCTCATAGGGTTTTCCCCTTTTCCTGTGTAGCCCTCTCAAGCAGGAAGTGCCTCTCATGTGACGACTCCACCACTCCTGCTCTTCACTTCACCCCACAACAAGCAGCCCTTGGTAAGTGTAATACAACTTGGGCAACAGGTAAAGGTGTGTCAGGAATCCAAAAACCATTATTCACACTCTTTTGCAGAACAATTTTGCTTACCAAATGCTTCCTTGTAGGTCAGTCTCTTGCAACCTTGTCCCTTGTCTCGGGCTCTTCATTTCCACACGTCATACACTGGATGGGTTGGAGTCATGCCGCACACACTGCACGATGTGGACTGTCATATACTCTGAGGGCCGCAGTAGACATGGATCTCTTCAAACACATATCTGGCAAAGGGGAAGTGCAGACAGCTGCTGCATACAGACTCTGCAGGGTATGAGCATACCTTCTCCACACTCCATTGTCCGCTGGCACACAAGGAGTGTATAGTATTCAAGTACACATACAACCAGCAAGCAAAAGCAGGTAGCAGCGCCACTGGGCCGTACTACGACCCCATACCTATTGCAATACGCCTGTACCACATGCACATCACCTCTCTTAAAAGCCAAAAGCATGTCATTCGCAATGTAGGGGGGGCATCTCCACATACCACAGCCCACTGCTTTGCCTCCAAACATCCCACCAATCAATCCTGCATGGGATCACCACTTCAGGCTGTCTTGTCAAACATCCACCGAAACCTTTCCTCCTGGGGCTTCTGTACCACCTCCTGGAACAGCCTTTGCCAGCCATTTCAAGCTGAACTCCACCGCTACTCCAATGGGAACAACACAACCCAGAAGTCTTACCATATCCCTGCTGCCTCAAGCTGCTAGCTCCAGCTCCCACGCCAACGCCAGCGATTTTCAATATATACAGAAAATAGAAAGTATCCTGTTCCCTGAGTCTTCCAAATGGGCAGGGAGAAGCACCACAGTACAACAAAAGCTGGAAGGCACCAAGTGAACTCCTCTGCATTGCCTGAAAACAACGCACATGACAAAGAATGTGCTTGGAACCATGCCCAATGAGCAGCATAGTGCAGTGCTTCTGCGCAGACCTGTTGTCGCATACGCGGATGTCGCGATGCTGACCAACTCTGAGCGAGAGCGAGCCAGCACATGTACACGAACCAGCTACGACCAAAGCAGCGGTCGCGTCACAATCCAAGCATATGCTCTCTATAAAGAGCAGAACCTGGGTAGTTGGCAAGTACATCTCAGCGTGCAAAAACACGGAGATTGAACTTGTAAGAGAAATATGTCTTCAGCTTTCGTCTCCAAGGCAACTTTGCAGCGAAAGCTGATTCAGCCCACCTTGCAGGATTGCCAAAAAATCATGGCCTCCCGGAGGTTGGCTACAGGTAATCAAAGCAGCGGAGAGTGCAAACAAGAAAAGCAGGGGTCTATCATGCAGTGCTGGAACGAAGAAAGGCAGGGTGCACGGAACAAAGCAAGTAGCAACCACCACCCCAGACCTAGCCTCGCATTGCCAACTAATAGGAGCACCACAGATGCCAACCACCAGAATCCGATCTTGTTCAATTACATCACAAAACCTTCCCAGGCGCCAAACCGGTAGCTGGCGCTGAACCCTTCCTGCTGGATCCTCCTTGAACCCTCCTAGGCTTCTGTGTGCCCATGCTTGGAAGCCAGCAATGAAAAGAGCAAAGAGTGCAATACAATCAAGCAACGGTATCATACTCTAATGCTTTTAACATATCAATGATTGGTCTTAACAGAGACCAAAGACACAACGGCAATGTCACCTCAAGGATAGAGCAGGTAATCATCGGTTCACGATCTGAGCATTACAAAGCACCAGGGACATGGGTGTACCAAGCCTGCCATGCCATGCCATACCATACCATAGCTACACATGCGTTGTAGCAGCAACTGCGGTTGGATAATGTATCCCCAGAAACACTTGGCAGCCCAAGCCAGCACCACTAATACACATCAACAGGCAATGCAAAGTGAGAAATGCAGACAAACAAGGATAATCATGGACAACCCTGCGAGGTAAAAGATTTCCTAGCAGCCTTGCCCTGGCAAACATTAGTAACCCCTTTCCCCCGTATGCTCTCAAGAGTTGAGATACAAAAAACACAGTACATGGTTTATTAAACCACCTGCGGCAACCTCTGCCCGAGAAAACCCAGCCTCCATGTGGGTAGCTGCAAGAAGATCCTCCGAAAGGTTCCTAACAGCCTGCCCGAAAGAAGGCCCTGCACCAGCAACGGTGAGCAAAGAGCCATGTACACATCACTCCCTACTTCCATACCCGGCCAACCCCCAAGCAATAAAGCAAACGGAACGCCGTCTCTGCTCATACATTTCCTCCCCAATCCCATTGTGGATCGTCCCGCTTCCTGCTAATCAGGCAATTGTGTTCTCTACACACAAGCCTGCACACCTCAAACTATAATGCAAATGTCATGCCCTGCCACCCTGCAGAAACCTGATATTGCACTTCGTTGATGTGGATCCAAGCAACTCTATCAGTCCCAAAAGCTTCCTCAAAAAGAACATACATTGACCAGAGGAGCCTCACGCTCAGATTGTAGCAAAGCGTCATGCAACCAACCAAAGCTGACGACCCCGAGGTACCATCAACTCAAAGGGCAGCAGACCGCTCATTCCTCAGTCCCTTGCTTCATGCAGGAACACTGCCCTTCTCAGGCAACTGCACCCATGGGCTAATGATGATGGTGCTAACGACTTATGCAACATCCTCCAACTTCCTGATGTACCCTACTGCAGCAGCGCAACACTTTCTGCTGCATGCTCCAAAGCGGGAAGCCGTAATCAACTAGTCAAAGATCTGGCTCGAGAGTTACACTTACGCATGCAGGAGAAGCAAGCTATGCAAACAGAGGTACCAATGTGAAAGCTGCCACCATGCCAATGTGCATGTTGCTTTACAAAGCGCTTCTGAACCACACAGTGCACTTGGGGCATCAGTGGCGGGTGGCCACACTCGCTTTAGAAAGCCTTACACGCAAGCAGTGTAAAAAGCAGAGTACTACCTGCACATTGTTTTCGCAAACAGACTGAAGCAAAGCAGCGTTGCCAGCAGCATATGCAAAGACACTTTGAACAAGCAGTGCCATTCGTAAAAGAAACTTGTCATACTCCCTGCGCCACCCTACCTGCATTGCAAGAACAGTAGTCATAATGCAATGTACAATCCTCCCTGATGAGTCCTAAGCACATGGTAAACCGATTGCTAGAAAATGCCGGTAAGAAACGTTCAAACATGAGACAAGCAGTTCCAACATGTAGTGCCTGGTAACACCGCCAGAAGCATGCAGCAATCATCCTTGACCAAGTCATGCCCTGTTTAAACAAAAACAGGACGCAAGTATGAGGAAGCCATGTTCAGTTCTTTCAGCAACCCCACGCAGGCAAAGAAGCCCGGACCCCTTGGGCTTTGTACCTCTTGCAGACACAGCAACTGCACATGTCACACAAGCACGCATTAATGCAATGGCATCAGCCATCCAAATACACTTCCATGGCCATGGAAAGAAACTCAGCACAGCGAGGGAAAACAGCGTAGCCTTGGCTAGCACGCAAGGCTCGAGGTGCAGGGACAAGAAGAAACAGCAACAGTGCAAAGCTTCTTCAACTGAAGCTGAAAGGGATTCATAAGGAAAGATGCAACTCTGTGTATGGTTAGCTGCTGTGGGCAAGGGTTGCGAGTTAACCCAAGCTGACAAAAAGGTCACAGAGAACCTGGGCGTGCAGCTCTCAGTCTCATGCTCGCCCCAAACAGGGCCCAAGTAGTCACACAACAACTGCAAGCTGCAAACTCATTTTGTATTCTACTACTCACTGCCCATGCATGTCCACAACATGTGGGAGGTCAATTAGTGGGACATCCCAAGTCTGATAACACCACCAGGGAACACTCACAAACACAAACCCTAGGGAACTGTGCAGCTTTGCCTCACAACAGCTACACGGAAAAAACCTTCGGTCAAGGGCAGGATTGCAATATTGTCTGTAGGACACTGCCCCCCAAACTGCTCTCAGCACAGCGCCCCACTAGTGCACACTTCTGGATCTACATGCAAAACCTGCACGCAGCTCACAGACATGCCTGCAGTGCACAAATGCCCCATGCATAAACATGAAACTCCCCGTCAAGATTTTGGCACAACTGCGTAGCATACTACACCTCAAGCTTCCACCCTATGCAAAGAAAAAGCCTCATCTCAGAGTCTTGTGGGGTCTGCTACCAGTAAACACTGTTGCACCCAATGCTCTTCAACTCATGCGCACACTCGAATTGCGCGGTCACTATTATGCGTTCCTGCAAACCACGGGTTTGGCATACAAGCCCCACACCCCAGGCACTCAGGCATTAGAACTTAAAAAAGACCTCAAGCGTGACACCCATCCCCCACCAGAGGCCCCCATGCTCCTTGAAGACCTCGCATGCTCAGAAGCATCCGCTGCCCCCTTCTGCAGGACACCTTCCTCCTGCTGCTGCATGTTTTGCTGCATAGCTGCAGTTCCAACCCGAGCCTCCCCGTCAGCCCTGCTGCTGCTGCTGCCCAATCTCATGCCTGCCAAGCAGGCAGGTGCTTCGAACGACTCCACTTGATCAGGACTACCGCCATTGCCTACCACCCCTGCACCAGCAACTTGACCAACCCTCTGCGCTTCCATCTGACTGCTGACACCAGCTCCGCCACCATCTGCAGCTGCCACGTTGCTGCATGCACCGGCGACGTGCTGCGCAGGGGTGAAGCGGACGACAAGACCAGAAGGAGCAGAAACCGCCCTCTTTGCCCAGGGCTGCCGCTGCATCTCTACTGCTCCGTTGCTGCTGTGATATCTCCTCATTGCAGCTTTCTGTGCTGTGATTGCGTCGCTATGCCCCACCACCCTCCAGGCTCCCGCAGGCTTGCATTCCACCCCGTCTAGGCGCTTAAAGACAGGCCTGATCCGCTCTCCAGCTTGGTTAAAGGCTGAATCGATATCAGGAGTCAAGGTGTCATGATGGCTGCCATTGGGAGTGCCAGCACAGGAAGCGCGTGGCTGAGCAGTGCCAGCACCACTGTGCACCTGCTGAGCTGGATTGGCGGGTCCTGCCACAGTTGCTGGAGCTGCTTGCAATCCGCCCCCTTCTGTGTTCGCGCCTGCAAAGATGTCCTGCAGCCCTTGAGTTCCAGAGGCGCATGCAGTACCTTCAGCAGCTGCCACTGCATTATGGCCAGTAACAGCTCCTGAAGCTGGGAGATGTGATTCTGTGCTGCAGCTCGTGGCTGGAAGGGGTGCTGGTTTAGCCCCTGCTGCAGCCTCCTGCTGCCACTCTGCTGCTGCTGTAGCTCCTGTGCTGGCTGCCAAGACTGCTGCAGGTCCTGGAAGGTTTGCACAATACACCGCCATGCCCTTGAGGTTGTCAGGCAGGGGGTGGGGACGTAGGTAGCTCCAGGTGATCCGCTCTTGTACACTGAGGCTCATCCGACACCAAGTGCTGGGGTGAACCTGCAGCAGCACAGCAGAGCATCAAGGCATCACAGGTCAGAGGCTTTTACCTGCATGGCCCGCACCTCGTGAATCCTACGTAAGCGGAATTTATAGAGTGCTGGACACCTCAGTACAGCAATTCTAAGCCCGCTGGGAAAGACTGTTTCATAGAAACTTGCACCACCAGAAAGTCTTCATCCCACCAGCTGGTTGAAAAGACGATAGCAAAGGCCAAGTCAACCTTTTTGGCAAATCAAAGTTGTGCACCTGCCCACTGATCTGCTCCACTGGTCCAAGCATAAAAAGATGCGGGCGGACAAGCATGGCCTGTTATGCTCGCAGAGTTGCAATGCAATGCTTGGATTAGCCCTAGGACTTCCAACCTACCAGCAATGCATCTCCGCAGTCTGCTAGTGCCTTGGCCGTTTCCACAGGCTCTCCTGTTGCGAGGAAGGTCAAGCCATCTTTGCCAATCAAGCCGATTGATGTGCTGCCAGAGCTGACTCCAATGGTCATCTGTACACGCTGCCCATTGAGAAGTAACTGTGACATCAGCAGAAGAAACATTTCAATTGATGAAACCTGCAAGAGTGCCATATCCAGCGGTCTTACTGTAGATGACACACCGCTTTTTAGGATAGTTTACATGAGCTCATTCACGACTATGTACATGACTGTGTTAAAGATGGTATTATTGTGTCTAGATAGTGGCCTTGCAGGAACAAGTGCCCAAGACAGACAGATGCTTCACAACAGACGCCTTATAGCTGTGAACAGCTTCTTTGACTTGCAACCCCCTTCTCCTTGTGCAGCAGCGCAGCACGCTTGTCATTTAAATACGGCATCCAACACCTGCTACTTGCCCCTTGAGCACCTTCGGAATCTGAGCACCAAAGGCACGTGCACAGCAAGACAGAACCATGCATCTGCTGCTTATGAGCCTCAGCACGTACCTTGCCTGCTGCTGCATGCAAGCGGAAGGCCACATCCACCACCACATTGGCATGGTCATCCGAGTTGACACAGGGACAAACCACGCAGTAGTAAGGCATCGTGTAGCGCTGCACTTTCCATACAGTACCAGCTAAGGGCAGGATGGCCCTGTCAAGCTTGCTGACAAGTCGGTGGTAGAAGAGCAGCTCTGCTTCGCTATCCTCCTCCCCCGCTGTACCCCAGCCCCTCGCGCATCCTACTAGCACTGTGCTGTCGCCATATGTTTCATACCTGGACACATATGAGCAAAACAAGCCAATATCACGTCAGCGGGTTGATGCTTCCAATCAGACCAGTCGCATAAAGGGTTGCTCCGCCTGCTCATCCTCCAGGTGCTGTGGTCTGTGTAGTGAACCACCAGCTTTACAGTAAGGAAAGCATCCGATCGAGTAGGACGAATGAGATAAGATCGTCGATGTGGTACGAACTATGGTGCTGTCGTAAGGTGTCCTGGCTCAGCTGGTTGTTGATTGAAGGCAAATGCCATGCGGGGTGAACCATACACACAGAAGTGGTAGCTGGTGCTGATAGGTCCATTCTGCGACACGGTAATCACGTACCAGCGTGGAGCCATCACAGGAGGCGCTTTCCTCATGTATTACTCATGAAGAACGAGAGTCTGACGGCCTGCACTGAGTTAATCCCATTACCAGAGATCCTCTGACTCCCTGCCCTTGCGTCTACGGTATTTCGTCACAATCCAAGACACAGAGAGCAAAGGCCATAACAGGTAATGAGCGTGTCAGTACCTGTCAAAGATGTGGCCGCACCCTAAGCAAGCACCAAACAGGTAGGTCCAGGCAACTTAGACGGAAACCTTTGCAAGCTGATGTCGACCGCAAACAGGCTCTTTATGTCCGGCGACCGTCACACCCAAGGATCGATGCGCAACTTGTAAGTTTCAAGAAGCACTGTTGTTATTGTTGTTACGTTCCTGTCCAGCCTGCGCATTTGAAAATATTGAAAATATGATAGCGCGAGGTGCATCCTGTTTAGTCAATTAATGAGTGGCCTTGAGCATGTGAGAGGGTGCCCCTTGAGATCTCATCATGAGTCATGTGGATCACCTGATTCTGTAGTGACAGCCACACTCTGCACTTCTGCAGCTCTGCTGGCCAGGGTGAAGCGTGAGGTCCCATGCTGGCACGGGGTTTTTAGGAAAGAGTATCATACATGGGCAGCTAACACCTGGCGGCGTTGCTTGCCCCTTCCTCGTTTGCATGGTGGGCAACGAGTCATAGCTGCTGTGCACGGACCGGGAAACGTGCTCTCCTAAACGTGCTCTCCTTGAAAGACATGCCAATAACGTACAACTACAAAGCGATCGCATATCACGCCTGAAACGCGGAAAATCCGCCATGCACATGTGGTCCACCACCAAAAGCAGGCCAGTCAGCACCCATGGGTCTTGCACCTGCACTCATCCCTGGATACTAGGTTATTTGAGCATTTATCTTGAAGATGTGAGTGTCGTTGTACGACTCCTGAAAGGCCCGCCATCCTCCATAAACCAACAACTCCTCCTTACCCTGACCACTGCTCCCTTCAAGGACAACAGCTGCAGCAGCATTTCGAGCACTCGGAAGCATCCCCTCCACCGAAGGGGTCACCCACTGCCCTTTTGAAGCGTCAAACAGCAGCACATCGCCCAGCATCTCCAAACCGCCGCTACTGCCATAGAAAGCTCCTCCAAAACACAAGATGTGGTCATTGTCAACTGCCCCAGCTGCAATGCTACAGCGAACATGAGGTGTGGTTTCTGGATGGAGCTCCTTCCATTTCAAAGTGTCCAGATCCAGGCACCATAAGTCGCCCATCTGCAAACGACAGAACACGCTCAGCAACCTCACCATGGGGGTATGTGCAACATGCTGTTACATTCCAACCTGCAAATGCATGGTTGCATTGCGGGTCTGTCCTTAAGTTGCATTTTCTCTAGATCCCATTTTTTCTACCGCTTTTGAACATGTCAGCTTAGATGCAGGTATAAAGTGTTATCTTCATTCCTGAACTGGACCATATCTCATGTGCACTGGTCCTCCAGCAGCAGGTGTTCCTGCAGCCGCTGGGGGTTGGGGGTGTCACATGTGCCACATATCTGCGTTTCAATACAAGCTACCGCCAGAATGCTAAGATCGTCCCCTTGTGCAAGGTCAACGGCATAACTATCAACTGGACACAATGACATTAAACAGTGCACATGAAACCGATGATCTGTTTTGCTACAGAAAGTACTGATGAGTGATGAACCACCGGCCCCTGTCCATGCTGAGCCTTAGCTGAATCATGCGCTTCTGGAATGCATGGCATTGCAAATCCACGCAATGCACTGCTTGTCAGGCCTTCCCCTCCCCCAATCCTCCTGCACTTTCCTCTCCTGCTCCCCGCCTCTTCCCTTCCTCATATCTCCCGACATTCTTCCCATTCCCTTCAACACCACTACTTCCACCCTATCTGAACTCCATCCTATATTTTCCACCCTTCCACTGCCACTGCAATCCCCTGGTCTACCATGGATCGCTGTCCTGGTGCCCATCAGCAATATGCATCGGTCCACCTCCCACAACTCACCACCATAGTTTTCCTCCCCCCACCCCAACATGGTCCCCCTATTGGTCTGCCTCCACCCCACCCCCACGCCCCCGTTTTGGCCTGCCCCCACCCAAACCCCTCCTCCCCCCGATCCCCCCCCCCTCTCCCTTTTGGCCTGCCCCGCTCCCAAACCCCAATCCCCCCTCAGTCCTCCATGTGGCCTGCCCCCCTCCCAACTACCGCCCCACCCCACCCCTACACCCCTCATCTGTAACAGTTCTCCTCTCCCCCGCACACACCCTCCTCCGCGTACCTCCCCCCCCTCCTCTCACCATGGGTCCCTGCTGGGGTGCACCACCATAGAGGTACAGTGATGTCCCCAAAGCAACCATAGAATGCAGGCCCCTAGATGATGGACCAGGCCCAGCAACAGGCACTTTCTCCAACACAGGAGAGGATGTGGCTGTATGCAGCACATATATGTCACTGCTGTTCCTGTGGGTATGGATGTAGATGTCTTGCCCCACAACCACTGCTTGAAAGCGAGAGACACCGCTGGGGGGGGTGCCGCTCAACAGCGTTTCACCCTGGAACATGTACATGGTCAAGACAGGACGTCAGAAAGAACCCCCCCTATGTTGCATGCCCTGTTTCTAAGGATGCCGTCAATACCCCTACAGGCTCACTCCACATGACAAGTCCAGGAAGTCTGGCAGATGGCAATGGCTGTTGCCCAGTGAACCAAGGCTACTGCAGGTTACCGGTAGTGCAAAGTGTGTAATTGGGTTCAGTCATGGAGACCCCTCGTGGGGCCATTCTGTGATATTCAGAATGTTAGTGCAGTGTGTCTAACCTACTCAGCATCTGCATGTCAGCCTACCATCATGTACTGTATCTTCCCCCTGAAGACAAGAACCAGCATTCATGTACCATCCAAGTGTGGTGGACCTATGCTTGCAAATGAATGGGTCATCATCAACCTAACCCGGATTGTACCAGGGAGGAGCATTATCGCCTACAGACACATGACCATTTCACCGTGGCTCCAAAACTCCAAAAACACTGCACTCCTCACATATACGTGCATATGAGCTATGGAAATTACAAATGCAAAGGCCTGCATTCATCGAAGGTACGACTTCCCATATTGTATTAGCCTCCAAGGAGAGCTGCTGCAAACGGAGGCCAAAGGATGCAAATTACAACGAAGCTGCAGCTTACCGTGGTTTCAACTTGTGTCCAGGCCCATGTTGCAGTATCCAGAATCCAGATGTCTCCTAAGAATGCTTCTGGACCTTTCTTGTTGGAGTTCCAGCCTCCGATGAGCCAGGCTTTGTCTCCAACTAACACCAGTTGGCTGGTCAGACGGGGCTGCAACAGAAAACAATGTGGCTTTATATCACCGGCCTATATATACAGCCAGATGCTACACGTTGTGAGCAGCTATTGCACTAGGTGGTAACAATGTGTCCCCGAAACATTTATATTGTAGGCAGGTCCTCTAGTGGTTTCGCGATGCAGCTCTTTCTTGTAACGCCACGTTGCGGGCCGTGCAGAATGTGATCAGTCTATGCTTTGCACAAGGATTGCTTTAGCAGCCCCTTTGTGATCAGAGTTATAAGTACTCAATGCTGGCCATGATATGACACATCATGACATGGATATACCAGATGGCACTGTTTTGGCATGCATGGTACATGTGCTTTGTGCATGCATGCTGTTAAACCCTGCAGATTACGTTTGGTTGCTGTCGAGCCTCTAGTAACGGGTAGTGGTTCATGTACTGGCTGTTGGCTGCTGTCCATGGAAGCGTTCAGTGCTGCTTCGGGATGCAGTACCAAATGCACTGACATTCCTTTAAATCGCCACTCCAGCAAGGGTGCCTATCTCCAGTCTCCAATGTCCTGGAGAAAACCTGTCTCAGAGAAGCATTTATACAACAGTTCTTACCTCTGGGACCGCTGCAGAAGTGTATTTTACTGGCGACCAGGACCCTTTTGATCTTGAAAAAGCCCAGGCTTCATTTGCGGCAGACCGCTCCTTTGCTGACGTCTCTGTGTAGCCTCCGAATACAAGAGCTGCGTAATCATGGCCGGCTGGCAGCGGACATCCACAATGTCCTGATCGGGGTAGATCTGGCCGAGCATCAGGGCTTGTTGCGACTTCCTGAACCAACGGCTATGCTGTCAATGGTCCTGTTCATGCAGGCTTGCCACCAGCTTAGGAATGCAGAAGCACCTGTACTTCAACCGTGGCCATGGCCGTGGCTGAATACTTCGTACGCTGAGGTTTGTGTCTAACACGACCGCTTCTACAGCTTCTCTGTGATACCGACGGATACGTTGACAACCGCTGAGATAATGAGCAAAAGCCTTGTAAGCAAGCCATGGCTAGTTCTGCAGATAGATGTCCGGCCCAACACATGAATATCTTTACCTAGCATATTCACACGGCAATGAGGCTGCCCTGCCCTCCATGAAGTCACAGTACCGCGCGGGTGAGGGGCTGGTGAGTCGCCTCCTGAGACACTGTGTCTCTGTTGATAGTCTTATGAAAGGCCTTGTACTCTGGCTCCGCTATGAATTCGGCTCTTTGGACGGCCGCTATCGTGGTGCACCGTGAAGTTGCTTCCGCTTATTAAAAAACACTGCAAGATGGAGGTCGGTACTATAGTTAGACTGATAGTATGTACAGGAGGGATATACGCCGCCTATCTGACTCAAGGAATTGTATCAGAGCATCTGCAGATGAAGAGATATGGAGCCACTAACGAGCGGTTCAAGCATCTTGAAGCATTGAATGGGGCCCAAAGCTTAGTCTGCTTCCTGTGGGCGTATGCCATTGTTCTGGTGCAATCGCGGGCAGCTAAACAGCTTAAGCTACCTCCTTGGTATGTCTACTGGAAGCCAGCGTTGACAAACAGTGTGGGACCTGCATGCGGCATGATAGCCCTGAAGAACATCAGCTACCCTGCACAAGTCCTGGCGAAGTCCTGCAAGATGGTCCCTGTTATGATCATGGGTACGCTTCTGCACCGAAAGCGTTACAGTGGGCTGGAGTACGCATGTATGTCGCTGATAGGGATTGGCATCTCCCTGTTTGCTCGGAAGGGTGCCTCATCTGTAGCCAAGAAGCTTGTAAGTCCCAACGCCCCTCTTGGCTACTTCCTGTGCTTCATGAACCTCACCTTGGACGGTTACACGAACGCAGCACAGGATGAGATCAATAAGCACCACCCCCAGAACTCGCCAATTCACATGATGTGCTGGATGAATTTCTGGTGTGCGATCTATTATGGGCTGTACATGTCAGTGTCTGGAATTGGCAAGGAGCTGCTCCTGTTCTGCCGGCATCACATGGATGCCTCATGGGACATCATGCTCTTCTGCCTGTGTGGGGCCTTGGGGCAGCTGTTTATATTCTACACAATCAAGCACTTTGGGTCATTGGTGAACACACTGATCTGCACCACGCGGAAGTTCTTCAACATCTTGGGTTCAGTGGTGCTTAATGGCAATCCATTGCTGCCTACGCAGTGGTTGGCTGTTGGTTTGGTTTTCACGGGTTTGATCACGAGCAGTGTAGCTAAGAGTGGCAAGCATAAGAAGGACTGAGCTCCATAGGTAGCTCGACAGTTTTGCAAGCATCGGTGAAATCACCAAAGTGCTGGGGGTTGCAGACCCGCCCAAGCGTTCTGGTTGGTTGCTAGAATAGAGAGGTGTGTAGTGTATGTGTCTGTAGGGCTGGCGTGGGGTGCTACACGGCTGTTTCGATGGAATGAGGCTGGGGCATGGGGGCAATTCCTAGATAGGGGTGGACTGGACCATTATGACAAGAGATACTAGCAAGTGTTCCTCAAGGTGGTGATGACCTGCATTGTGAGTCATGTGCATGGCGATTTTGCTTGTGCTGTACGCTTATATGGCCGATCCAGGTGAAGCCCCATCCATTTTAGAGCAAGTCTGCTCTGCAGAACGGCACAGCAGCAATATTGGAAAATGTGTTTGGAAGTCATTTTCCAAGACATGCTTTCTATTGATCCTGTGGCTGCTGGGATTGGAGCATGAGGGGGAGAATGGGTGGTTGTTTTTTGGAGGGCTGCGGAGATAGATGGGATGAGGTTTCATAGGTCAGTACCAGCTTGATATCATCAATGTAACTGGTGCAAGAAGAAATGATACTGAGACGTATGGGCATGATGGTACCAGATGAAGTGCTGTCAAGGCTTGTTTGCTACATTCCGCATCAGCTCAAATGAAAGTTTGTTCTGCACTGCATGTGAGCAGAGCTGCTGTGAGATGAGGTATGGAGCTGCTTCAAGTGCTGTCAGGGTACCAAGAAGGCAGGTGTGAACTCAGGCCTTGACAGGCGGAGGAATTGTGCATTCAAAATAGATCAAGGTCATGAAAGCTGATATTGCCGGATACGAGATAGATCACTGATATTGCACATAGATAGATATGAGTGGTGCAGCGGTAGATTCTGGCAAAGTGGTGTGGAGAAGAGCTTCCTATTTGCATTGTTTGTGGCAGCATACACTCCAATAGTCGGTGGCTGTCTTTGTGCACCTGGGTTCGAATAACGGCAATTGATGCATCCTGTACACTGTTCAAAGCTTTACTTCATAGTTCATAGTGGTATTAAGTAATTTGAGAAGCAGCACTCTCCGTTGATCTGCTTCGATCTCGCCAGAAGTCGTGTCGTGGCGCCCGTAAGTAACTAATCGTTATGTTGCCATGGGCATGTAATAGTGCAGGGAACTGTGGCTGTCAAAAATATATGACACTTGGCTGGGCGGACGCAACTAGATAGCGTGCAGGGGGTTACACTGTCACCACAGCATCACATTGCTATTGTGGGATGGTATGTCTCGAACAGGCCCGAGGAGGTCCTCACCATTTGAAAGCTGCATTTGAATCGAAGGAGCGTGATCCTGAATCGATTTGATGGTTGATGTCAGTTAACAGCATGCAGGATTTTCCTTGACATAGCCATGCTTTGCAGCAATGGATGCCCCGGGCTCAACATGGCATCTGGCATGTTGTGTAAGTTGGCCACCAGCAGATGCTATGCATGCATCCCAGAACTCTGACCCTGCAGATCGATGATGCTTGTTGCTCAAATCTATGCAACTAAGTTCATATCTTCATTTTAGCCTGCCGGCCTGCTACTTTGCCAGCTACTACTGGCCACTTCATCTATCCATCCTTTGGCAGGGCAATTCAGCCAGCGGGCCCCTTCTTTTAAAGATCAAGCATAGTCCCACTCACATCAACCAGCCCAGGACAAACAAGCCACCCCGTCGCTTACATCCTGGCACCCACACAAGGAAACGGGGATAGTGACCGCGAACATGGTCAGGCCAGGACCCATGCATGTGCAAAGCATACACTGACAAACCAGGTGCTTAGCATCCAGCCAGTTCGCCTCTGAAACAGTACTAACCTGCCACCCAGATTCTCACCTCCCCAGGCAAGTCCCACCCATCATGCCTCAATGTCCGGCTATAGATCGGCGCCCGGTTTGGGGCATCCTTGCTGCTCTGCAGTTCACATCCTTAGACTCAGCACTGTGTCTGCCTGATCTGGATCCAGGTGCGTGACATGCACCATCTTCAGCACATCAACCGCATTGGGTGCACGTGAGTTGGGACTGACCACCTGCACAAGCACCACCAGCAGGCCTTGCTGAGAAACAACAGTTAAGAAGGGTGGTGTCCATGTAGCATGGACGGAAGTTGTGCAATGATCAACATCATACATGTAAAGGGAAGGTTGGAGCAGCCATAAAGGTCATGTATTGCTAAGTGTTGCAACACGGCAGCATTGTTGTGCTTTGCATCAAGGCCACACAGAATAGACTGGAAGCTACCCCGTAGACTGAGCAGGCATATTGTGTGGCCAATGATAGCCAAGCCGCAAAACGTCTTGCAGGACCATGCATACAAACAGGAATTGCATCTCAAGTGGGACGGTAGACAATGCTGCCTGCACAGGCACACCGGCCAAGGCAGCCACCAAGTCCACAGGGTCAACATGGAGACTACAGAAATAGCCTAGGACTCAGTGTCCTAATGACAACAGCGTTATATTCTCTCTGAGTCGACTTCTCAGATTGCTGGTACTGCCAAGCAAAACGAAACATAATCCCTTGTCATGCACGTGCACATGCACCAAAACAGGAAACAAGCTGCAAATACGCCAACATGAACAAGGCAGAACACACTGTTGCATACAGCACAATGGAATACCCATGTCTGACATACCTAGAGCCACAGGGTGACTTTGCAGCCCTCAGCCTATTGACATGATAGCAAACCCTTCATTTCTATAGTCAAAGATTTACCAGCCAAAAAGTGACCACTCGGAGATAGAAACATCACGTGTCAATCCATGGCTACTTACCTGATGCACCCAGTCTGCCTGGTCCTTTTGCAACGTCAGCAGCTTCACGGCATCCAGCAGTTCCCGGAAATAAGCCTGGGGCTTGGCAGTGTAGGGCCCAAAGCAGCGCAGCACAGCATGGACATCCGTGTTGAACTGCAGGGCACCTCCCACTGAGAAGATCATCTCGCTTGCTACGTTGTTGAAGAGATCCCTGTGGAGAAGCAGCAAATGAGAAATGAGAACTGGGCTGATGACCCAGCTAGCCACTCTTCGCGGATTCTTGAGGTGCGGGATCTATGACACTTTGACCCAGCATATCATCACATTGACGGACAGAAGTTGGGCTGAACCAATGGTAGTGGCAGACGAAGGAAGTGCTCACTTATATCAGTGTATGATGTCCTGTATCCACTGCGCAGGGGATGGGGCACGGAGAAGGGGGTTACTGGCCAGGGCCGGATTTTTGCAGAAATTGGCCCAGCTTGCTTGTAAAAGTGCACTGCCTTGCAACCTCAGAACTTTCTGACTTAAGCATATTCTCCGTAGTGCCGTCGCAACTGCAAACCCTTGCAACTAGCACAGGGGTTCAAGATGGCAACTTCTGCAGACTGCAAAGGCCCTTGCCTCCCAAGTCCTTCAGTTTCCGTCATTGCTGCCATACAGGTCCGTGCTTGCACTATGAGGGCCTGAGCACAACTTGCCTCAACACCCAAGCAGACCTAAGCGAAGGAATTGACTGGGTAGCTCCCAGGCTTACCTATTGAGTGATGCAGCAATGCCCCTCCAAGCATCCCTGAAGCAGGTGCTGTCCAGATGCTCTGCCAGCATGGCCAGGACGTGCTGCAGCCAGGCCAGCCCATCCAGCAGCAAGCCCGATACAATGCCAGTGCTGCCGTTAAGATCTGCATCCTTGAAGATGGACTCCCGTGACATGTAGGCTGCAATCAGTTTAGAAGCAGCAGCAGAAGCAGGGTATTAATCCAGTGCAGGGCATAAGTGTGGCAAAAGAAGCTGCTATAAACTTATATTACTTTTGCACAGAAAACTTGGGTGCTGACCACCTTCACAAAGCAGGTAGTCTTAAACCGGACCGACACCGCATTCATAAGCGTGCAGGCAGCAATGTTCCGTAGCTACCCCAAACAGTACATAACTCGCAATCTCTGGGGTCTACCAAACAAGTACACAAGCAAGATCGCTGCAACAGCTCAGGATCTGGACATTCCAGCTAGTCTTGAGCTGCTTATTAGACAGTTGGTGACACAGGGCGGCAAACTTTCTCTCTGCAGCATCAACAGACATGATGACAGCATAGGTAGCAAGCACAGGTGTAACTGTTCTGCAAATGCCTATGAGTCCCCCCATTGTAGCAAACAACCCTGTAGCTCCCCTCTTGCGCCTACTTACCAGCCTCGCCTTCACCCTACCTTACACTCCAGCCAGCAGCTAGAGCTTACAACCAAGGTAGCAAGAACATGTCTATGCCTTCGCATATGACAGAATTCTCAAAGCTTCGTTCATTCCACCATTGCATGACCAAGACAATTTGACACCGATTAAGCAACTGTTCCGCAGCAAATTAAGCCCTTACTTACCATGTGCCTTGTTCGCAAAGCCCTGTGCTACCGCCTTTGCCACCTTCAGCACCCACTCCCTTCTGCAGCTCCTAAAATTATCCACAGGCTGTGACAGGAGCTTCGCCCCAGCACTGACCTCCGCCATAGGGCCTGCTGCTGCTGTTGCTCCACTGCCATTAGCAAGCCCCTGATGCTGCGTTGCTGACAGTAGTGCGCCTGCTGCTGCTGGTTGTGTTGGTGGCTGGCTACTGCTGCTGCCACCTGCTGCTGCTGCTCCTGGTGTCCCTGATGCTCTACCGTTTACGTGGCGTGGTGTTGAGCCCCCATGGTGGTCTGCAGTGCTTGTGAGCAATAGCAGCAGTGACTCATGCAGCTCCTCTAGGTGGACTTCCATGTAATGGCCGAAGCAGATGCAGATGCACACCTGCAAGCAAACAGCACACAAGAAAGGTCATGTGGGATTCAATCAATCCTTATAAAGGCAAGAAAAGGTATGCCAGAGGCGATGCCATAGACAATGCAAACCTGGGCCAGGGCACTGTCTTAACAAACACATATGAAGTGAAGTGTCAAAAGCTTAGGGATGCAAAAGCTACAGTCAGCATTTTAAGGAACTCCTCCAGGTGAACTTGCCATGTAATGGCAGAAGCAGATGCATGGCTACAGCGACGGCTGGCACATGGTGGTCACTGCTAAGGCGCACAGGATACTAAGGAAGGTACAGCTGTGAACAGGTGCCACCAGCACTACATTACAGATGAGAGAGTGCCCACGGTAAAAAAAAGATGCTCAAGAAGTGTAAAATGCATCTACACGAGTTTGCAAACGATCCACAGATATGTTCACTTCCCCAGAACATGAAGAAAAGTATTACATGCGTACCTTTGGCAGCCAGAGCAGCCCTGCCACATCCTTGAAGACATCTGCCTGCTGCAGCATGCGCAAGATGCGTCCATGTGCTTGATGCAGCACATCCCCCACCACCCTTTGCAGGTACCTGCAGCCAAGAGAAAAGCACACCGAATCTGATTCATAGTTGCAACAGAGCAATATGCAACCATGCCAATCTCCTGATAGACTGAAGAGACAGTGCAGACCACTATGGCTCTATTGATGCTGGAGCCCTCCTAGGCCCATAGACTCCCCACACGATGCGTCCGACCATGGTCTACCCAAATGCGGCTAAATGAGTTGACGAGTGATGTCAGGGAAGCTGCTCAACAAGAAGAAACAGCAAGTGATATTGCGCAAAGCATACCACTCGCTGGAAAAGGAGAACCACTGCGCATTGCATGTCACGCACCTCCAGCCTCCAAGCTGCACTAGAACTAGAACCATAAGTAGCGCTCAGAGCAAGCAAAGCATACATAAATGAAAAAACATCTGCTGGGGCCTCATGGTATGAATGCAGGACCTCATGCTGCCCCCTGCCCAGCCCTCCAAGGACACCCTCCTCACCTATCCTGTGCTGCCTCCTGTGGGATGTAGCGCACCCGCTCCAGCAGCCCCTCCACCATAGTGACAAGCTGCTCTGCTGCTGCTGGTGGGTACAGTTCACACTGCCAGGGCGGCCTGTCTTCAGCTACCAGGCTGCTGGCTTTGTCCCAACCACTGGCCGAGAAGAGCAAGCTCTCCACTTGCTTGTCTGCCGCCTCTGCTTCCGCATCTAACCAGGCATCCTAGAGCATAAAAAACATCACGACTTGGTCTTACATGATAGACCCATTTTGCTGGCACAGACATCCGGCTCCTGTGACTTTACAAGGCATGCTGAAACGGGCATGCAAGAGAGAGCGCCTACCACAGTCATTATGTTGAAGAAACACATTGCCATGTAGCTTGCAGCAGGCATGGATGCTGCCAATGGCTATTCTTCAGTACTGCGCTACCGGTAATAAGAAGTTTGGTTGAAATTTGGTTGGCTGCTGGGAAAGGCAGAGAATGCCACGGTTGATAACAAACAAACAAACAAAAATTTAAGGGGCGGCAACCGCAAAGGGCTGCTAGGTCGAAACGACCAAACACACCATAGAGGCCTATTACCGATAACTGCCTATGCCCATTGGAATACAGCAAACGGCCGCTCCACTATACTCCTCAGCATCACCAGCATAAGGATCAACTAGAGGGAGACGTAAGTTTCCAACTACCTACCATCCAAGCAGGGTCCTCCCCCAGCACAGACAGTGTGCTATCCTTCAACAGCACGGCTGGCAGCTGCCCCGCATCAGGCCCCATCATCAACCCCAACAGTGGCGCCATCCTCGTCTCAAAGGCGATCAAGGAGTCCATGTAATGCAGCCACAAGCTGTGGTTCTGAGCTGAGGCCACAGCAGGGAGCTTGTCCGCCCGCAGCAGCTGCTTCACGGTGCTTCGTAAAGCCCGGCTGAACTCCACACTAAAGTTGTAGCTATAGTGGAGGTCGCACGCCTGGACTACAGCCTGCAATGGCAAGAGCCGGACAGGTATCATCAATTTATGTTCCTCCCAAAAGAGCAATATCTCTTATGGCGGTCCAGGTAGCGGTGCTGGGGCATGCAAGCAGCCATGAGAAGAAGATAAACAGAGAACCCACGCCAGAATTGCTGGAAAGAGGAATACAGAACGCCAGTTATGCACTGCTGGCCCAACAAGCATGTAGCAACACGACCATCGATAACATATGTCTTAGACACCAAAGCAACAACAAAACAATGGAGCAGATGCCATGTCCAATCTTTGTTTATAATCCTGTGCAATGGCTGCCGCTGTACATACCTGCAAAAAATCCAAGTGCGGTGCATTCTCCTTGCAGAGTCTAAACACAGTGTTCAGCAGCCACTCTGGCTTGTCCAGCTGCCCTGCAGGCTGCTCATTGCCAAAGTAGTGGAGCAGCTTTGATGACAAGGGTGCTGCTAGCTCCTCCGCAATCCACAGCACAGGCGCGGAGCTGACCACAGCAAGCTGCTCCGGGCCCTACACACAGCAAGCCATTCCACGCAGGCTGAGATGGCAAGTTAAAGCTCAAGAGAAGCAGGGCAAGCAGCAGGGAGAAGCAGCACAGACAATTAGCAAATGACGGATAAGACATTGCATTTACTTTGCAAACGCATTCTTATCAAACATAGGGAAATGTTGCTGCATGCCTCACATGGAATTTAGTCCCCTTGCTAAACTCCATAAACAGGCATTGAACAACAGTCGTCATGCAGCCATGACGATGCCCAGTTTTGTGTTTTCACGTCAGCAGTCACAGCGTTATGCATGGTGGTTTACATGGAGGCTGGCACCCCTGCACATGCGATAGCATTAATTGAACCCTCCAATCCGCGAGCAAAATGGTTGCCCAGTCGATAAACCAGCCAAGGCATGAAGGCAACCTAAGGGACTCATACCAAGCCCCAAAGTTCCTCATTCAGCCCTCTCTTTACCAACAATGTCTCCTGGTTCCATTTTCCACTTTATGGCACATGCTCCCCACCTTCCTTCTTACCTCTGCTAGCTTGTCCAGGAAGTCCTTGTCCTCCACCTTCTGAAGGGATGTAAGTGCCACGAGCAGATGCTGCAGCATGGCAATCTGCTCCCCGCATTCCGATGGAAACAGTGCATCCGGGTTGAAGCCTTGCGGCTCTCCAGGAAAGTGACTGCTAGCATCTGCAGCAATGTGAAGATGCAATGTCATCGTGCTGGGTGGTGATGGCTAGCACATGCACGCCAATTGATGATGTGGATGTTTGGAACAACAGTCCCTCTTAGCCTTGCCTTTGATAAGGCATTAAAAACAGTAAGCAAAACATCAGGACTCAAGCATGGTCTATGTCCATCACTTTGTTACATCAAAGCATTTAGCTCAGGCCTGGATAAGGAAATGGGCCGAAACCAGCTAATCTCCACCCCTAACCAGGTGAGAGGTAAGCATCAGGAAGCAGCAACCCAATGGAGAAGCACGTATTGCAAGGCACTTATTTGCCCCTCCTCAGCTAGGCCTGGCCAGCATGTACTGACCCACATGCAATACCTGCCGCTTTTGCCTGGAGCGCCTGCATTACTACATTTGCTGCCTTTACTGATGCATGTGCATGAACCTGCTGCTTTGCAGTAAGGCGCGTGCATTACCTGCTGCTTTTGATGCGCCAGATGTGAGGGGCGGAGGCCATCCACACTGCTCTAGGTAGCTGCGTACATGTGAGCTCAGCAGCTGTCGTAGCTCATCTCTCCCATGCTGCAGCAGGCAACCATGCAGGGGACAAGGATGTTAGAAACACGCAGCTGCCGCAGCCAGACATGCTGGTTACAGGGCCTCTCCCACTTGCACGGTCACAAGTCCGGCTTACACAGTGCGTAATTAATGAGTGCTAGGTGCCAAATGCCTCGTACTTCCACAGTTAATGCTTTACGCAGTTCCTGAACCCGCCGGCATGCTGCTAGTAACAAATGGGATAAGATACTGCTGCCTCCTTATAAGCAGCACAGGCCAGCTCGAGCTCCCGGCCGCCCCTCCTTATAAGCAGCACAAGCCAGCTCGAGCTCCCGGCCTCAACCACGGAAGCTCTCACATCATCCGTTACTTGCTGTTCAAGCAGCTCAGCAGGTGTTAGCAAAGATCGTGCTCACCTGTAACCGTTCCAAGAGGCCTGCTTCTGTACGGCGCAGCTGAGGCGGCACTGCATCTGCTGGATACTCTGTGGAGCGCAGCTGCTCTAGCTGCTGCCTACATGCTGCATAGCTGTCTGCAATTGCCGACCCTCTCTGTGATAGGCTCTGTGCATCCTGCAGGGCAGACATGGCAAATGTGTTAAGCACATACACTTTCCACAGACTGGCAAGCTGTGCAACTGAGATTGCTTTCAACGGCAATAATCATCGCATAGGTCGTTGCCGTGTGTTGAGCATACTGCTATTGCAGCCAGAACTGCCATGGAGACTGCCTCCACGTATTTTTTGTAAGTTATAATCCACAAGGACCCCTGGCATGACAACCTAGGTTGTTTTAATTCGCTGTCTTCGCAGCACTGCAATGCACCCCAGATTGACGAAGGTGTTTTACCTCAAGATGACGAGCTTCTCGAATCTGCTTCTCAAGAGCTTTAACGTGTTCAGCCACATCCTTGAGGTGAGAAGCTGCAGAAAGGAACAGAGGCTGCTGAGGTGTTTCTTGAAGAATTTGTGCAGCCCAAGCAAGTGCTCAAACTGCCATACCATACTCCCTAGTGATAGTCAACAGCTTGAGAGCTTCGATTTGCTGGCTGATCGTAGCATTGGCAACATCAGTAGGTAGGCCTTGTTGGTGTCCCTGTACGAACGCATGGCTGATGGTTCAGACGCTGAGGCTGAGGGTCCTGTCCCTTGGCCAAGAGATCCTTGCCTGGACGGCCTGTTGCAGTACGCCCCGGACATTTCCAACGATGCTCCGCTGCTCTTGCTTGTAGTATTCGATATTCTGCTGCAACTGCTGCACCCTTTCCGCTGCACTCATGATGTACTTTGCTCAAGAGACCGCATCGCCATGTCAACCACTTTGTAGCGGCATAAAGGATACTGTCGGTGGCGAATGCGGACACGCAATTCCACCTCGAAAGCCACTGTCGACTTACGGTCCACTCAAGGGGCAGAGGTATGCAAGGCAGTTTGTAGTGCCGGTAGGCAGTTGGCTCGTAACTAAGCTCCGGAGGATCCTTAAAACTGCAGGTGACAGCTTTTACATCGACGACTGATCCGGCATATCGGCATTTTCCCCGACTGTTCGTCGCTGTGCCCAATATGTGACAAGGTCATGGAAACTGTGGTGGTGTCCAAGCGTGACATCCATGACAATAAGGCTGCCTTTGCGTCGACAGGATGAGCTACGAAGCCTGATCGATCATTCAGGCTTAGTTTAAATTTAGATATGGCGTCACAGCTAGTGCTTGTGCGGTTTGAGCTCCACCAGGCCGAAGCTCAGCACAGTGCAGCCTGTTCAAGGTGGCTCCCAGACCATTTCACAAACATCACGCAATTGAGTTCCGCTGACCAGCTGATCATGAGCGATCCTACTGCTTTCAGGCTTGACCCATGCAGCACTCAGCACGGTGGCTACTCAGACGATGGTGGGGTGCTTCACTACTGCCACCTAAGCAGCAGGTCCCAGGAAGTGCAGGAACTAGCCCACTTCAGGCTAGAGTTCCGCACCCAGATGCTCGAAGCGTCCCAGAGGCAGATATTACGTGATTCCTGGCAGTTGTTCACCTTTGTGCCTGGCATGCCTGGAGAACTCATGATCGTTCAGCAGAACAGCAGGCGCATCTTGTACGCAACCATGCCCCGTGAACTGGATGCATCCACTGACATTTTCGAATTTGGCAGCCACCAAGGTAAGGACATGTCAGCTAGGATATCCCAGTGTGCATTTTTCTTCTTCCATGGGCGGAGACACGTGGCATTTGCCGATAAGACACGCCCAGCTAACACATATGGTTTGTGTCGCAGCACCAATCACATCACTCATAAACAATGGCAACATTGCTGTGAGCGGATGTTCAGATGGCTGCATCAAGGTCTGGAGGATGCAGGATGGTCAGCTCGCAGATGCAAAGTCAGAACCACTCAACACCAGCATTACAGCACTGGAATTTGTTGGGCCACTGCTGGTACGAAGGCACTGAAATGCAAACAAACATCCAGCAATCCTAGCAACAGAAATGCTGCTGCTTTTCCTTTGCAGCATTCTACTTCACATGTACAAACTGGTCAAACACCCCTGCTTCACTGACCCCTTGAACTAAATGGAGTCACACTCGAGGTCAAAAAGAGCAGCGAACAATTGGCTTGGGTTCTGATGTGGTCGTCTAATGCAGGTGGCTGCTGGCAATGCAGCGGGCTGTGTCACCATCCTAGATATCTCAACTCATCGCATGCTAGCAGTCCAGCGGCTGAGTTGCGGCACCGGCCCCATCAGCTGCATTGCATCTTATGTTGGGCAGGATCAGCGCAGCAGCATTGCAGCTGCTGATTTCCCTAGGGGGCCTGATGGCGGGGGCATACTTGATGATGCAGGCATCTTGCCTTGGAGGATAGCAGGGGAGCCTGGACCACTAGACCAGATAGGTAAGGCCAAAAGCCTGCGGTTGATGGAGCTTAATTCCAAGGTGTGAGTTAACACCATCAGCGGGCCGGGGACGCTTACACCTAAGTTGCTGGCAGTGGAGAGACTGGTGGGTGCACCAAGTTCATGTGCATGCTTGTTCGTAACCACAATGCGCTCTAGCACTGTCCATGTGTTGGTAAGGCAGTCTTGGTCCAAGCTGGCAGCACCATCCGTGGGCATCCAGGATAAGACATAAACACTTGCAGTGGCAATGACACTGTTTTGATAGTCAATCTGACAGGTCTTGAGGAAGAGCAACACTCAACACATGTTTTAAGGTTTCAACCACCTTCTGTGCGACCTGTGTGCTCATTGTGCAGGGCCATCAGAGGACGCCCCACTGCTCTGCATTGGCAGCAGCAGTGGTTGGCTGCACCTTTACAGTGGCAACGGGTCTGGTCCAGAGGCATGGCAGCTGCTGGAAACAAAGCAGACACTACAGCCAGTGGCAGCTGTAGCATTCAGCCCCTGGGGGGACACACTAGCTGTAGCAAGCCCTGCTGGTCAGCTGCTGAGCACAGAAGCCGTAGCAGTAGCGGTTTCCGGCAAGCAGCCGGGCATTGTGGGCTTGTATGAGCTTGATTGGGACAGCTGGAGCAGCAGTACCAGGGATCCAAGCAGAGGACAAGCACTTGGTGGCCAGCAGCAGCAGCAGAGCCAGCGATGCCAACTTTTGCGGTTGTATCATCAGTGGAGTCTGAAGCGCTGCCCCAGGCGCATCTGGTTTATGTCCAGCTGCCAACTGGAGTTGTTGGATGGGAAGCGCATTGCAGCTTCACAGGTAGGCAGCTGGCCACCATCAGATCATGAGATTAGCCACTCAATGCCTATGCGCACAAAGCGGATGCCTGTGGTAGCCCGACCGGTGCGGAAAAGCCCCGTAGCTGACCTCTGTTGCCTGTCCTGCTAAGAGCTACAGGGCAGCCTGGCGGTCATCCTGTCTCACATCCCAGCTCTCTGCACACTCTTTACAGCCTAACTAATACGTCTACTTCATGCTTGTATGAGGGGCAGTCATTGCGGGTGCTGCTAGGTCTCTTTATAAGGGTGAAGACGCAGTTGATTGGCTGTGCACTTGCTAGCTGATTCAAAGACCACAATGGCAGCTCCTTTCAGGTTAGGTTGCGGCTTTCTTGTGCAACAGGTGATGGACTTGTGGGTCACCCTCCAGGAGGAGCACACCCGCATCCTGCAGACCAGGCGGCCCTTGCAATCCCCAGCAGTAGCAGCAAGTACCGCCAGCAATAGCACAAGCTTGTCATGGCTTCGCTTAGGCGCAAGGGATCCTTCTGTTCAAGCAGACAACGCTCAGGCTGCATACAGCAGTACCACAGCGGAGCAGCAGGCAGCAGGGGAAGCTGCAGATGCAAGGGCTACTAGGAGCAGCGGTAATGTCCCTGAGCCAATTTCTGCTCCTTGCTGGCAGCGGGAGTCCTTAGAACCAGACCTTGCGGAAAGGTGTGTATATCAGTCAGGTTGCGATATGTGCAGGCTTGCAGGCCTTTGCTAACTGCATGTATGCAGCTGCAGTACACAGCATGGTCAGCCCACCAATCTATCTGGGGTACTCTGTTTTAGGAGGTCCCTGCCTCCTGTCTCCTTAAACTGAAGAGCAACATATGCCCACATGGTGGCATGGGTTTGCTTGTACTGTCGATGGCATGGATCAAAGGACATGTAGGGTTCCTCAGGGTTGTGGCTTGCCCAATCCTCCACACCGCACTGCCCCTCTTTTTTGTGCCATGAGGCATCGCGGGATTTGCAGTTATATGTATCTGTTCCTGGCTTGCAGGGACTTGTGCGCAGTAGCAGCAGCCATTGCAGATGGTTTGCCTCTGTCTGAGTCGCCCACCCATGCGGCCTTAGAGCGGTTTGTTTTGGAAGAGGATCTGCCTTTGCAAACTCAGCAGCTGCAGCAGGGACAGCAGCAGCAGCAGCAACCAAATGCTGCCCTTCCTGTAGATCAGCTGGTAGGTGCTGCAGCAAGTGCTAGGTCTACTTCTCCTGCTTCTGCTCCTGTTGGGATTGGCAATGCTGCGGCTGGCTCTCGTGCTCTTGGAGCAGCTGCTGGTAGTTGTGAGGAGGAGCGTGCTTATCAGGTGACTCGCCCCAGCACTCTGCCTGCGTCTAGGACCTGGGGGAAGGCTGGCGATGCTTGGCCTATGCCATCAGCAGGTGGGAAGACAAGTATTAGCTGTTGCACAGGCATGCCATGAATAGCACGTGATGCACTGTGGGCTGTGTTTAGTGTCCTTATGAAGCATGTCTTATTGACACTGCTGGCACAGATCAGAAAAAAATGCTCTGAGAAGGCTGTGCCATGTGCCCTAGCATGATTGAGACATCAACTTCTCCATGAAGCAACCGGTGCATACACATTCACTCCCCTTACAGGATGGGAGAAGGAACAGTAGCTTACAGAATTAGCAGCTTGCATCAGTGCAAGCAAGCGCTGCTTTCAGGCGTTGGAGATGAGTCATTGAGGTGTTGGTGACATGCCTGTTTCTGTTTGCAGTCTTGCTTTACATGTCACGCTTACGTCTAGCAACCTGTCGCACCCTTGCTATGGTATGAGAACTAACCTGCAGGCAATGCATTGTGCTTCAAGCAGGTGCAGGCGCTGGCTTAGAGGCTCTGGCAGCCAGGTTGCAGCAGGAACAAGCTGAGTTCATGGCACAGCAGCGCGCCAGGAGGGCAACACCACTTGGCACTAGACAATCACTGACATCTGTTTCAGCTGCAAAGCACATGCAGCCTGCCCAAGAACAGCGGCAGCAGCAGCGGGATGTCTTTGGGTTGCTTCAGGCACAACAGCGCTCGCAGGAGCAGTTACCCAGTCCAGTGTCACCAGCAGCAGCAGAAGAGCCGGAGATGCCTTGCTCCTCAACCTTCCAGGTGCCTCAGGAGGAGGGAGCATCAAGGCTTGCCTCTAATGCTACTGCAGACTTCCCTGGGTTTGGCAGTAGGGCTGACTCGCCTGTGCCCAGCACTCATGGGCGGGCCGGGGGCGGGGCATTAGGGGGTGGTTACAGAAGCACAGAGTTTAGGAGTAGTGGGGATGTTGCCGCAGGTGGGAGCTATGGAGCAGCTAGTGGAGGGGGTTTGGGGGGTGGTGGCTTCATGGGTGTAGAAGGAGCTGCTGATGTTGGTTTGCGGGACAGTGCAGCTGGCCTCAGGGGTTCCCATGCTAGTGGTGGATCTTGGATGCGGGAACTAAGACCTGCTGACGCAGCGGGAAGAGCCGCAACAGCAGGGGCTGGTGCAGGCAAGGCTACGGGGCTGGGACCACCGCAACATTCAGGAGCCGCAGGTCCACAGGAAGAGGGGCAGTCATCAGCAGCAAGTAGACAGAGGCAAGGCGGCATTGAGCGGCAGGTAGTTCCAGAGGAGGCAGCAGCAGTTGATGCAGGTGGATTGGATCGGAACCACACTCGGAGTGGAAGTAGTGAAGGCAACGACCCTGTGCCACAGCCAAGGGCTCTTCCGGCTCATTTGAAATTTAACAGGGCTGCCAGTCAGCAAGGGGTGACCAGTAGCGTTGGGCTGCAGCAGCAGCAGCAGAAAATAGGGGTTCCCCCTGGCGCTAGCAGCAGGGGGTCAGGTGCAAGTGATGGCAGGGGACAGGAGGAGGTGGCACCAGTGGCAGCAGCAGTTGGACCGGGTGCCAGGGGTGTCCAGCCAAGGGATGAAGCGGTTCAAACAGCAGCTGCTGCTGCTTTACGAGAAACAGCTCACCCGAAAGTCGCAGGGGCTGAAGCAGGTAGAGCCACAGGCGATGCGGCTTTGGAGCGGGGGGCTGGTGTTCAACTGCTGCAGCAGCAGCAGGACGAGCAGCACCAGCAGGAGCACTACATGCGGCAGCAGCAGCAGAAGCGTCCACAGCACCAACTGCAGCAACATGGGGCTGTTGGGCATGAGGGCCAGCAGCAGCATGGGGTGGGACATGATCCCCAAGCGCAGTACCCAAGTCGGGTACCACTGCAGGGCTTGGAGGAGCGGGGAGTGGTTCAGCAGCAGCAGACGCAACAGCAGAGGCAACAAAGTGACCAGGGGCTCAGGCAGCAGGATCTGAGAGACAGGAGCCGTTCCAAGGTTGTCACACAAGGGGCTGGTGACGGTGCTGCTGCTGCTGCTGGCTTTGAAAAGGGTGGCAGTAACCTCCCTGAAGAGCCTGCAGTGCAAGTGGAGCTAAATTCCACGCGCTTGCTAACCAATAGGATACAGGTATGGGCATGCATCTGCAGGGCAACAGGTACAGGCAGCATGTGCTGGCAGCAGTTTGCATTTACACCCTTTCAGGCATGATCATATGCATGTCAGGAAGGTAAGGGATGGGAAAGCAGCACAAGGAACTCCGGTGCACAGCAACACGATTTGTGTTGTTTCAAGGGGCATTGCATCTCCAATACAAATCTGGCTGGACATGGACATAAAGGAGAAGACAGACCAGGGATCTAACACAGGGAAAATTGCATTTGTCAGATCCTAAGACTGGGGCATGCCACAGCAACCCCAGGTGGCCTACATTGAGGTTTTGGGTGTGGAGGCCATACTTTACCACCCTCTGCTTGTGACTGACCAACCTGCCTGCAGGACTGAGTCTCAGAGATAGCCAACTCTGATCAATTCTCATTCCTGTGTTCCTGGCAACCAACATAAATGGCCCCAAACGATAGCAGGACCTCCCATCCCACACCCCAAGGTTTTGCGTGCTTGTTGCTAATGCACGGCTTCAGGAACTCTGATCCACCATTACTGTCTCTTTTAGGACCCTACCTCACCTGAGGCGTCCCATATTTGCATTCCAGCCACTTGCAATGCTGTATTCAGCTTTGCTGCCTAACCCAAGACATGTCTCTTTGTGCAGGCCCTGCAAGCTCCTGTTGACTTTGACTTGAACCCTACAGATGAAGCTGTGAGGAAGCTGGCTGCCAAGCTTGCAGACCTGGATGTGCCCATTGATGAAAGCCTATACAGCTCACTGGCACCTGTGAGAGACATCACCACACCACTCAGGGCACCCAAGTGAGTTCATACCTTTAAAACAGTGTCTGTGCTGACCTGGCTCGTTGCAAGGTTGTACGTATCAGGTACATTTTTGGATAATGTACATCAGTGAAAGTGAGCTGTGTTTATGAGCTTGGCACAATGACCATGGCCTTCAAGGTACTTGGAGCCTGCTAGTAGTGGCAAACGGTAGCAATCGTGCCCTGCTCATGCAAAGGCAGAGCAGATAGCCCATGGAGGGAGATATGGTACGGTCAACTGGCGTATAACCACACATATTGGCCACATGTGTCGTATAGGCCCGATGTTGAAAGTTGAAACAGAGCAAGTGAAGCACTGCGGTCTAGCCGGGGCGCTCAGACTGATAAGGGATCGCAGGAGGCATGGCTGAAGGGCCCTTAATGGCCAGAGCATAATTTCAGAATGCAGTCCAAAGCTTATACCCCCTCCCCCCCCCCCCCCCCCCGGCCACCACCACCACCCAGCCAAGCGCCATAAGGGTTCTGCTAGCCACTTCATGCTTTCTCCAGACGCCTCTGCTGGGCACATCCTGTGGTTTACAAGGCTGGCACACAAGCACCCATCAGCAGAGATGACACACATTAGCAGGACTTCACGCTGTGCTGTACTGCTTTTGTGTATGCATTCCCCGTCGCTGCTGTGTTGTGCTGTATGTGCTGTCCATTGTTGCTGTAGGCCTCTCAGTTATTGTGATAGCACAGATATTTGCTTGGATACAGAATACATGCATCTTGCTGCCCGCTGGCGCCTGTTGTAGTTAGTTTGCATCAGGGTTTACAACACTAAACCATATCATTGGCAGTAGTAGTGATAGCATTGTATGTGTCTTGCTCTTGTTCTCCAGGGTGGTAGGCAAGCAGTTGGATGCTGGCTGGGTGGCCTCCCGGAGCCTGAAGCCCAGGTTGGATCAGCTGTGGCAGCCAGAGGAGTGGCAACCAGAGTTTGCCAACACGCAAGCACTGCCGCTGAGCGAGCAGCCCACCTTGAGGCAGTTGGTCCTGGACACCTTGTCCCTGAGGTACTTCTGATGAGCGGTGTGATGTATACACCATGCCGGTTGGCATGTAGACAGCTGCCCGTGTGTAATTGGTATATAGACCCGTGTTTTTCGCCTGTACCACCTCCAGGTATGCCTCCGTGTAAACTTCGCCCAAAAGATACACTGGTTACCCAACCACGGCGATGCTCGCCCATGCCACATTATGCAGCCCCTCGATGGGGTTGCCAGAAGTGCTCACGCATGTGACATTGATATGATCTGTGCAATTGAGCTGGTCGGTCCGGTCTGGTCTCTGGTCTCGGTCGACCGGGTGCCGATGGCACCATGGTGATTCTCCGCCATCCGGGCGTTTTGCGAGCCGCCTTTCCCCAAATCCTGTGCAAGGCTATAACAACACTTTCTGCCAAGGTAGGAAAGCGGATTCTCTTCGGACAAGCGATTTTGGACAAGTTCCGTATGGTAATCCATCCATCCATTCATCCATCCGAGCCGGCAGGATGGCTGGACTCCGGCACATTAGTTGCGGCTGCCCCTCAAGGTATCGTCAATCCAAAGAACGGTGCTATCGCAAGGTCAGGGCCAAAGTAACCGCTCGTAGTGGATCACGACGAGACTCTCACATACGTGCTTCCAGTCTTCCACTGTTGATCTATCGTGAGCACTTCCGCTTAAGACGTACTCAAGAACAGCAACCGTGCTAGCTGCTTGAATCTGAAATACCCTCAACCATACTATCTTGCCACCATAAGGGGTAGCTCCTACCTCACGGCGCAGTCAGAGAAACCTCCCGGTAGAGCCTTACCTAGTTACCTCCAAGGCATCAAATAATTGCTACCGCACCTTGTCGGCTGGCCCTAGAATTTATGGGGCCACCAGGGAACTGGTGCTATTACTGCCGGTGCACGTGAGACGAGATGAGATGGGATGGGATCAGAAACGATATACACAATTGATATGATGCTAGCCTTAGCTTTGGACTGCTGCTGCCAACTAGCAAATCGCACTCTATTGCTGCAGTGAAAGGACACAGGTGGGGCAGGACGGGCTTCTGATGAAGATTTGTACATTGAGAGCTGTTCCAAGCATGCAATGCAGAACAATCCAGGGGCGAGGGCACAACCGGCTTCGCTGCTGCAAGCACATGCATGAACACTCCTGCTCACTCTCGCTATGACAGCAGTGCTAGCGCGATGGAGGGGCCACTGAGTATTGGGGATGGTGAATATTAGTCCTGCATATCAAAGTAGGATGGCTCCATCTTTTGGCATCATGCCGTGTACCTAGTGCAGGAAGGATCATCGACGATGGTCGATGATGTCGAGTAGCGTGCTTGCAAGAAGGAACGCTTGGTACCTACAGCGAGGACTGTAGGTGTAGGTCATGTTTCTAGATGTGCCTCATACAACTCAGCCAGCTGTCGCGGAAACGAGCTCGAGCAAGGCGTCTGTCCGTGAGCATGTAAAATACCAGCAAGCAGCACCTGGCTACATCCTTGCAATGCTGTGTCGCGTTCTGTATGAACGGCCAACAAACTGTGGTACATTGCATGGGCAGCTGGCACTTGGCTTTGTTGCCACCGTCACGGAGACAAGCTTTCGGAGTACTGGACTGGGCACCTGACAAAGCCCGGGGCACTGTACAGAATAGCCTATGCACAGCCCGACGCACTTGCCAGGTTCGCACAATGGCACCGTTTTCTCAAATGAGTATTCGACTTCAGAATACATACCTCCCGTCATGCTCTCTGGGCCAGTCATTACTGACAAGGACCTGGACCGCCTTTGACGTAGCTCGTTGTCCCATAGCCTTCTCACACGCATAAGGTCTACCATTACTGCAGTCGATGCTACGAGGAGGCTGCACCTGCTTCATCTGAATGGCTTTCTACTTCTGAAGGGCCAACCACAACCGAACATCTTCGCTGCAGGCGCGCAGGGTCCATATTTGAAGCGCATTTTTCGACAGGCCGTACAACGCATTTGGAGGAACTGGACTGTGCCTTTTGAGAGGCTCCCGAGCAACACCCGACGTCTCCTGAGCGCTCAAAGCACCGGCCGAGTCTGCGCGCTCGAAGAACCGTCGTGGAAGTCGAAGAAGCGTTCATCGAACTTCTTGCAATAATTTGATATTACCGCTATTGTCTAGCCCTAAAGGGCCAGCCAATAACCATCAAGGGACTGAAGCACCCCACAAACAGCTCACAGGACTTGACCCGAGTATCTCAGAACATTGTTACTAAAGTTACCACTGTTCCTCCTCTTCTGAGTGCTGACTTGTCGAGGCTTCACTCCAGCCCATTATCAGGCAGGTCCAACACCGGGTTCTCCCCTGCTCGTGACATCACAAACGCCTGCATGCTATCAGGCGCGTAGAACCTCGCCTGCAGGAACATCCTCTCTGCATCCCCCTTCCTGCCACGCTCCTTCAGGAAGACCCCCTTCGCCAGGTACCCCCTAAAGTCCTCTGGTACCGCCTTGATCAGGGCGTCATATGTTGATAGAGCGTCCTGATCATGACCACGCCAGGCTGCATATGTCTTGCCTGCACAGGCAACAGACATACAGTCATGTGAGATGATTTATCAACCTAACATGAGTGGGGATTGAAGAGATGAACCTGGAACATAAGCGATGGTTGAAGTGCTGTGGCGACCTGCTCAAAATGATGCCAGCCACCTGTGACTGTGTAGCCCAATATTTGTTATGTACGCCAAGGAGCATGGTCTCACGGCCAAAACACAGGACCAGCCGGATCCAACACAACACAAGATGAAGAGAGAAAGAAAGCGAAGTATAAGCACCAAGAAATAGTACAACCGTTGGACAAAAACCGCTCCCCTCACCCCAGGCTGACAAAGCAAGCATCAGCATTCGCTATACCTCCGCAAAGATCAGGTGGGCCCACACCAACTCCGGCAGCTACACCGTGTCCCTCTTCGAAAGGCCCCGAACCTGGAATAGACTGCCGGGTAGAGTGCTAAATCACTGTAAAAATAGAACCCAGGACGGATGCTAGCTGTCCAATCTGATGGTCAGAATTGGCCAAGGACACCACCAGTGCGAGCACTATTCCTATTACAAGTCACTCACCTATTACATTTCATGATATGCCATAGCAATAAGTGCCATAGGCCCCGCACCTCAAGCTGTCACAAAGAGCAGCGAGGTGGAACAGAATACGGGTAAACTTCGACATGTATGACAATATATGCATGCCTAAACATGAGGTCCAGCAGCTAGGTCAAAATCACCCAAAACCTCCACTGCCCCAATGGGTCACTCACCTAACAGCAACTGCAGTGCCACAGGGTCCATCGCCCGGACACTGCTGCTACTGCTGCTGGCTGTTGACTCCCCAGCCTCTGCTGCTGCTGCTGCTGCTGCCTGTGAAGTGCTGCTGCTACTGCTGCTCGCAGTGGCTGATGAGACGACCTCGCTTCTGAGCTTGGTCAACATCTCAACTGCCTTGGATTGTTGGCTGTTGGCAATGTAGGAGTCAGTCAAACCCTGCGCAAGACAGCAGAAAGGTTTAGTACAGCATAGCCTTCTGTGAGTAAGTGGGACCGCATTGCTTTAAGCAGAACTGACAGAGGCTGTTTACATTAAGCATCCTATGATTAGGCATGCACTTTTGGAAGCACGGGGTCTGCATGTTGTGGTCACTCTGCCAGTTAATTGCAAACTGGAAGGTACAGGTAGGTCTAGTATCATGCTGAGCACCTTCCACCCTAATATGCAATTAACCCTTGTGTCTAATCCTCCTGGTCTCACCCATGTGCCTTCCCTATCTTACAAAGCATGATGCAGGTACTTTGGTTCTCACCCTCTTCTAAGGTAACACCAAGTGCCAATTCCCGCCCTGAATAGGTTCCCATGCCTACGTTACCCCTCTCCCCCCCACCCCCACCCACCAACTTTAAAAAAAGCAATACTGATGTCAGCTACCCCCCCTCCCACACACCCTGGGTTCCTCCACCGACTGTGCAGCTCCCACCGCCCCGAAGCCCAACACCCCGAAGCCCCCTCACCGTCAAAACTTGGATGTTATTCTTGTCCAGTGCAATTGCCTTCTCGTAAGCCACCACAGCTCTTGCTGGTTGTGCTTGCAATAGAGTGGCCTCCCCAAGCAGCCTCCATGCCTCCAAATAATCTGGCCTCTGTGCCACTAGCTTATCCAGCAGATCTGATGCCTTAGCATAGTCCTGTAACCGGGCATACGTCACTGCTAGTGCCTCCAGTGATGCACTGTCACTCGGGTTACTGTTGTACTGCTCCTCTAGTGCCGCTGCTCTGCTGCTGAGGGCTGCATATTCCTGCTCTGTGGGAGCACCGCGACTGGGGCGGAGACCTTTGTACCTGCAGGAAGGGCGCCAGGGAGGCGAGGGGTAGTGCGCAGGGCAGAGGTAGGACGTAGGACACATGCGTGTTTCCATTGTACATTCTTCAAGGCAGGTGGGTGGGGGGGACCAGTGGTCACCATTTCGCAACAATGTTTAATGAAAGCAATAGGCGTGGTTGGGCGCCACACAGGTTTTGCCTTAGACACAGGGGTGGAAGTGTCCAGGTGTAGGACTTCCCATGCAGCGTTGTACATCTTTTCTGGCAACTGAAAGTTTGCAGCAGTAGCAGCATGCTGGCTGGGTGCTTAGACAATGTGCTGAACATCAGACGTTGCTTAAATCGCTGCAGGAAGTACGTATGGATCAAGTGCTTCGATTCAATAAATTTTAAGGGTTTAGGGCCCTGATGTGGACTCCCCACACGGCCCACCCCACCATCCCCCGATATTGGAGTCACCTCACTAACATCACGCTGGGCCACCGCAGCATCTACTCACCTCTCCTATGTAGGCCAGAATCCTTCATTCACGTCCCACACACCTCTCATCCCCCTCCCCCGGGTTCCCTGTGGCTACACCCAAACACCGCTACCTAGAAAACCACCCTTCCTCACCTTGCCCCCCCCCCTCCTCAATCCCTACTCACCCCCTCCCTAGTCTGCTCTTTCCCTGCTCCTCCCCTTTCTCCTTTCCTCCCTTGGTTCTCTCCTCCTCTTGCATCCACCCCCCCCCCCCCTGTTCCCCTTCTCCCCCTTTCCCCTTCTCCCCCCTGCTGTCCCCTCCTCACCTGCTAGTTGTAGCAAAGTCTCCCCCGCTGACCAGCACAAAGGCAATGCCAAACACCACAGCACCCAGGGCCAGCCCTGCGGCACCAGGACCTATCTTGGCCTTCCTGCACAAAGGAACACAATAACAACAACCAGCAGTAGTTCAGGCTTGCGATACAACACTTTCAATTCCCAAGCCATACCACAATACTTGCTCCATCCAATAACTGCTGACCATGTTTCCTGCAGCCTAGGTGGGTTATGAGAATTTAAGCCAGAGCAGTCAATTCAATCTCGAAAGGGCTTCTGAGACAAAACTGAAATCAATTGTCAGGGATAACGTCCACCTAGCACGATATCCTCCCAAGCTTCATTAGTAAGGCATTTATCCCATGATAGTATCTACAACTTTAGCCAAAACAGTGTCCTGAAACCTTCATGACCTTCATGGTATGGCCGTCAAAATCAGCGTGTCACTACACCCTTGCCCTGGGCCTTGAGTGACTGACCTTAATGCAGGGTCACTGATATCTGACTGGAGCTGTTCCGTGAGGGTGTCCATAATGCCAGGGGGGTTAGCATAGATGTCTTCAACCTTGGCGGGGGCATCAAACACAGCTCCTTGGGGGGTGCTGCCATTGGACGAACTTGAGCCACCCTGGGGGATGTAAGAAGAGACAGCAGCAGCAGCATATGGTCATCAGAAGCAGCAATAAAAGCAATAGGAATGACAGCATAGGAAAAGCACAGCAGAGGCAGCAGTAACGGCAGGGAGGAGCAAATGCAGACATGCCTTGGCCCGAGCAGGATGGCAGCTTGGTGGGGAGGGCTGCCATCCGAAGAAATTGAGCCACCCTGTGGGGAATAGATAGCAACAGCAGCAGCTGCAAGTGGTCATCAGCAGCAGCGAAAATAGCAGTAGCAATATATATGCTGGGGTCATGCAGGGGCAACAACACACCAAAAGCAAAGGCAGCTGCTGAAGAACTGAACAGCGATGAATGGAAAGAAAGGCCATTGTATTTGCCGATGATAGGAGCTCTGGAATATTGGAAGCACATGGAAGGCCAATGGAGAGCAAGTTTGGGTGGCACTTCTAACATTTTGGTTGTTTATCAATGGCGATTTTCTTGTTGCCCATGCTCAAGGGCAATTTCGTCCTAGGGGCCCCTGAATGAAAGGGTCAAAGAGCAGCAGGAACCCGAGATATGCTGAGCTAGTCTGTAGGAGAGCAAAGGCGTCGCTGCTGCACAACTCTTACTGCTGAGGCTGCAAAGTTGGACTTACAGCTGCTCCTCGCTCCAGCTGTTTCTGCTTGGCTTCAAATTTGAGCAGCTCCAGTCGCTGCATGAACTCTGCTTCCTCTGCTGCACGCCTGCATGCAGCACATAAGAGTTATTGATCATGATGTCAGGCAGCTAAATCCAGTACTAAAAGACCATTGCAGGTGAGGCTGTACCGTCGGCTCTAACACAGGTTTTCATCATTGCTTGCAGGGAGCTCGGTGGTCTAAACACGCATGGGCTGCGTGCAGCGGGCAATAGTACATATTCAGAGTGCTCGGACCTACTTTGCCTTCTCCTGAGGGTCTTCTTCTGCTTCAAACTGCGTGCTCGGCATGCCTCTTTGTGGGATGGGGTTAGGGTCCCGCTTCTGCCTGACACGGCGGACTTTCCCAGGTGCTCGGCCGTAAGTATCATCCTCCTACAAGTTAGTGACTGTGTCTGAATGCGTCTCACTGAGCTGCTCGGCTGCGAGTTGAGAGCCCATCGAGAGGATGCAATTGTGCCATGCGTGTATCTACCTGCTTGGGCTTGGTCATTTTCCCAAAGCCTTTTTGCGCATTGCATTTCAACGAAGCAGTGCGCCGGTACAGGCCGACAATTGGCCGTTGCTGCAGCATGCTAGGCCGCAGGCTTTGCCGAAACGAGCAGGCCATGTCGAGGACTGTGGTGACTAGAGTGCAATTCGAACATGCCATAAATATGCAGAGTTGGCTCCCTATTCTCCCCAGTGTATTCAGCAAGACCCAGGTCCAAAGGATGTGCTCAAATTTGCGGGCATTGATGGCGGAGTGGAGATCTTCTTCGGGGCGAGTGACTGCGCCCCACACCACACTCATCCGGTCCCCGTATGGCCCCTTTGAGCCAGAAGATGCGACAGCATGATACCACTAATTATCTCCTGAAGGAGGCGTCGTCTAGTTTCCGCTACTTTGCCCCAACTGCGGCTCCACTGGTCCCATTGTGTGGTGTGTGGCTCTCAAGCTTGCCTGCATTTTAGTTGTAGCCGGTCTTGTGAGACGGTATTACAGGATCAGTTGTTCTGTTCCCACAGCTACCAGATTGCTATTGCGCTGGACAGCTGCTTGCTACCTCTGCAACCGCATAGACACAGCTAGCCATGTTGCGGCAACGTGTTGTGCAGAGCCTAAACAGGGCCAGTCCATGCTGCAGCTGTTATAAGGCGTCCGTACACCGTACACCTGTTCGATCAGCTCACGGAGTCATCCACCATGCAAGCACCCCCTTCAGCGCACAGCAGCAGCAGCAGCCACGGCAGCAGCGGAGACAGCTCTGCATAGCTCGTGCAGAGCCTGAGCAGGAGAGGCCAGTCGTCTACAACAAAGAATTCGGCTATTCCCGCAAAGACGTCCTAATTATCATTGTCGGCTTAATCGCGCTCGGCATCTTCCTGTACGAAGGCCTCAAGGCTAGCGGTATGGATGCAGGCATGGCAGGCAATTGGGTTCAGCTGATCATCTTCATGGGCATCTGCGTCGGTTGGGTGTCCACGTACATCTGGCGCGTGGCCACGAAGAACATGACATACGCCAAGCAGCTGGAGATGTATGAGTCAGCAGTCATTGAGAAGCGCCTAGATGAGATGACCGAAACAGAAGTAGAGCAGCTCCTGGGCGAGGTAGACCAGGATAAGGCCAAGGGAGCAGACAGGAGGTTTAAGAACACCCCCCAGTGAGATGCCTATTGTAGTGCCTGTGGTGTGGAAGCATGGTGCTGCAATCGGTGGTGGGGCGGCACAGGCTACAGAACTTCAGTTGGAATGAGAGTTACTTCATTGGGTGATGTCTCAGGCTAGGCGGGAGGTCATGGAGCAGCCACTTGGAATTTACTGGAGCAACACTGCTGCAGGACTCATGGGACATTGTCTCTCGGGTGCAACAATGTTGGTAGTGCTCATGGGGCCACTGGAGGTTCGTTTGGGGCAGCTGCCAGTATAAGGAAATTGCAATGGTATCTTCTAGCCGTGCCAGGTTGGAGGATCGTTATATCCCTGTTGCAGTGCTGGGGAGCAACCTAGGTGGCATCATGGCTGCATCTACGTACACACTATCTACTGTTGCCATACATGCGCCTGTTGTTGAGTGCTTGAATAGGGGGGTCATACACGCAGGGCTAAGCTACAAAATGTACAATGTTTTCTGCACTTCTTCCTCATGTTTCTTCCGGATGTACATGCCTGTTATGTTTGGATGGGAGTGACTTCCCTGGTGGCGGGGTGCGTTGCTCAGGCACCATGATTGAAGGGCTGCTTGTGGAGACATTGGGTGCATTGGGTGGCTGGAGTTGTATTGTATGTTTATATGAGATAGATCACTGCACAGCTCACGGGCCGTGCAGCGCTGCGGCATAACTCCATCCAGTTTGTTAGTATGTGGAGAGCAGATATAGAGACAAAGAGGCGAGACCGCTATGTTGTGGGCGGTGTGCATCAGCCCGCTGGGACCATTAATAAGAGGATGTCGAGACAGATGGGACATGTCTGTGACGCATCTTTTTGGTCACCCTCCTATGGGTTCAAGGCTCATGGGCTACATATGTGGTATCAAAGGAGAGCTATCAATGGAGCTGGTTGTTGGGTATTGGGACCCAACCTGCTAGAGGGAATGGTGCCCTTCCAGGACACATAGTTGTGTGTGGCCGCTTGAATGCTTGAATTTCAATGGGACATTCACACATGCGTTGACCGCCACTGATGGGACCGTCCAGTTTTGTAGCTTTTGCTGGAAGGTGCTAGCTCCATAATTTCTACTGGGCGGTCTGGCAATTGAGGTTCTGAGTATTTGTTACATGGGTGCATCCATCGGTGATACATCCAGCAGCGCAAACGCTAAGCTGCCTGCATATCTAGCTTGCTGCTCTAGACGAAGTGTATGTATAAGTTCGCTGGCGCAATGCCATGCTAACCCATGCTGGCGAGAAGCGCCCAAGCCCTCGGAGTCGGAGACCGCCATCTGGTCGCGATCGCGAGCACAACTCCCAAACGCGGAGTCGACATGCTTATCGGAGTCGCCGTTGCGAAGGCCGCACAGGGGTCCGCTGAACAGTGACACACTCTGAGAAATGCCTGTACATCATAAATGAGTGCTTTGGGGGAGTGGGATGCTTGGCCGGATGTGTTTTATTGCTTTGAGCGAGCCCACGTGCTTGGATGGACCGCACACATCTATCGTGCTGTTGATGTATGACCGGATTCAAAGGGGATGGGCTGAACTGTGAGCTTTGCAGCTGGGGTTAGCTCTTAATGTAATATATGTCGTTGTCATATTCATTCTAGTGCTCCTAAGTGATGTGCCAGGCTCCCTCACCGTATGCGCTATAGGGGCACCAGACTGTTCTAAGTGTTTTGAAACCGGCTATCTGCTCCACCTCTACCCCTACTAGGACCACTCTGCGTCTGAAGCATTCAGTTGTCACGCTAGCCGGTAGAGGGGTATGCAAGAAGGTTTTCCCCTCTTTAATGGCACACTATTTCTGAAGCCCTCCCCCTCTCTATCTGTCTTGCTAGGGATAGAGGTAGCCTAGTTGCAGGGCTGTCATAGTCCTGGTACTGCTGCTGGAGGATGACATGTAACGAGTCAGGAGTGCAGCGTACGTATATGCCGTAGTAATTGCACATATGTTTTGCAGCCCCTCCTCCCAAATTGTGATAAATAGGATCAGTTCCAATCCTATCCCCTCCCCTGCACTGGCGGTGACCTGATGGGACGCTTTCAGCGGAAGCACCAGACCCTGGCACATCTGACTATGCCATATGCAGCCGCAGTGAGGGTGCCTGCAGCTGTCTTGAGCACTTACATGTGCTCACTCCACATCACCCCCGAAGCTCGCTCCGTTACCCACTGAGAGTCCTCCCTGGCAGCCAAGCGATGTTGTTTTCTTCCCATGGGCTGCTTCGATCATCACCCGCTTTCTGCCACACCTTACAGAGGTATATTGCATTGCTTTAATAGCGTCCTGCGGATACGGCTGGCCTGCGGCCTCCCTCAGTCGGCCACTTTCTTCCATGCGCAGTACTTGAGAGTACTAGACCGCCTGCTACACTGTTTGTTCCCGCATCAAACTGGTCCTGTCGGCTTTAGATGATATATGTGTGTGATCGATGCCACAAATTGCATTGCTCTGGCTTGGAATAAACGGATTTAGCTGTGCCCTGAGCACTACGGTAGCAGGCAGGTAGTATGGCCAGAACGACTCAATCTGACCCAAAGCTCAACCGTAACAATGCCTTTGACATCTTAAGGATGGATCCACTGCCGGGGATGGGGATCTGTGACCTTTGGGTGGATTTGTGTGGACCAGCTTGGGAACATCCCATGTTCCAGGACTATGGAACACTTATACAGCCGTGTTTGCCTATTTTGGCGTTGCTCCATCTTTTTCATAGACAAAAGCAGCACTAGAAAAGATCTACTACCAAAATGAGCAGAGCTTCGCCTCATTATCGCCTGCTACCGCAGTGCTCAGGCCACACCTATTGCAGCTCACTGCAAGCAAGAGCACGCAAGATTTGGGCATGGTGGACATGTACTATCACTATGTAACCTTCGTGAGCAGTTTGGTTGGTGTACACTCTCTGTACGAGACACGGCCCTGTTGTTTCCCACTCGCATGGTGATTTTTTACAAACCGAGAAGCACTGCAAGCAAACTACGCCCAAATTCTGCAACATATGGGAAGCTCAGTATCTTGAGAGCTTAAGTTTCGGGTTTGGTTGGTGTACACTCAAAAGCACAGAACAAAATCAACATCGCTTGGCTGGTGGGTGCGAAAGTGACCTGAGCTTCGGGGGGGGGTGCTCCACATGTGCTCACTCACTCTTCTGCCATCGAACTCCCCAGATACACTACCATACGCCATATCTTCATTTATCCTTCATGTTAGATATATCAAACATATATTACCCGAAAATCATCCACCAAGCACATCCTCGCAGACCAACCACAGCCAGTGATCCTTTGCAACATAGAGATGTTTCCAATGGCACATACAGCGGCAGTATGACAGACTAAATGCACTGCAAAGGTCTCCAAGCGCGAAGAAGGTGCTGATACAGCGCACCACATACTGGTAATGTTCACGGCCCCCAGGCACCGGCGGCACGATCTCCACACACCTCCTGCCACAACCTGAGGCACATCAACGTGTGCAAGCCACTGTTCAGTAGCACGGCAATCTGCAATGACTGCTACACCTTCCACTAATGCCACAAGCAGCGTCGGCTCTCATCAGCCTGCAAAAGCTGTTATAAGCAACCGCCAGGACAAGCTTTCATCAACTAAGTACAACATCCAAGCCAACAATTACATTGATAGCCGATAAGCCCTTGTCCAGCAGATGTGTAACAGGCAAGCAAACGTTTACACTCACATCCTGCCGAGCCCGGGTCTCAGCAGATATTAAACAACCCTGGATAACACAATGTAGGCAGAGCAATATACATAAGCAATATAACATGATCCTCTAAGAGCTTGACATGAGCAGGATCGGTCTGTACATCCCAGAAGATTAACAAGCATGGCAGCTTTCACACATATGCACTACATAGCTTTGCTTGCCATCTTCAAGATGGGCCAGGTATTACAGCACTACAACTAGCACCGTAACGTCCCCACTCTTAAGAGTGAAGAAAGGTCCACTCGCCCTGAAATGGTAGCCCCAAAAGAACTGTTCCAGAATGCTCCAGAATTTCAGACATACACGGCATTCGGAAAGATGCACAAACCACTGCCTGCAACCCTTTGCCCTTCAAACCTCTGCCCTTAACACTGGTTCTGCTTCTTGGATATCCTATCCTGGCTCTTGCACCGAGGTAAGCACCTGCCAAGGCACTTAACAACTGGTTCGCCATTGACAGAGCCCTAGACACTAATGCACGCGGTCAAACGACCATACCTAGACGCCCACACAGAATCCCAGCCCAACCTTATCTAGCACCCAACATACCACATGCAAGAAAGCAGCAGTGCAGTGTGTAAGAGTCCCCTCAGAAGGGGTAAAAGGAACACGGCACTCGATTTGTCCCTCTCCAAGCTGTAGGAAGACTGCCCCCATGTCACCGACCCTAAGCACATCACTCCTGCATTAGCCCAGACACAACCCAGATTGTTCCCTACCATCTCAACATATCAACAGCTTCATGCAGCGCCTGCAACTGCAGTGGGCAAGGGAACCTTGCCAGCCGTAGACCCCCCCCCCCCCGGCTTCAGCTGCCGCAGAAGGGCTGAGGAAAGGTTTCTGAAGTGCTCCCTTGCCAAGATCGGCCACGCTTCATAAGTATCCAAAATCCATCCTACGCCGCTCTCCACCCCTCCCTGTATCAGGAAGTGAAGTTTGAGACCACAGACTCCACACTATAGGAGGTAGAGCACCCCCAGCAGCTGACATCAATCCAGGCATAGCAGTTGCATCGCCAACCAAAAGCAGACACAATAGTTGCAAGCAGCTCTCCATCCTGCTAGACCCTAAGTGGTGAGCCCCCGCTTCCTGGGTACCCTCAAGTAATCCACCACCTTCCATCCCTCCCCAGCATCAGGTGGCCCTCCCTTCCACCTCTTCCTACCACCCCAATCCACCCACCGCGACGGGAACCGTGCAAGATGTGCCGGCACCCCCTTATTCCCCCCTCCACTGGGCCCATACCACCGGGGGTCCTCCCTCCAAGACGTTGGGGTTTTGTCCCGCCCCAGGGTATAAATCTCCAAATCCCCATCTGGCGTAATGTGCATCCGGGTGATTGCTTTGTAACTTGCCACCCGCAAGGCAGAGAATGCTTCGTCGTAGTGTACATGGAACCAGTTGACGCAGATGTAGAGGTACAGTCCGAATACAAAGCCCATGGCTGGGGTGGCCAGCAGCCAGTAGTAAGCCAGCATGCCAGCATAATACGACAAAACCTGCAGACAGAGGTCACAAAGACAGTCAGAACCACGCCAGGGTGGGCAACATGCTTCGTACACCAAAAGCATCACTAGTGGGATGTTGGCACTGCATTGTTTCATAGTACCAAGTTTTTTGGACCAGCCATCTCATACTGAATTGTTAGTCGGTCTATGCTGTGGCGGTTTCTGGTCGAATCCAATGCAACCACTTTATAGTGGTGATTACTTGTAAAACCAAGGACAAGCGTGCTTTCAGCAAGGCTGTATGATGGCTGAGGCTTGGCTTGGACAGAATATGTTCATGCCGATGTGATCTGTTCAGCCACACGTACAGATTTGAGCCCTGGTACACCAGCTAGGAGCCCAACCCCTTCGCACCACTGCAGAGTCTGCAGCTCCCCTCCCGGGCCCTGAACCACTCATGCAGCTAAAGGTTCGTATTTGCCCGCGTTAAAGCCCTCACTGCTGCACACAACTGTCATTGGACTGCAACCAGCCCCAGTTTCTGTGAATCCTCTTGCTACACAGTTGTGTCCGACGATGTGAGCAGGGCATTTGCCCCTCCGCTATGGCAGCTACACGGACTTCCAATCACATCACTCCCTCCCTGTAAGTTACTCATGCCCAAGTCCCCAGTGCTGCATACAGCAGTCCATAGGCACAGCACTCACTTCAGCTTAACACAGCCTCATGCGAGGCCCGCATGCCCCTTTCTATAGCAAACATGCTCACGCTGTTGCATCTAGCCTCAGCTTGTGTGTGGGCAAGTCCACCATAGATTGTGCGCCTTCATGATTGTAATCATGAGCCTTGTGCTTATGGCCTAGGTTTGCCTGGCCATTGGAGCAGCTGAGATTGCATTTTGATTGACTGACTGGAACATGTTCATGGGCATGTGATAAAGACCCATCCCTACTTCCCTACCTGTAGTCTACTGAGTGCCTCAAACCCTCCTGAGCTGCACACAGCTGTCCGGGCCACTGCAATGGCTTCAGGTATGTCAAAGACTGCCATCATGTACTTCAGTATACCTGGGTAGATGCCCAGGCTGTACACATGGAAGCGCTCCCTCAAGCCCATGGGGTCTGGGAAGTGCTGGTCCTCGTACTGCATGAACCAGCGGTACATAGAGTGCAGACCCTCTGCACCAAGCTTCTCATATCTGGGACGACAGGACAGCAAGAGCATCATAAAATTTTAGCAGATGTCAATGTCGGACTTTTGTAGTGCAAGCGCCATGAGAACAGCTGGTACAAGATCGCATGGTGCTCTTCCCCGTGTGTATCAAGATGCATGTTGTTGCCCCACCTATACTTCTGAGGTGTCCAGAGCATGAGAAAGATAAGCGTGGCCGAGCCAACTCATAACAGGCGCTGCAGGAACCGCCAACACTGTATTGCGCCCACTCAGATCCCCAAACCCCATCCTTCTCAAGAAACACTCACTGAGCATGTGTGAGGCACCTACATCCTCCTTCATGCCTGTCCCACATCTTAGCAGCAGAGAGGCATTTACTCTGTAGCATACATTTCTAGCTAGATGAGACTGCAGTATAGAAGGGAAATCTGTATCCCCTCAACCTTTTCACCCCCATTGCAGGGAGCATATATACCTAGTTATAGCCTGCTCATGGTAGAGTGTACATGTCAGCAAGTCACCCTGCCCCCCCTGACCCCCGAGGAGGCAGCTCTCCACTCCAGCTCCTAAACCTCATCCCTTCAATCCAGACCTAACCCCAACCTAGACTCAAGATGGTAATGCATCCCTTTCCCCCTTCCCACCTGATGCAGGTCCCCATTCCCAGATACTAAACTTTATACTCAAAGCCACCCCAACCCCTCACAATTACCTCCAACATGCTCATGCATCCCCTCCCCCCTTCCCACCTGATGCACGTCTCCATTCCCATATCATAAACCATGTCCTCAAATTCACACTTAACCCTCAAAGTACCCTTCAACATGCTAGTGGCCCCCCCCTTCACTTTACAATGCAGGTCTCCACCCTCAGCTCCCAGACCCAAACCCTTAAAACCGAGCCTGAACTCTAAATCCGCAGCTTTAAACCCTCCAAACAATACTACACCCCCTCCCCCTCTCACCGAATGCATGTCTCCACCCCCAGCTCGAGCAGCAGCAGCAGTGTGATTGCCACCATCAGGTGCACACTACAATGCACAAACGCCACCAGCAGCTGCGTAGTAAACCCACCCGTCCTCAACGTCACAAGCGGGCCTAAAACACTCCCCCTGCCGTTCTTCCCGAGCCCTATACCCAAGATAGTGCCCCCACTGCTGCTCCTCCTTCCATGACCACTACTAGCACCACCAGCTGCAGCAGTCCCTTTGGTCACGTGCATTTCAGGGCCCCTAGGCTGCTCTCCTGCTACTGCTCCCACCCCTCCCCCCTTGGCAAAGCCTAGGATCAGGAAGAACAGGAGCAGCACCGTAGCCAGGGAGAGGTAGCTATCCATGACAATAGTAGCACAGCATCTCTGGTAGACCCCAATAAAGCCCCAGAGGACCTCTTGTGGTGTTGAGGCCTCCAGGAGAGATACGCCCAGCTCACAGCGCGGGAGCAGCGACACAACGGAGAGGAAGTATATGGCGCCACCTATCACATCAAAACGGGTGTTCTTGAAGCTGCAAGACAACATAGGAAGGGCAAAGTTGGTACAAAACGTAGATTGAATCACATCACATTTGAGGTCTTTGTCTTTGAGATTGCACGATGATGAACATGCGGGTCCTCTGCTGCCGCCTGTTAGCCAACAGATTGACTCACACAAGCCTTTGTATTGGCATTTTGCCAGCGTTCAGCTGTAAAGGGGTTAAAATATGAGCTCTTTGCCGTCCAATAACGTCCGATGGGTGCAATGCGGCCCCATGTTCTGCCCACTTCCACCAATACCAGAAGTCGTAATAGACCCCATCCCGAAAAGCTGCTATGGCTCCTCTATTGTATGTATGCTGGCCTAATGCTGCCACGAGCCAGCTCCAACCAGGCTTACCGGAACAGATGTAAGTTCTTTCTTCCCAGCTCCAACGACGTCTCAGCACAAGGGTACACGGCAGCACACCTGAACTCCCCCTCCAGCCCATCCTGTTCAGCCACCACGCCAGCCTCAGCGGCAGCTGGAGCTGGAGCAGGCACCGCCGCAGGGACTTTCGCAGCATCAGAATCTCTAGTAGTGACACCTGTCGTCACGCGGACCGCTGCTGCAGCTGCTTCGGGTGAGTCACCGTCTTCTGAGTGACCCGTGGGCGAGGTGGGGTAGTGCCAGGCTTGAGCATCTGGGCCCCAGTTACCCATGGGGGTGAACCCTACATACCCAGGGCAGTCACTGCAGAGGCACAAGCAGTCGATCCTTAGTTACACTGAAATGCAACCCAGTCTCAAACAATCGAATATAGCAGTGCTTGTAGTGGAAAGCTGTAGCCCCACTCACAACTCAGAGGCGCTACAGTCAGTAGCATAGTGTACAATCCCATGATAGTCAGTGGCCGCAACAATGCGCAATGCTCGGTCCCCAACATGTCCTCTACAGCACGTACAATCAGGACACAATGAAGGCTTTGCCCCATGGTCCGCATGCCACCCCAATGCTAGTCCCTACTAGCCCACCATACCCCCTCCTAACCCCGTCAACCTGCTTCACCCCAGTCCACACCTCAGTCTTAATCCCACTGTAGCCCGTCTGACCCAAATCTACTGGACTTCAGCCCTATTTGTGCCCACCCCCCTCCGATGGTGTTAACCCCATCATCTCCTAACAACCTATTTCCAACCTCCCATCACCTATCTTTTTTGCAGTACTATATTCTAGCACTTATTTGTACGCCGTTCATCTTATTGCTTTTGTCACACATCTATAACCACCTCTACCAATGATTTCCCACTGATATCCCCCTTGACTGAACTCCAAACACCAACCGCAGCGGGAATGGGCGTGGTTGGCATCCATCACACCCCTCCCCCTTGCCACTCCACAACAGCCCCCTCCTGCTCACCTGTTACAGCATTGCTTGGTGCTGCTGTACATAGCCGCAGTGGCCTCTGCTGCCTCATCTTTCAAACATGCAAACCGCGAGTAACTGAACACATGTGTTGGGTGCATGAATGCACCCCCACTCCCATTCACAATCAGATGCTCTGGGTCACACAAGTGCGACGCTGAACCCTGAGCCCGCTCCCTGCAAGTACCACACAGCTGCCGCGTCCCAGGTGACTCCTTAAAACCCTCGGTTGCAGCCAATTCGAAACCATCAACCGGATAGCCTGGCCCACCACCACCACCAGCAGCACCAGTAGTTGTCGTAGTATACCAGCTGCTAGGCGTCCCCGCTGTACCAGCACCAGCACCACCAGCAGGAGCAACACTGCTCATCCAAGCAGGTGGAGGGCCACTGGGGTGGCCTGTAGAGTTGCTGTTGTTGCTTAGGTTTAGCTTGGGCAAGCTGCTGCACATGCGGGTAATGCTGTCTCGGCTGAAAGAGCGCAGCATGTTGTCACCGCTGCTGCTGCGGGGGATGGGCCCAAGAGAAGCAGGAACCTGGGCTTTGCCTGCAGAAACACAGAAATGCATGCGTAAACTCCAGAAGCTTAAGAGACCGTATGCAGTAGCGGAAGTCCCACTTACCATCCCCAGTACGCTTTCAGCGTTCGTTGAAAAAGAGAAGTTGGGATACATGGGCAACATGCACATCCAGAGGAAGCAGGGCAGGCCATATGGACGCTGTAGTCGAGCCCGGATATGTGCTTTTGCAAAACATAGCATATGCATCCAAGGGACTTATGTGTCCCCACGGAATCGGAATAACTAATGGCATGCGGAATTAGCTCAGCAAGTACACCATGCATGCAGAGTCAAAAGACACTTCATTATTGCCTACCTCAAGCCTGACTCCATATCATAGCAGGATATGGCTCAAGCTAGCATCTGTGCACACCCAAATTCCCACACCCTCTGGCCCAAGCTAGTGCCCCTGCGCACTTACCCACAGGAACTTCACCAAAGTCCGCCCCTTCCGTCTGCTGCTGCTGCTGCCGGCCCTCGCCCTCATCCTCTTCACTACTACTCATGGAGCTGCTGCTGCTAGAACCCGCGTCTGGTTGCCCCCTCCATTGCCTGAAGCTACTGCTCTCCCTCGCAACATCACCAAGCCTTGACCTCCCATGCCCCCCTCCCCCTCCCACACCACCCGCTGCTCCCGCTGCCACCACTGTAGCTGCCTCTCCTGCAGTACCCCCCTGTAGTACAGACGTCCCCCTTCTGCTCATGGGAGTTAGCCCCACATCTACTGCTGCTCCTTCTGCTGCTGGTGCCCCGCGCCGCCGGTAGCTATGACGCATGTAGAAGTGCAGGTCCCCTGCCATGTGCACTCGGCAGCGACCCCTGAGGTGGCCACGGACTAGCTGCCGTAAGTTGCTGCTGCTGCTGTGGGCCCAGTACCACTCTAAGAGCCAGATGGGCTCATGAGTGATGATTATTACATTGTCATCTGGGCCAAGCCGCTGCTCAACTACATTAGCAAAGTACCTGCAGAAAAAGAAAGGGCAACGAAACCATACGTATCTTTAAGTATCTTTGCAACATAGGCATCTTAGAAACATCACACAATAAACAAAAAGAGAAACACCTGAATATGCAAGATACGCAGGAGAAAGCAACAGACGAGTTACCCAAGCACAAGGAGACTGTACAACATACCATGGGAAAGCATCCAGATTACTGCTGCACCCAACCCGCTGATGCTGTTGCCAAGATGGCGTGTGGCGTGCAATGCCGCCCCATCCGCGAACCCAACAGCATACGGGTATGCATCCAAGCCATTAAGACCCAAACAACCGTGACTGCCCAACTGCTGCTTGCAACTGCCCGACTGGAATCCAACCCACCAAGCAGTAACACCCTCAGCCCAAACCCCCTAATGGATATCCAAGGGGACCTCACCTGTACTGACACATGTCAATGTCTCCCACCAGCGCCAAATCCAGCCCAAACACCCACCACCTCTGCGGCAGTGACAAAGCAAAGTAGCTCTTCTCTTGTGGCAGCAGCCAGCCCCCCAACCACCCCTTATGCTGTATCTGCTTGATAAAGGTCTCCAGGCCATCTATCCAGTCATGGTTGCCGGGGATGGCGAAGCAGTTTGGGCCCTTGTATCGACGCAGAGCAGCGGCACTGGCCTTGCGGCTGCTGCGGGGGCTAAGGCCAGCGACCCCATAGGTATCTTGCACGCCGTACACAGGGGGGAGGTCAGGCTTGTGCACCACCAAGCGACCTGGATAGAAAACACATGTCCCAAGCCTCCATATGTTTCTGTTATGCCTTGATGTGTAGGTTAGCAGCTATGAGAAACAATCTCAGTCTGCGACTTAGTTCAAAGCCCCAAACAAGGTGTTGGACTTAAGCAGCAAGGAAATAGCTGATGCACTTATCCAGAAGTTCTGGGCTTTTGCCAAACATGGAATAAAGCCCAATCATCCCCTACCTTGCCTGTTCACCATGTTCCCTTCCCTTTCCTTCGCATCCCTTGCCTTTACCTCTGCCACATCCAAAAGTAGCAATGGTGAAGGACTCGCTTGTGAGCTACGCCATTTTGGATCTTTCCAGGCACAATTGCGCACATTACTGAGCACTCAACTTGAAAGCCGGGGCAGGGCACCTTGTGCATAATCACAAGAAATTCCATTGCAGCTCCAACCCTCCCACAATCCTTTCCTCATACCCTGTCCCTGAAGCTCCAGGTGCATCTTCTGCTCCTCGTCCCTTTCCTTCTCCTTTCATCACAACCTCCTTCCTTATGCCCTGCCCGCCCCTCCCAGCCCCTTTACCTTCCCTCCACCACTACTGACCTAGGTCATGTATTGCGGACCTAGTCCACCATAGACAGCTAACATTGCCACAGATGTCTCAGGCTCAGTCCTGGTCTTACCTGGATGGTAGTGTGGTGGTGGGGGCAGGGCATCCTGAAACGGCACAAACAACCTCTGCTCAAATGTCTCCCTGCTGGGGTTGGGGTATGCCAGGTCCCCACCTATCAGCATCACAGCGGATCGAGGGAGCGACACCTTCGAATGCTCCTGCTGCTGCTGGTGGTGCATGCCTTGCCCATGCTTAGGTGTGCTGCCCCGTGCCCTCTCCCTCCCCTCCTTCACTGCGCTGGGACCTTCACCTCCCAATTCACTCAGAGCTGCTGCTGCTGTGCTTTTGTAGCGGTCAAGGTGGGGTGGTACTTCCACATTGACCCCTGGTATGAGCACCCCCGGGCCAATGGGCACTGTGAGGAAGGGTGCTGCTAGGGCCTTGGCTACTGTATAGGTAGGGTCCCCACCATCTCCTGTGATGGTCATGATCAAGAAGATTTGCGCACGGTCATGCTTTGCACACAGAGAAGAATACCAATGATGACGCATAGCGGGGGCAGCAAAACGGCATGACCCGCATTGTTGGCAGTTAGTGAATAGGGTCCCCACACACCTGATCACCAGCAGGTCTGCCTGCAAGCGGTTTCTAAGAGCTCAACCCCATGCTTCAGGATCCACAGAGTGCTATCGGCGAAGCCTCAACGCAAGAAGGGGTGCTGTTGGTGCTGTAAACACCATATAAGGAGGGTCCACCCCCACCATCACTCACATGCAGGAACGGTAGTGACTATAGGAGCAGTTCTGAGCTAAGCTTTCACAAGGCAAGCGGCACAGCACTGCAAATATAAGAAAAGAGCCCGGTCTCCCACTTCAAGCGGGAGCACCCCATGCATAGGGTGGTGTCTGGCCATGTCCAATGATGTTTCACTTCTGAACAGAAGGGCAATTATAGGCAAGCATGGTGAAATGAAGGCCCAACCCCCTGACAGCTAGCAACTGCCCCTGCATCTGGCATCCACTGCTACTGCTTTGCCATGCAACTGCAGTGTGTCATCTTTCACAATCTGAGCACAAACAGCCATGTACATGATCAGTTTAAAATGCTTCTCACCCCACCTGTATCTGCTATGAAGTCAAACCACAACTCCCTCTCGTCCTTGTAGTGTTCGTAAGTAAAGCCATCCCCCTCCGCTGGCACATCGTTAAAGCTGTCGGCCATAGAAGCCGCCGTGGCAGCCTGAGGTGCGCAGCAGGAGAGACAGCCAAATTCAATCTAAGTGCAGTGCAGCACCCGAGCATGACTCCGACAAGGTTTTTGTGCGGTGTGGGTGAGAGATTGAAAGAAATAGCGAGACAGAAACTCAGAAAGCTACGCTCAATACTAAATGGATCACTGCGCAGCTTATAGGCCGTGCAGGGCCAGCGGCATGACTCAATCAATGTCAAAGGCTTGCCTGCAGCAGGAGACAGCAGTAACCAGATATGGACTTGAAGCTTTGGTGACCTGCTATCATACGCTCATCCTGAAGAGTGGTTTGAAGACGACACATGGAAGTGTGGAGAGCGGCATAACCACCGGCAGAGACGGGGCTCAGCTACCGGCTGGGAAGGATTCTATCTCCTGAGGGCTGAAAGCAGATGCTGCCATAGTCGTCACAGCGGTAGCAGCCAAGTGCTGCGAAATTGCCAATACTAACCGGACCTGTCACTGCGGCTGGCTATCCATGACTTGCACTTGCCGTGATCATCATATACTCTATACAACACAGCCATCAATAGAGGAGCACATGCTATGGTGCCCCAACCCCAACACCCCTCACCTACAAACCGCGCTACTTCACCAACAACAAACAAAATCCCAAAATACTCAAAGCCAACAAACCCTCACCCCACACAACCCACCGCCCAGCGGCCCCTACCATCTGCAGATGACAGCCCCGAAAGACACATTCATCGACACCATGGGGTGAAATGCAGCCTTGAATGTGTCTGCAATCCCTCATTTTATATTAGCGGGTCCATTTACTGGACGTCTTCTCCCTCCCATTACTGGTTTTATCTTGGTGCCCTTCGCACCTGCATTGTCCGCATGTCAAATCTCCCCAAGAAGAGCTTCAGCGACACCATCAAGTCAAACATGGTCTTGAATAGATCCGCACTGGTCCCGCTGTACCAAGGCACCATCTCCATAAAAGCAGGCTGTGGTCCAGGGCCTGCAGACTCTGCCTCCCTCCATGCTGCAGCCCATTCATCTTCATCCACTGATCTGTCCAGGAAGTCCCCTGTGCTGCCAAAGGCGCTGGAGGAGGGGTGGCCGCCTCCTGCTGACCCTGAGCTCACACGGCTGGCAGGTATGCTCTTTGGCGTCTGCAGGGGAAGGGGGACATAGTAGCAAGGTAAGGTGCATGCTAGCAGCAAAACCCAGCACCATGCACTGCTTAACCTCAGCTCAAACAAGTAGAAGGTATGCTCTGGGGTGTCTGCATGATAAGCAAGTAACTTTAGCAACATAAGGGGCATGCTAGCAGCAAACCCAATGCCATTATTTGCCTGGGATTTGCCTGGGATTTGCCTGGGACATTGATGACGTTCTTTTGCCAATGGCACCAGTAACTCCCTCAAAATAGGCCCTGGGGTCTGCTTCAGGGTTTATTACTTGGTCAGTTCCTTAACCTAAGCTAGGGCTTGCATGGACGTTCAACACACCTATGAAGTTCAAACCTCAGCAGCATGAGTAAGGCATGTGAAACCCGGCCTCAAACTGACACATTGGACTAAGCATGCCTCGCCTAAACAATAGACGTACAGAGGCCTTGGCACGCTGAAAGCCCTGAATGTTTCTCAGATACTGTTCACCCAAAGCTACCTAACGCCCCTAACCCTATCAACCATGATCCCGTGGCTCACCTCACAGCTGCTGTGTCTGCGTGCAGCTTGGCTCTTCCTTGACTTAGGGGGCGGGGAACCTCCTTTCATATGTACTGCACTGAAAGCCCTCCTCACTCCTTTAAACCCAGGTCGTAGGCCCTTGAACGAGCCCTTAAACTTTGCCCAGCCCCTCCGACCAGCTTTGGAATGCAAGAGGCTGTGAAGAGGGCCTTCTTGGGGGTCGATGAGGTGAGCAAAGGTGTGGGTGGTGTCCAGTATCAGGGTGCTGAGGGTACGTTGTATGCCTTGAGGGGACCAGGGCATACGATCCAGAATCTGAAGCAGCAGCAGCAGAAGCAGTGGCATCAACAGCCCCAGCGTCAATAGCAGACAATTGCAGCATCATACACGACCATGAACCTAGCAGCAACTGCTGTGCATCAGCAGGAATGTGCTCAGCAAAGCAGCAACAGGAGACTCACAATAATCTCAGTTCATGATATGCCATAGCAAAGTGCCACAGGCCAGGCACCTCAAGCTGTCAGGTGCAATCCAGTGCACTGAGACGCCCACAGTCAAACTGAGGCATTCCCCGCGCTTATCACATGCAATAAGCATCTACAGCCACAATATGGAAACATATAAAAATTATATAGGCTTGGCTTGTTCCGTTTCCTCAAGCATAGCACACCCCTTTCAGCCGGCCTGGCAGCACTATGCCAGCCCTCTAGAAAGCTCCACAGCTTACCTCCATACTCTTGCTCCTTCCCCTTGGAGCGCGATTATTGCTTCTCCCAGTTCCCTGGGGCAGCGTGCTGCTTGCCAGCTGTCTCAGCAGCTGCAGGTCTGGCTCACTCATCTGCGCCCGCACCTCATTCATGTGCTTGGCAGCCATGGCGGATGCAGCTGCATGGTCTGCCAACACATTCACTGCGCACACAAACACACAGTGCACAAACATGCTTCTGCTTCAAGATATTTGCAGGCAGGAAACGAACCCGCCATAACATCTGCATCAGGGGAAGATCTTTTGATAAGCCTGCTATGGCCCTGAGCTGTGAAGATAGTTATGGTGGGCACATCTAAGATGGCAAGCGTAGGTCGACACCATGTGTTTAATCCAGCTAGACATCTGTACATGCAATTCCCCCTGCAGGGGACATTGGAGAGAGGACCACAATTAAGCATATGGTGTCACGCCCATATATGGACGTACCCTGCAGGTTTGGCAAAAGTCTGTCAATGACAGACCGATTATGCACATGCAAGGTACACCTTAGATGCATGGATAGTATTTTTGTCCAAGAGCATGGTGAGGTCCGCTATCTGTCTAAAAGCAGCCCGTGCAGCCTGGTAAATTGGCCATAGAAGCATAGAGGATAGAAACAGCTTTAAAACGTAGCCGCGTGGCCCGGCGGCCTCATCCTTACCTATGTACAAAGTAACCAGTGTTATCCACATTGTAAAAACAGGGGAGATTATGGAGCCGGCTGGGATGCTCAAAATGCCAAGCCCATCTAGAGGGAAGTCAATCTGCAGGTATCTGATGCCGGAAGCTGTGATGCTGGAATTGGTAGTGTTGCTCTCAGAAGCTGGGGCATCTGCAGAGTCCAGCTCCTCGCCTGTACACAGCAAGCACAGCAACTTGTAAGCTTGGCTGCATGTGCTGGCTTAGCCTGCGCAAATGTGCTCATCCAATGTCACATCACCCTCCTGATCAGGGCTTAAAAGAAAAGCAGAAAGTGACGGGATGGTCGAGTAGGCACTGAGCATAAACCAGAGCAATCAGCAGGTCAGTCACGAACTGAAGGCGACACATGTTTTTATTTCCCCCACTCCACGAAGAAATGGCATCGCGGTTCCTCCACTTCAGCATGCTGTATCATTACATGCAACATCATCCAATCCTATATGTCAAATTGTGGCTACGCTTGTTTTTATCATGTGCATGTGATGCCCATTGAAACATGGACAAGTGCCGCTGAACTGTACAGTACGATAGATGTGCGTCTGCTTGGCTTTGCAGCAGACCTGACAGCCATCTCAGCCAATTCAGCTTATCAGATCTCAGGACAAAACATAGGTTTGGGGTGGTTGTTGCAACTTGCTTGGTTCGCTGCATCCTGCTTTCTCCGTTCGAGCACTGCATCATTTCACCCTGCCTTTCTTGTCTGCACTCTCCTCTGCTTGTAATACCTCCTGGCCAATGCAGGCATGCTCCTGCCCTGCCCAGTGCCCTCTGCCCCAACTCACCATACAGTACCCATGCTGCAAACCTCGGAAACTCATTCCTGCTAATGGGAGCTAGCCACTTGGCACATATGGCTGCCCTGAAGGGATCTTGTCCCGCTGCTGCTTCTAGTGCTGCACCACCATTGCCACACAGGCTGTAGTAGGTGCTGCATGCTACTGCCAAGCAGAAGCTGTTGAGCAGCACACAGTTCCACAGCTCCTTGCGTGTTGCGCCTGGCACTTGGCTGATGATCCTCAGGCGGATCAGCAGCAGCTGCACCCCATGTAGGGCACCTAGCGTCTACAGACAGCAACATATTTAAAGAGGCTCAACAGTACCAAGAGTAGAGTGGCTGCTTGCTGACATGGCTTCCCCCAATGAGATATCTTCCTGTGTGCCATGTTGCCCGAGGTGTAATGCACTGCGGGGTGCAACGCCTGCACTTACAGAGCAACTCCAAATGCAAGCCACCACTGCCACTGCCACAGCACCATATACAACTTTCAACAATATGTCGTAGCAAAAATGCCAAAGGCCCCACATGTATCAAAAGGCAAAAACTACCGTGAGGGCATTTACACAGATATACTTTCTGTGGCCCTACACCGGGGCCGAAACATGGCATGAATGAGCTATGTGTACAATTCTTCATTTCAACAATCCCATGCTGCTGAGACAAGTTGGGGCCTGGAGCACGATCTGCTGTTTGAGGTGCTGATAGCCACTTACTAGTAGCGAGTAGCACGCAACACTCAGTGCCAAGCTGATGTCTGCTTTGATGTCCACTCCCAAGGCCTCAAATGAAGGCAGGTGATAAAAAACGGCTGAGCACAGCCAGACAATGTACAGTGTGTACGTATTGATGAAGCCTCTGCGCAGATGAGAGAACTCTTAGCCTCTGCCTTATCCAGGATAATTCTATTTGTGGCTGTAGAGTATGGTTGAGGTGGTTCTGCATGATTGAAAGAACGCTACATGTTCCCCCTTGCAGCCAGCCAAAGGACAGTGATACAAGTAAGGGGCAGGGATAAGCAGCTATCCCTGTGCTAGATTTAATGCGATCTCCCTTGAATGTGAACAACAGGTGGACTGCTTATCAAAAGGGAAGGACAGATGCATAGAATATTGCTAAACTACTAGTACGGGGCTGACAATGGCATATGATCTATGCTAGAGAGCTGCTGGGGCTGCAGCAACTTACCTGTGTGCAGAACCCAGGCCCCTTCGGATGAAAGGGCGCATGTACACATAGGCAAAGAAGCAAAGAGCGCCTGCGGGAGGTGCATGATGGTATGAGGTGTTAGGGTATGGCATTGCCACCCCTGACGAGGAGGTAGGCAGTTATTAGCAGTTGGGATCTTAGATCCGGCACCAATATTACCATAAAGATAAAACCACTTCTTGTTTATGTCGTACTTATTCACGATGCCCTGCAATTAAGCCCATCCAGTCGTCGTCAGCTGATCCAGGGTACAAGTTGCTAAAGTGGGTCAAGTTGCACCACCTACCTGGGCGCTGTCGTTGCATATGTAAAGCAGGGCGAAGACACCCACAAGATACACCCCCAACTGTGTATGCTGGAAGGAAATGTGATCGTCGCGATCCCTGTCATTGCCTGCCATCGAGGTTTGCTTCCAACGTGGACAGTCCTCGTCAGTTCACTGAGCGGTACAAAGAATCAGGACAAGCGAGCGCAGGGCTGAGGCTACAAGCATTGCAATGTATGGACACGAAGGTGAATACAAGTATTGCAACTAAACGCCTGCATGCTAGCAAATAGGCTTTGCCTGCAGTGGGATGTCTGCTTCGGCACCTGCTCCATGCCTAATGGGGGAATCTCGGGGCACCAGATGGATCATACATACCAACGAAGCGCAATAAAACAACCCTGGCGTTGCATTCCCCCAGGAGCACGGGCTGAAAGCCTGAATTGAGTAGGGAATATGAAGTCACACTTGAAGGGTTCTGCCTGCCAATACCCAGCACAAGGAATTCCGCACCAGGAATAAAGCAAGGGGTATCCGCTGGTACATGATCTGCATGTCCCAGAATCCGGTTGGTGTCGTGCAAGACTTGCTGGCATGGAGGCCGCGTTATAACTAGTGCATGGCTGCTGTGTCTTTTGCTTGCGTCGTCGCTTGAACAGGCGCCATTGTGCGTGTCTTGCATTGAAGTTTCAGTCCACATAATGATTTCCATGGTTCTCCTCATGGGAAAGCCGCATATTACCAAGTAGCACTAGTAGAGCTGATGCTGCGATCCTCGCTCCCCAAATACCGGTTGTCTAGTAAAAATTCAGGAGTGCTCAGCGATCCAGCAAGCAGCAGTGTAGTAGCAAAGACTCAACTGCTAGTATGAGTGGATATGGTCCACCTTACGGGTATGGACCACCCAGGGGAAACATGGGCCCAAGGCCCTTCGGAGGCCCAGGGCAGGGAGGGCCTGGGCAAGGCTATGGTGAGCTCAAGCATGGACTGCACACGACAAAGCACTTACTCACTATGCAAAGTGTCAGCATGGAGGCAGGATGCGACATAGCAGCCAAGACAGCTGGTAGGATATCATGGGTGTGCCAAGCAAGGAATTCCTAACGTTATAGGTTGGCAGGATGCTGGTAGGACTGCTGGGCTTCATTGCGTGCTTGCATGCTTCTGCAGCATCTGCAGCAAGGTATCATCTTGTATGGAACAATCAATTGGAGCCTGCCTGTGTCTTGCTCTGCATTTAGGTGGGCCCCCTCAAGGCAGGTTTGGAGGCGGACCCGGGCCAGGGCAAGGAGGGCCTATGGGAGGCCCCATGGGGGGAATGCCACGCATGGGTCAAGGCGGACCCCCAGGAGGAATGCCTCGCATGGGGGGCTTGATGGCTGGAGGTGAGAGCCCTTGTCAAGCAGTAGGCTGAGTGATAACAGCAGCAGCTCTTGCAGAAGTCAGCCGTAAACCCTAGGTTGTCACTGCCTACACCAATCGTACTATCTCAAGACCAAGAGTACGAGCTGATTGTTTTGGAGGAGGAGCAGATTGCTCTACACAACATAGCAGCATACATGCATATCTTGGGTCCTCCACACAGGCAGCACTGCAATAGCCTGGTGCTACCCATAATCATGCTACAACATATGGTCCAGTCAACGTTGCTCCAGCCAGCTGAATGAGAGGCAGGTTATTGGCCTTGGGCAGGCACACAGGCAGGGCTGCAGAGCGAGCTAGCTGCGGGTCAGGCGGGCAAGGGGCCATGCTCCCTTCTATCACAGCCGGCAAATTGCTTCTAGATGAAGCAAACTGTGTCCTCCAACCCGCATAAACGCGAGAACAAGAGCTTACTGCAGAGGGAACAAATGTGTTCCACGCCATGGGTCATGCATGTATGTTCAGCCACCTACGCAGTTAGCAGGGCAGCATTGCATGGCAGCGGCAGTACAGATTGCCAAGATGGATATTGGCAGCATGAGGAAAGTGGTTGTCTGGCTGTTGATATTCCGGTATATTGCCTTGTCTTGCATGCTACTAGTTGGGAGATGCATCTTTCAGGGTTGACGCATGCAATACATACCTACTGTGGCACACCACTTCTCCTACACACTTAAAAGCCCTAACCACAACTCCGTCTCTTTGGCTAAAAGGCTGCCTTTCCATCCTGCTGCACCGCCTATAGAAGTGCCCCGCTGCCTCCCTCCTGTTGGCTGCATGCACTAAGACGTATTCGAGCGCAGCTCGGGATTACAGCAGCCTTACAGAAAGGCTTTAACTCTCAAGACAATTTTCTTCCTGCTGCTGCAGCGCCACCTCTGCGAATGCCACCCAGACCAGGTGGTATGATGCCAGGAGGCGGCATGATGCCTGGGGCAGGCCCTATGCCGTACATGGCTGGGGGTGCAGCCGCTAGACCCCAGCAAGACCTCATGCAAAGCAAGAGCACCACAATATACGTGGGCAAGATTGCTGCTACTTTGGATGATGATGTGATGATGAAGCTGCTTGAAGCATGCGGGAAGGTGAAGCAGTGGAAGCCTGTGAAGGACCCTTCCAATAATCAGCCCAAGGGCTTTGGCTTTGTGGAGTATGAGGTGAGGCAGGGGAATCTAGTGAAAGAAGTTGGGTTGGGATACAGTAGAGGGGCAAACAATGCTGATGCTGTTGTGCTTGCGCTTAGTTGTATCTGCAGCACTGCTTCTGGTAGTTTTCCAGACAGCAAGGGGCAGTGGGCGGTGTGCTTGTGCCTGCTTAGGTATGGAGGACTTGCTAGTTCTCCAGATTGCCAGCGAGAAGTTACCCGGGCTGCTGCTAATTGGGTGACCCGAACCATGGCATTGGGCTTGTGAGCAGAAGTTGCAATGAATAGGCAAGCAAGGGGCAGAGGATGTTGTCATGTGTGCGCAGACCCTTACAGCACTGACGAAGAAGTTCAAGATGTTTCTGAAAGACATATACCTGCTCTTTGTGCAGGATGCTGAGGGTGTGCTGCGAGCTTTGCGCCTGCTGAATGCTGTGAAGATAGATGGCCAAGAGCTGCTGCTGAAGAGCAACAGTGCCACGCAAAAATACCTGGAGGCATATGAACAGCATCGAGACCAGCTTAGGCGCCACAAGCAGCAGCAGAAGCAGGCACAAGCTGATGCAGGGGTAGGTCACTGGGCCTGGGTTTGATGGGCAAAATAGTGCGAACACTGGCACAACATGTAGCAGAAGTGATGTTCGAGGCGATGGGATGTCTATCAGGATATCAGATGTTGAGCCAGCATACAGCTGTGTTGGTAAAGCATAGGGGAGTTCGTTGGCAAGGAGTTTACAGGCATGGCAAGTAGTGGTAAGAGGTTGCAGAGAGGAGGCTGGTGGGTTTGTTTTTAGAGGTTGACTGGGTGGGATGCCTAGGAAGTTGATGCAGTATAAACTCTGCTGCTGTGGTTGTGCTCTCATATATGTGCAGAGGAAATGTAGCATTTTGCTTCCCCTTATTGCTCTTTCAACTCCATTTACTATTGTTGTAAGGGGAACATGGAATGCAAACCATCATCTTAACTGTGCAATCTCCACCCCCATGCCAGTTACGTTGGAGGTTCTTCGCTGTTACCTCGGTGTTTTTTGTGACTGCTTGAGGTGCAGGGCCCATGGCACTTTTTGCTATGGCATATCATGAAGCGTAATAGGGATTATGTCGGAGGTTGCCCTGCGTCTGAGGCCTGTATACCCTTTGTCACCAAAGTTTGCGTGTCTACTGCCTTGCAGGCTCAAGCAGAGAAGAAAGAAGGGGAAGAGGAGATGGATGAAGCCGCTCTGGATGAGGCCAATGACAATGCAGCCCTAGAAATCATCATGTCCATAGCAAGCGAGCGGGAAGCAGCTGCAGCAGCACGCAACGCCCGGGACGAGGCTGTGAATGACATCCTCTCGGGCGCTGGTCTGCGGCCGGGTGACTCCCTCCCACCCCCACCTTCAGGGGACCGGCAAACATCGGCAGCAAGCAGCGACCGTGATCGCGACAGGCTGCGCGATCGGGGGGACCGTGACATACGCAGCGGCGCCGGGCGCCACAGGGAGGACGACAGGGATGGAGATTTGCAGGACCGGGAGGAGCGCATGCTGGAGCTGGAGTTTGAGAAGGAGCGGGAGCGGCAGCGGCGGGAGGAGGCAGCTCGGCGGCGGGAGGAGGAGCGGGTGTACCTACAAGCTCTGCAGCGATGGGAAATGCATGAGAGGTGTGGTGCGGGGTTATGCGTTACCCAGCTTAGCTACTAGCTGCCTAGGGTTATGAACAAGGACAAGCTGTGACAACGGCAGCCATGCACGTCTGATATCAGCCGACAGCCATTGATAGGGACAAAGTACTGGAAGCAAACAGCCATGACAGCTGCAGGTTAGGGTCTAGAGCAGCCTGTTGTCAGGTTAGCAGCATACAGTGGGCAGTTGTGGCAGAAGGGGAGGGTTGCAGTGGTCAGGGCTTGGATGGACAGCTGTTATGCTGCTCATCATAAGAAGTTGGGACCAGCAGGGCAGCAAGCAGATTACAAGGAGACTTGAGGAGAGTAACTGGTTCATAACTGTAGAGATCGAAGCAACCTATGTTCCATGGACTTGGCAATACATGCAGATATCATCAGCGGCATTGCAGCGTAGACTTGTCTGGGTAAAGACACTACCTCTGCCTTCAAAACTAGCCTTGCTTGCACCCCAACAAGGTGTTAAAGCGAAGGTGTATGCTTGCCTGCACACCTGGGCACTGCTTTGCGGTGCACTGCTTTGCAGTGCATAGCGAATAGGCGGTTGGTTGATCCATGTTTTCACGTTTGCGAGGTATGAAGTGCTGAAACACGGGCAGTGTGGGACGGTTTGTGCCTGATTTGGGGCATTGTTTCTGCAGATGCCCTGTGGGAGCCATATCCATATTGCAGTGCTGCTCCTGATGCCAGTATTGAGTGCGTTAATTACATAATCATCCTCAAATGATGTGGCATGTCCTGACTTGCAAGAGAATAGGTGAGTGGCAGGGGGGAGTCAACAGCCAAGCACACTGCCAGAAATAATGAGGCGCTTTGTGGCCAAGGTAAATGCACAACTGCTTGCTGGCTTTGGCACTTAGAACACAAAAGCACAGGCATTGGGAAAGGGTCGAGGGGGGGGGGGAGCCAGGACAGCCAGCATCAGTGGACTCGAGTGAGTTAAGCCTGGAGAGACAGTACCACGGCTCAACCTGTGCAGGATACTATGTGATGTTGCGTATCTTGCTGGTTCTGTGTTTATGGATCTTACCCTGACGGTCGTCGCTGGACTTATGACACATTGTTTTATGCTGGCCTTGTTTAAAAGTCCCTTGCAATCTAAAGCATGCAAACTGCAAAGTATCAAGTGAACTTGAAATGGAAAATAAGAACACTGATACATCGAACAGAATGGTCTGTGGAGATTAGTACTGCTGTTTGACTTTACTAACGCTGTCGGGTTCACTAACGCTGAGGCCCTTGATCGGGTGCGGGCAAAAAGAATGGACTACCTCGTCCATGGTTTTCACAGAGTAGCATGACGAATCACTGCTGCAGGTGGGAGGCTTGTGTTGACGTTGTCAGGTTATAGAGTCTCCTGCTTGCCATTATATCTGTGCTCAGTGAATGCTTCTGTGGAATCCGAGGGCTTCTGCATGTGCTATATTGGCTGGAAATGGCAGGATCTTTATGATATTTGCACCTGGTAGTTTTGCAGTGCGGCTCAAGGCTAGAGGTGAGCATTTCATACCAGCATATCCTCCAGAAAACAAGTGTGTGCATTTCAGGAGCTACAGCAGAAGGAAGTGCGTATGCATCCAATTAGCAGGACCTTCCTCCCCATAGAGAAAAATGTATCTCAGCTGGCTTGCGTCGTTTCTGCAACTGCTTGCCGATGTGATGCAGGGACTTCTTGGGGCGCCGGGAGCGTGAGAAGGACAGGCTCAAGGACATTGACCGAGAGAGACAGCGTCAGATCAAGCGTGACCTGGATGCTGCAGACACGGATGATGAGATGGAGCCTTGGGAGCGGCCGCCCTTGAGCAGAAGGTGAGGGGCATGCTTTATAAGGGTACAAATTACATGCTTTATAACATTCCACTGTTTAGATGGTTGGAGTTGCACGGCCCAAAGCTGTGCAGTAATCTATCTGTTTATACTGACTGTGGAGTACTGAAGGCTCAGTCCTTGGGAGTTAGTTGATCCCAAGGTGGCATTGTTGCACTCTATGGTGCTGCAGGGGATTCTTTACTTATGCGCTTAGGTTCAAGTGGGAATTGTTGCTGGCTGTTGAGGCTTCGGAGGGTTGAATCTGCACATGTGTTTAGGATGCTCTGAATGAGTGTATTGGTATCAAAGTGCCAGGTCCGCAAGACACAATTGGGGAAGGGCTGTAATGCAGCTTGTCACACCGTGTACTTAAGTTGGATTGCAAATGATCTGGAGATGTGTGCGGAAACCGCAGGGGTGACATTGCTTGTTATCTGCTCAGTCTCTTATCTGAACAGCCTCGCTGCTGTATTTGAATGCTCTGCAGCCGGCGTATGGAGGAGTGGCGCAAGCGCAGGCAGCGGGAGCAGGATGAAGACCGGCTAGACCGCGAAGCTGAGCTAGAAGAGCGCAGAGCAGCAGGGTATGTGGATGAGGATGAGGACATGCCAGATGCCAAGCGGGTCAAGCAGGAGCAAGATGAGGTTGAGGTGAAAGAAGAAGTGAAGGAGGAGGCGGATCCTATCATGCAAGCGATGTTGGAAGCAGCTAAGAACCCTACTAGCACTCCTCCACATGCTATGCTACCAGGAGCTGCGTCCCCAGTAACCCCTCCAGAGGATAGTAAACCCTACCAGCCAGTGGCCACAGCAGCACCAGGGGCAGGGATGGGAGGAGCAGCAGCAGTAGGGTCTGGCCCCATGGCAGCAGCACCAGCAGCAGCAGGGGTACGTCCAGGGCGGGCGTTGGCATTTGGCACCAGGGGCAAGCCTGTGCTGAATGCTCTGTTTGGGGAGGAGGAAGAGGAGCAGACGACGAAGAGGAAGCTAGTGCCAATCCAGTATTCAGATGAGGAGCTGCGGGCGGTGCAGGATCACTCGGCAGAGGTAGCTGCTGCTGCTGCGTGTGCTGCTGTAGCTGCAGCTGGTGGGGGTGGTGTTAGTGAGCATGACAGCAAGCTGGAGCTGCGGAAGATCATGGACAACATACCAGTTACTACAGATGGAGTTTACAAGTGAGTAATGGGAGAGAGGCTACGAGGGGCACAGGCGGCAGCTGCGGATGCTGGGGTGGTGTTGAGTGGCAGAATGGGGAATGAGGATGCTTTAGATGAAATGTAAGTGAGTAATAGGGGGGAGGCATTGAGGGACGCAAGCGGCAGCTGCGGATGCTGGGGTGGTGTTGAGTGGCAGAATGGGGGATGATTGTGGTTTGGGTGGTGATAGCGCAGCATTGAAGCCGATGCAGGTGGACATAGGCACAGGGGCGCCAACAGTAGAAGCAGGAGGAGGAGATATTTAGATGGATTCCGCAGTGGCTACATGTAATACTGCTGCTTCATATAGCTGGAACTTGCCAGGCCATGAGAAAGCCATTAGCATCAAATCCCTGGGCAGGACAGAGCTATCTTGCGGGAGCATGACAGAAGCTATGAATCGTCCTCAACCGGCTAGCTGGGTGCTTCACAGTTGTGCTAGCACGCCAGCAACCAACAAACAATAATTTAAGGTGCGGCAACCGCAAAAGGGCTGCTAGGTGTTGGGTGGGTTGTGTCCAGTTGATGGTTTGGCGGTCAAGATCTACACATTTAAGCCCTTTACCATTCAAGTAGCAAGTGGTGAAAGCATGGTGCGTCTCTGCCGTAACTCGTGTTAAAGTTATGCTGGCGACATTGCATCAAAGCACTTTTGCATGCCCTTGTACCTGGCTGAGTTGTGGCATCAATAGTAAATAGCTGTGCTGTGTTGCCCATGCAGGTACCCTATCAAGTGGAACCACTTCAATGCTGCCAGCCAGGCCAAGGTGGCTCAGTGGGTGGGCAAGAAGGTCAAGGAGATGCTGGGGGCGGAGGAGCCCACACTGGCAGACTTCTTTGTGCAGCTGTTGGCACGGCATACACCTGCAGGTGGGGCTGGGGGCTTCTAGCGAAAGTTATAGGTTTTCTAGTTTTCAGCTGGCCCATGTGGGCAGCTTGCGTGCTGCTTGAGGAATTTGAGTAGGGTCCATTTTGAAGTGGGCCCCCTGGTACCAAAGACAGGCCAAACATGATGTTTGTATGAGTTGGGAAGGGGCCATTTTTAAGTTGCAAACTGAACATCTTACTGATAAATTTTATGCATCGGCTGTTCATCACACATGAGAGATGAGTTCATGAGGACTGCTTGGGTGGGAGTTGGCGCTGCAGAAACAACGGCTTTGAGACTCTAAGCTGGGGGACTGATGCAGCATCAGTATACTTGCTTAGTGCTTCAAGCTAACATTCTGAGCCCTGCAGCCCTGCCTGCATGAATCGGTTGAACATCTCAGGCTTGGAATGGCGGCCAATATGCATTTGATCCTTCAAAACTAGAGAGTCGCCCCAACCCATGGGGTCCGTTGTTGCTGTACCCATATGTTGCTTACTGATGCTGTGGACCCTGCACAATTGAGTGTCAGTGCTTTGTCATACTAGTGTTTTGCCACCACACGCTGTGACAGCAAACCGCACTGTAGCTGTGGTTTGGCCATTTAGTGCTCTTACGCTCTTGCTGTTGCTATTTTGTTTGCAGCAACCATGGAGCAGGAGGCATTCCAGATATTGGAGAAGGACGCAGCTCCCTTCACCCTCAAGCTGTACCGCATTGTGATCCATGAAACAGAGAAGAATGCGTTGGGCATCAAAGACTAGTGTGACGGGAGCAGAGACTTCTGCATCTGGTGGACATTGACAGGGGAATGTTCCTTTGACATCGCAGTTAATGCAGCCAAACGGTGTGTCAATCAACAACTAGCTTGATTGACTGCGCCTGTCCCAGACATGCTGCATGCAGTGGGAAATCTTTGTACGCAAGTAGATTGGTGGGGGTTATGCTGTGTCCCGCCCATCAGCTAATTCTGCGCGCTGATCGCGTGTGGCTGGCTGGCTTACGCCAAAATGTACTTGCACGCCCTACTGTCATGTCCATGATGTTGCACCCTACTTGTGCGTTTCTGTTCGTGGGGGCCACTGGTTGTGTGGACCATGGTGCGTGCAGTAGGGAGGGAGCGGGCCTATGAGTAAAGGTCTCCTCTACACGGCCTTTGCATGTTCCCAGACGCTGTCTATCCATGTGACCGGACTGCGTCCTTCCTTACGGTGTGAACATGCATGGGGTGACCAGGTGGCTTGGCGGTGGTCTGCCATGGCTTCTGTCTTCTTCACAAGGAAGGCGCTCTAAAGTTTTAGTATTGCAGCAGACAAAGACTGCTTCATGAAGGAAACTGGTGGTGGTCAGCGGGTGCTCCCTCGGGACCAGCGGCGTGCAGCTTCCAAACCTCTTGCCAGCGGAGTTTGCTGCTGCGGTTCCTCTGGGGCCCTTAAATCGTGCCTCAAGCATGTATCCACTCTGTCATGCACGAACCAGCAAGGCCGACCTGAAATTTTGAGGGTGGAAAGGCAGTACTTGGCTCAAACTGGACTGATAGGCGGTACAAACAGAGTATTTCAATCGTCCGTATTCTCATCAAGTAGTAAGGCAGGCACGCCTCATGTCGTGTAAGGACATAAGCAGCCATCACATGCTCGACCGACGAGATCGTTAGGCAGTCCTTAGCAAGCGGCCCGATGGGTCTCGCATCTGCCTGCGTCAAGGCGGTTTTGCTTGTTGCTTTGCTAACTGCAAAACCAGGTGCTTCTCTGGACACGTTAAAAGAGTGCCCCATCGCTTATCTTCGGCACAACATCTCGAGTATAAAGTCTGGAACGGCATTGCCCTACCTTTTTGGCGGCATATATGCACGACCTGGATGCGCTGTTTGCAAACAGAAAGCTCTCTGGCCGATCTATTGCGGAAGGCAAAGCACTGGGATCGACTATTACGACAGGCAGCTTTGCAGCCAAAAGACTGTGAAGGCAGTGGTTGATGATGTCCTGCAGCTTGAGGATGTTGGGGCTCTAACGTTGACCCCCTGTGATCTCTGGGGCTACATGAGAGGAGGGACAACATGGATCCTGGGGTACGTACATAAAGCACTATAGACTCCTGCTAGTCCGTATTGGAACCTTCAGCTAGACCCTAGGTGGTTGCGGCACCTGCCAGAAGCACTACAGATATCTCAGACAGGAGCTAACATCAGCCCCAAGCTTAGCCTGGTAGCCGTTTACTACAGCTACTATAACATACCACCAGGCTGTATATTTGCAAACAAAAGCAAGCAGCTGCAGATCTTTTAGCACATGGTGCACATGGGGGCTGTACAGCACTCCAGTTCCATGCATGGGAAGGGTACCATGTATTCCTGAAATGCTTGTGTGTTGTTCAGGGACTCCATGAGCGAAGACTTCTTCAGAGCTTTGAAGTGCTTCCTTGTGGAGTTCTACGACATGAAGCAGTACCATGCCAGCACCAACTACACTGCCCTGCACTACCTCAATGACATCCCAAAGGTTGGCAGGCCACAGTGCTTGCATCTGTTGGGCAATGCCCGATTATGCCTGGTGAGTGTCTGTGAACCATCCAAAGAACATCGCTTAAGCAGCAACCTGAACAGCAATATAGCAGGCTCCTGAATCCACTTTCGGTACCTGAAAACAGCAGCAGGTGTTTAAAAGAATATGTTGAGCATAGTTGAAGCATAAGATTTTTGCATTGGAACGGCGGTAGCAGTAAAGGAAGTAGCAGCAGTATAGCAGCCTCCTCAGATCATCTATGGTACTTGAAAAACAGCAGGAGGTATTGAATTCTGATGGGCGTCATTAGAGCATATGCAAATTGCAATTGGAGCGGCAGCAACAACAGAGGAGACAGCAGCTAACTCACGGCATTGCTCAAAGGTAGCAAGAGGTGCTCATTATATCTCTGCAGCATAAGCAAGATGCTGTTAAAGCAGCAGCAGAAGCAGCGTATCAGGCTCCTCGCTCTCACCATCACAGAATGGTGCTCAGCAATACCCATTGTGCACTTTTAGGTAGCTTGCCGCATTTCCTTGCAGCATTTCCAGCCATAACAAAGGGATGCAGACCACCTTGCATGCACAGATTGTTGCACTTTTGTTGTGTTTGTAACAGCTTAATCTGAAGTGCAAGACCTAAGGCACTTTTGCTGTTGGTGTGATTTAGCTTTTTGAAACTCTGCTTTGGTCTGATGGTCTGATCAGGATGGTTGACTCCTTTCAATCCTGTATCAACAGCATGGCTTTGCTGCTTTTGCTCCTTTGGCCCAGATACATGTGGTCACTGGCAACCTCCTAACACGAGACCAAGTCGGCATCCTTCCCATCCTACACGACAATGGCAACTCTGATGACATTTTTGTCATGAACTTTGGACTATGGCACCCTGAAACAGCAAAAGGCAAAGCAGGCTATACTGACAACCTTCACCGCCTGGGCATCTTCTACAATAAGTCTAAAGACGACTTCCCTTATCAGTTGTTCATGGAAACTCCTAAACAGCACTTTGACAGTGAAGGTGGGGATTTCCAGGAAGAGTGGAAGCATGGGAAAACGGCACGACATGCGCCGTATGTGTGCCAGCCTGTGACAGGGGTGAAGCTTAATCGATATGGGGCTGTGAAGGCAGAGGCAGGCAATGCTGCTGCTGTCAGGGTGGCTGAGGGCAACTGGAGGAACAAGGAAGCTCGCTCCATCCTCCGCGAACAGTATGGGATGCCGTTGGTCCCTGTTTATAACATATCCGTTCCAGGATGGTACATGCATAGGAGGAATGACATTGGTCCTGAGTGCAGTCACTACTGTCACCCCTCGTCACCGCAGCTTTGGGTTTACATGTTGTATAAGACTCTAGAGGGGGTTGGGGTGAGGAAACTCACTGCAGAAGAAGCAGCTGGGAAGGCACAGGACAGGAGCTGTGTGACCATATGGGATACGCATGAGAAGGCGGTGCTTCATGCCAGCAGATCAGCACAGCAGCAGCACCAACACCAGCATTACAGGGAGAGGGGTACGCCAGGGGGGTTTGGGACTGATAAGATTGTCTGAGGAAGCCGCCCTTTGCTGGTGAATAAAGGGAGGCAAGGGTCATGATAAGCCATACAATATGAGTATATAATGCTTGAGAGGGGAATACACATATCATTTGGGGGCAGCTGCTTGCTTGCTTACGTAGCAGGGATCCATGCGATCAGGGATTTTCTTGCAAGGTTTTAAGTGCTGCAAAGGGCATAAGCAGCAGCATGATAGAGAGAAAGAGAGCTACACACTTTGGGATGTGAGAACTGCTCCACGTCCTAGGCACTAGATAGCAGCATGATATGTAGTGTCACTTGCTTAGGATGCTTTGTATAGCCTCCCTATTCGGGGCACGTGGGTGATTGTGTAACACAGCACTGCAGTGCTTCCCTCCTCTGGGGCAAAGTGTGTCACTACGACTGTATGTAAGAGCCCTTCAGTCGAGGTGTTGGGGATTTGGAGGTTGGAAACAGAGACGTATAGAGCTCTGATACATTGATTTCTGCGAAGCATGATCATAGTCCCTGCATTGGTGATATTCCAGATTGCGGTCACCATTTAGTAACCAGGGTTTAACAATATGCGTCTTAGTGGGTGCTGTCAGCCTGGAATGTCAATGTCGCTGTCTGTGTTGGGAACTGGTCGTCCAGGGTTTTATTGCACAGGTGATGGTGTAATGTAGAGCTGGTAACTGACCAGCTGCAGCAGAGATGATACACTTATGGTTCCTGCTTCTACTTCCGTGCGGGCTGGTGCCCTGGCAGACTTGTTTGGGTCAATGCCTTGGCAAGGGTTGCCAATGATGTATGCCTATCTCTCTTCCCATTCATGTAAAAGTTTCCACCTGCTGCCTGTCCATAGTGCCTGGCCGGTGGCAAATCGGGAGTCTCTCCAAGGATCCATCACTTTCTGATCCGAACTGCCATCTGCTAGGTAGTCCATCCAAGGCTTCCGTTCATGGGCTGCATGCCACTGGCTTCTTTGGGGGCGTTGTTGATATAACTTCATTTGGCAGTTGCTCTTTCGGCTTTTTGTCAAGGCCTGACCAGTTTGTAAAGCTTCATTTTAAATCAGGATGCATGGTGACAGGAGATACCGGTATGCCGAGACTGAACATATTTTTTGGAACGGCTTGAGGTGCGGGGCCTATGGCACTTTTTGCTATGGCATGCATATCATGAAACTATACAATGATAATATGAGACTGAACAGTAACTTAAGCTAAGCTAATGTGCTGCTGATGTTGATGTTGTTGAGGCCTGACCAGTATTGACCCGGTCTGCGGCAATGTGATAATCAGTTGCCAACCAGCGAATTAACTGGGGGATTCTCGCTTGCAACGATTCGTTCTCAGGTGCCTGCTTGCGCCATCAGAGAGTGCTCCCTTGTTGCTTCCGTTCCCTCGTTGCTGCACGTTGCTGTGATTGTCTCAGCCTTGAACAACTAGATGAAAGGTGCTGTGTCAGGAGGCCGTACGTGGCTGTATCATACAAATCCTGAAGTCAGCTCAAATCCCCTGATATGCTGGGCACTACTCTTAGAAGAAGCCCTTTCAGCTTCAGCTTTGTACGCCATACTGCTCCTTGCACCATCTGTGAATCCATGCAATACCACCATTAGTCCTGCCCAGCAGCCTCTTACAACAACTGCGCCTCATGACTGAGATCAATTCAGTGCTCTGGAACGATACGGCGATGATGATGAACAATCTGCCCAGGCTGTGATACATACATGCATTCAGACATCCACGCAGAACAGGCAACGATGCTTCTCCTAAATTTTGAGCAAAGTCCTGCCAACACGCCATCCAGCTAATACTCCCCCAAGTCCCAGGTCCATATACTGTGCAAACTCTGACACGCTCAATCTCTGACAGTGCTGTTTCTGAGTGCAAGCGACCTCAGTCTGGGTCTCAGCATACAGTAATAGAGAACAGTGTCAACCGAGACAAATCATTATGTTAGCACACCATTGATAGCCATCCTTGGCCACCACTAATTGACAGCTTCAGATCTAAAAAAGGATCTGTATGTCATAGGTGCAGATGTCTGAGTGGCTAACCAGTTCCAGAACCACAGCTTAGAGCCCTAGGCTACCTTCTTCAAACGCAGCCAGCACTATACAGAGACACAACAGTGCCACATGTCCAGCTATGAACGGAGTAAGACAACAAAACTAATGGTGCCATTGCTGTCGACAATGGTTGAGCTTTTGACCCAAGCCGAACATCTGCAGGTCTAATGCGCCACCAAGAGGCTTTGCTGGCAAAAGCGGCTGCAAAGGAAGAAAATCTCTTGCAAAAATCCTGGATAAAATTGACAGGGTGTGTCTCACGCACATGCATCCTTCTGCATGTGCGTGTAATAAGCGTCTAAACTAACCACACATCAGAGATTGTGACTTCCATGAGTATGCCCATTAAAAGCCAACAAGGGCACAACACACAGGTACTGAATGGTGGCCCCATCTCGCAAACCTCATGCATAGCCACCATTTATGGCTTGTCAAGAACTCCCCATCCCCACCATACATGTTGGAAGAACTGTGCCGTGGACATCTGACTTCCTGAACAGCCCCTATCAGAAGAAGCAACGCCGTAACCACCAAGCCCAGGCAGGATGTGCCCAAGCCCCTTCCTATCCCCCGGTCCCCACATATTCAACACGGAACGGCACCCCACTGCCCTACCCCTCTTAGGTTGCACCCACCCCACCCCACGTCCATTCCAAACAATACCAGATTCCCAAATGGCCCCATCACAGTGGGGCATCGGTGGGGGCAGCGCCACCCACAGGGAGCCAGCTCAGACTCCAGCATTATGATCAAAGTTCCTATCCAAGGGTGTCACACTGGCTGCCATCAGCCCTCCCTTAATCCCTGGCCAGCCTAAGTATATCAGGCCACCCCAGTCCAGCCCAGTCCGCTGACCAGTTACCCCAGTCAACAGCAGTACAAACCACCCCACACACATTTCCCAATAACGCTGCAAACCATCCCTCATTAATTCCCCCAAATTCCACCCACCGGCCACCCCATTGTGCTTCCAGTCCAAACAATCCAAACCGGCCCACTCACATCCCACAAGCCCGCTGCGACTCTTGCTGAGGCATGCCAGCCCTTAGCCCAGGTTCTCCAAGGTCACGGAGCGCTTCAGGTACCTCTGCAGGAATAGCTTCCCGGGATTGCAGCGCTCCGCCACATCCACCGTCAAGCATGCCTTCACAAACTCCTCCTCTGCTGGGTACAGCATCTTGCAGTAAGGGCTAGCAGGATTGTCCAGCTCAGCACCTGCGGAGCACAGACAGTGGCCAAGACCATGACAACTAAAGGCTTAGGCACCCAGGAGAATTGTTTTTGTGCTACAGACGAGAAAAGCCATATCTGCCCTCCTTTTCCTCCTGCACAAAAGCAGCCACATGGAATATCAATTTCACATCCAGCCCATAGTGTATAGTGCAGCATGAGGGATGGTACTCAGATACTGCTAGGCCTTAAGAAGGTGCTATGGTGGCAAAAAAACAAAGTATGGAATGCTATTGCAGCAGATAAGTACAGAGGAAGCAGAAGGAGAATGTCAACAAAGCAGCAAGGTTGCCTTATTGCGTATCCAGCCCAGGAGCTGGTCAGGTTGCACATGCCACAATCCTTCTTACATTCCTGCAGAATGACTTGCCAAGCTCAAGGCTACGATAGAGCAGCACAGATCAGCAGAATTAATGGCCCGTCAAAGGTAAGCGTCCTTTCTAAGTCCTAGTGATGTATCAGTACCCCGCCCATATTACACATTTTCACCAGAAACCCCTGTAAATACAAAGAGAGTGTTCTACAGCATTGCACCCAGTGCCCTGGCCGGTGCTTTAGCATAAAGGCACGTCCGTGAATCTCAGTCTGGAGGTTGGAAAAATGACCAATTTATTTATGACCAATTTGATCACACGATTCGAGCCTGAGTACAATTAGGATTGGTACAATAAATGTAAAGAACTGTAAATGGGCTTGCCTTTACTGTCGTATGTGTCAGCTAATAGACAGCTTATTCATCTTACCTGAGCGGCGCTGCATGCACTCCTCTTTGCTGACACCTTCATCCTCCCAAAGGTACCAGAAGGGCAGCCGGCCAGCCCAGAGGTGCAGCAGCAGGCAGCCAAGGCACCAGGTATCCACCCTCCTGTCATGATACGCCCCTGGCCGCATCTCGGGAGCCTGGTAAGCTGGTGTGAATGCCACTGTAGTTGCTAGCGACTGTGATGCTGTGAGTTGCTTACTGATGCCCCAGTCCCCTAACTTAGCCACCCATGGGGCAAAGCGGCCTGCTTTACTACCAGGAGGAGGGTTGCACAGCATGATGTTAGCCGGCTTGATGTCCCGATGCACAAAGACCACATCAGGGCTTGGCGGGGTCAGGGCTTGTATCATGAAATCAACCACCATTCTGCACAGCTCCGGCTCAAGGCCCTGTGGCTGCCCATCCTCCCCCACTAGCTGCTCATTAAGTACTCCCCATGGTGCATACTCCAGCAGTAGGCATGGCATCTCCTCGCCAGTAGAGAGCTGCACTGTGCCACACCCATAGCAGTCCAGGACCCATGACGACTTTGCAAGTGCATCCAAGGCCTGAAACTCCTGCGTGCACATGAGTCGGCCGCTGAGTAGCCATTGGCCAGGAGCATACCTGCTGCGCTTGCTTGGCGGCAAAGCAGCTTCTGGCAGACCCACTTTCAACACAAGCTTGTCAGGCAGTGGTTTTGGGCTTGGAGCCGCTGCTGCTTGGGTGGTAGAGGTGAGAGGAGCCAGGCCTGAGCTGCTTCTGGGTGCAGCTGCTTGCCCAGCCTCTATGCCTGCTACTGCTGTTGCTGCTGCTTTCCCTGCTCCCTTCCCCTCCCCTCCTCCTGCTGTTGCTCCAGCTTCTTCTAACCCTACCGCTGTCGTTCCTCCTCCTGCTGCTGATGCTGTTCCTGCCGCCTTTGCACCCGTCCCTGTTCCTCCTCCTGCTACTGCTGCTAGTTGTACTCCCCATGGCTCCATCAACCAAGCAGCAGCCTGAGCCCCAGTACCCACTAGACGGGCCACCTTCAGCTCAACCTGAGTGCCCATCCTGGCTGTGTCACGGCACTTAACGGTTACTGAAGTCCCAGGGGAAAACATCCCCATTATGATCTGCTGCTGCTTCTGGCTGAAGTCCTGATCATGCTCTGGAGCTTCAGGACCTCCTACTGGATGATATGCTTCATCTATTGCTGCTGCTGCTGCTGCTGCTGCTGCTCGGGCTACTGGCTTTGCACATTGGGCTGACAATGGTGCTGCTCCAGCTGCTCCTGCTGTTGTATTTGCCCGTTCTGCTGCTGCTCCTGTTGCTGCAATCCAGCCTCCCTTTTTAGCTGGTGGTCGTGCTGCTGCTGCTGCTGCTGCTGTGTCTGTCCTTTTTGCTACTGCAGCCCCTCCTGCTTGTTCTGCTGTGGCTGCACATCTGTCGTTTGCTCCGCATGGAACCCCTCCTCCTGCCCCTGCTAGGATCTGCTCCTCAGAGTTTATTCCAGCACTTCCTGCTGCTGCTGCATGATTGTCTGTTGCATTCAATGCCAGTAAAGCTGCTTTTGGCCGCCCACAAGAGCTAGCATTCTCTTCGACAGCTTGTTGATCACTGGCTTGACCTCCTAACGCTGTTTGCCCTGCTGCTGTTGGTTTAGCTACTGGAGGAGGTGGTGGGGACAGAGGTGGTGGTGGTGGTGGGGGCTGTGGTGGTGGTGGTGGTGGCGATAAAGGAGGTGGTGGAGGTGGGGCTGGGGGTGCTAATTTACTTGACAAAGTACCCGATTGAGGTACTTCTGCTGGAGCTGACTTCCGTGGTGGTGGTGGTGGTGGATGTGAAACCTGGTGTAAGGGCGCCACGGCCTGCTCCTGCTGGCCCCTTGGCATGTCTGGTGCTGAAAAGCTGCTCCTGTGGTCCATCTGAGATGCATGCTGAGCTGGTGGGGCATGGCTGGGTTGCAGCCAGGAACCCGGCACTGCTGCAGAGCGTTCTGCTGATGCCCAGCATGAGCGCGATTCTGGACATGCTGTAGGCTCAGAAGCTGGCTGATATGGAGCTTCGCCAGACTCCAGCCAACCTGCATTCGCCTGATCTGCTGTTGCTGCAACTGGCCCTTGCTCATGATATCCTTCTAGTCCTGCTCTGCTCTGTGAACCCCACCCAGTTCTTGCTGCTGTCTCTGGTAAGCCACCACTTGCCTCCTCCCACCTGCTGCTGAAGTGCCAGGCTTCCTTTTCTGGTGCCACCGCAGCTGCAGCTGGTGTCTTCAACCGTTTGCGGCGTGGCTGGGATGTGTAATTGTCAGCGGCTGCAGCTGCACACACTCTACTACTAGGACCCCCAAAGAACGGGGCAACATTGGATGGATTGCTGTAGGGTTGCTGCGATGGTTGCCACTGCGCATGGAACCCGCCGCTACCATCCCCAACATGCTGTGCTGGAGGGTCAGAATTGACTGGATTGCTGTATGATTGCTGGGGTGGTTGCCACTGCGCATGGAACCCGTGGCTAGCATCCCCAACATGCTGTGCTATATGATGCCTGTTAGAGTCTTCTTCAACCATTGTACTGCTTGGCGCAGCCCAGGGTTGCGGCTGCCAGCCATCACTGTTGTCCTGCTGCTGACCTGGCCAGCAGGAGAGCTGAGGATGACATGTGGCTGAGTTTGGGACCAGGGAGTCTGCGAAGTTGTAGCTGTGTAACAGTGGAGGATGACTAGATGTCTCAGCATGTTTATGCAGCTTGCTGGTAGTTGTATAGCTGCTTGGATATGGGCTGGTAGAGTCTGAGATGAAAGCAACGGCACAAGGGGATCCAGCAAAAGTAGATTGGCATTTCAGCATAACATGTCATCGTGCTCTCTAATGTACAACCTGAGAATGAATGGGATGTCACAAAGACACCATGCCTGAGGCCAGCATCCCCTATATAAAGACACACCTGATGAGCTGGCCCAGCAACTTGGTCCTTACTGACAACTATGGCTGCCTCAGCTGCCAGGATTGTACGATAGTAGGGCGTCCTACAGCCATGTGCAAGTGAAGGTCCGTACGTTCGTGTAAGATTATTGGATTGGTCAAAGTACACCTAGTGAGTTGGACTCGGTTGCTGCTTACCTGACCAGGCCCTCTGTATCTTCCATAGAGAGCTTCGGATACGTCTTCAAGACAAACCGTGTATATATCTCTCCCTACGGCATGTCTCTCTGTTCATGATAAGTCATTTCATGATACGTTTCCAGCCTGCATCAAACAGGGCCGGCAACTGCACCGTACTGGTGTAGAAATGAAGGGTCACATGACTCTTAGCAGCAGCCGGACCTATAGGGCGTAGTTCGCTGCTCTTTTTTTTTTTTTTTTTTTTTTTTTTTTTTTTTTTGAGACGCAAGTACTTAAGTACGTAAGTGAAGTAGAAGGAAGTGGAACTAACTAAGGACTTCATGACGCCCCTAAAAAGGCTACGGAGTGCCAGTGCCAGTGTTCTTGCAGTTACAAATGCTGGCGCCAAGCTTGTTCACAGTATCACCTAAAGCTGGAATCTGAGAAAATACCTATGCTTCGTCGTTATGTTGACACCATACTTGTTGCGCTCTTTCACCGCGAGCAGCCTGCTTCAGTTTCACGGTTTGTAACCACCTCTATGCCTTATTTCAAAGTTCACGGCGCTGCACTTAGCCTACGTTCTATTCTGGAAATATTTCTGCCGAATCTAGTGTACAAGTGGCTATGCTAGTGTGTATGCAGGAATGCTGGCCATGTCTCCGCAATTGCTTTCACAGTCGTCAAGGTGCGTCAATATCCGGCAGAATCGCGCTAGACAGGGTTCATTCGTACATGCAGTAGTGCCCCTGAGCCATGTGGAGGATATCCTCATCACTCTTGGTCGTTACCTCGCTCAAGAGCTGTGCTGCAACCACGATGGCATTGCGTTGGCTTCAAGCCTCGCACCGCCCTGTGGGTTAATCGAAGGCCCCTTTCCCTGCACACCCTACAGCGTTGGCCCCAGGCCTCGCTCGGGGGCTGTGCTGCAATCGGGATGGCACTGTGTTGGCTTCATGCCTCACACCGCCCTGTGGGTAAGTCCACGGCCCCTTTCCCTGCACGCCCTACAGCGTTGGCCCCAGGCCTCGCTCGGGGGCTATGCTGCAACCGGGATGGCACTGCGTTGGCTTCAAGCCTCGCACCGCCCTGTGGGTTAGTCCAAGCCCCTTTTTCGGTGATATCCTCAAGTGGCCCCTGCTTCTCTTGGAGCCTGTGCTGTGCCTAAGGAGGATCTGGAGCAACGGCAAGCTGTGAGCTCCATGGCTACATGCAGGTGCGGTGAGGAGGTGGGGAGGAGGCGGAAAGGTAGCTCCTAAGAGCAATGGCACAGTGCGTGGTTGATTTTCAGCTTTTATGCATTTACCACATATGCCTCCAGAAACCAATCGTCAGACTGCAGAAGTTCTAGTAACGATCTATCATAAGACAGAAAGTGATCTGGTGTACTACTTGCAGGTGCTTCATGGATGGCCGATGTGTTGCAAGAATGGCACCAGTCCAGAGTGACATCACCCGCCTGCAAAGATAAGTGTTGTAGCCTGTACCTTGCCCCTTACATACCATGTAATGCAGTATGTTAACACGCCAGTCATTTAGTTGCTGCCTTTCCGCTAACTGCAGCCACTGTGCCTTTGCACCCCGGCTGTTGATGTTCTTGCCGCTGCTACCACTGTGCTTGCATCCCGGTAGTAGTTGATCACTCGCTGCTTTTCCTATGACTGCAGCCACTGTGCCCTTGCACCCCGGCTGTTGATGTTCTTGCCGCTGCTACCACTGTGCTTGCATCCCGGTAGTAGTTGATCACTCGCTGCTTTTCCTATGACTGCAGCCACTGTGCCCTTGCACCCCGGCTGTTGATGTTCTTGCCGCTGCTACCACTGTGCTTGCATCCCGGTAGTAGTTGATCACTCGCTGCTTTTCCTATGACTGCAGCCACTGTGCCCTTGCACCCCGGCTGTTGATGTTCTTGCCGCTGCTACCACTGTGCTTGCACCCCGGTAGTAGTTGATCACTCGCTGCTTTTCCTATGACTGCAGCCACTGTGCCCTTGCACCCCGGCTGTTGATGTTCTTGCCGCTGCTACCACTGTGCTTGCATCCCGGTAGTAGTTGATCACTCGCTGCTTTTCCTATGACTGCAGCCACTGTGCCCTTGCACCCCGGCTGTTGATGTTCTTGCCGCTGCTACCACTGTGCTTGCACCCCGGTAGTAGTTGATCACTCGCTGCTTTTCCTATGACTGCAGCCACTGTGCCCTTGCACCCCGGCTGTTGATGTTCTTGCCGCTGCTACCACTGTGCTTGCATCCCGGTAGTAGTTGATCACTCGCTGCTTTTCCTATGACTGCAGCCACTGTGCCCTTGCACCCCGGCTGTTGATGTTCTTGCCGCTGCTACCACTGTGCTTGCACCCCGGTAGTAGTTGATCACTCGCTGCTTTTCCTATGACTGCAGCCACTGTGCCCTTGCACCCCGGCTGTTGATGTTCTTGCCGCTGCTACCACTGTGCTTGCACCCCGGTAGTAGTTGATCACTCGCTGCTTTTCCTATGACTGCAGCCACTGTGCCCTTGCACCCCGGCTGTTGATGTTCTTGCCGCTGCTACCACTGTGCTTGCACCCCGGTAGTAGTTGATCACTCGCTGCTTTTCCTATGACTGCAGCCACTGTGCCCTTGCACCCCGGCTGTTGATGTTCTTGCCGCTGCTACCACTGTGCTTGCATCCCGGTAGTAGTTGATCACTCGCTGCTTTTCCTATGACTGCAGCCACTGTGCCCTTGCACCCCGGCTGTTGATGTTCTTGCCGCTGCTACCACTGTGCTTGCATCCCGGTAGTAGTTGATCACTCGCTGCTTTTCCTATGACTGCAGCCACTGTGCCCTTGCACCCCGGCTGTTGATGTTCTTGCCGCTGCTACCACTGTGCTTGCACCCCGGTAGTAGTTGATCACTCGCTGCTTTTCCTATGACTGCAGCCACTGTGCCCTTGCACCCCGGCTGTTGATGTTCTTGCCGCTGCTACCACTGTGCTTGCATCCCGGTAGTAGTTGATCACTCGCTGCTTTTCCTATGACTGCAGCCACTGTGCCCTTGCACCCCGGCTGTTGATGTTCTTGCCGCTGCTACCACTGTGCTTGCACCCCGGTAGTAGTTGATCACTCGCTGCTTTTCCTATGACTGCAGCCACTGTGCCCTTGCACCCCGGCTGTTGATGTTCTTGCCGCTGCTACCACTGTGCTTGCATCCCGGTAGTAGTTGATCACTCGCTGCTTTTCCTATGACTGCAGCCACTGTGCCCTTGCACCCCGGCTGTTGATGTTCTTGCCGCTGCTACCACTGTGCTTGCACCCCGGTAGTAGTTGATCACTCGCTGCTTTTCCTATGACTGCAGCCACTGTGCCCTTGCACCCCGGCTGTTGATGTTCTTGCCGCTGCTACCACTGTGCTTGCACCCCGGTAGTAGTTGATCACTCGCTGCTTTTCCTATGACTGCAGCCACTGTGCCCTTGCACCCCGGCTGTTGATGTTCTTGCCGCTGCTACCACTGTGCTTGCACCCTGGTAGTGGTCCATTGGCTGTCAATGCTTCTTTGACTGTTCCATCACACATGCTTTGCCTTCCAGTAGTCGTATAGCAATATATGAGTAACGACTACATGCGAGCAGTTTTAGTAGGGACATTCGGCATGCGCCAGTACATGATCAGTTCGGTAAAGTTGGCTCTTATTGAGGCACCGCTCTCTGTTGTATCCCATAAGCTGTTCTTTGCTCTCATAGTAGGGCTTTCCTTTACTGCATGTGCAGGTACTACTGTGTGCTCTACAGCTATTGAAGGCCTGCCGCATGCTCCAGTGTTGGCCCTAGACCTCACTCAAGAGCTGTGCTGTAAGATCTACATATCTGGAGCATGGGCAAGCTGTCAGACTTCATGCAGGTGCGGTGAGGAGGTGGTGAGGAGGGTGAGGGTTTGTCTTGAAGGGCAATGGCACGGAAGTGTGGCTGGGTTGGGTTGAATTGCAGCTTTGGCACGTCTATGCCTGCAGAAACCGCTATTCTGATTGTTGGTCTCTCATACGACGGGAGAGGGGTCTGCTGTCTCATGTGCCTCTGTCCCAGTAATGGTGTAGCAGTGCTCAGGTAACGACTGGAGTACACCCTTTTATGAAGAATAGTTTTGGCAGGAGGCAGTGAGACAAGCATGAAATTTAGCAGGGCGAAGTTTCTATTTTAACCAGAGCAAGAGCCCCATCTAGCAGCATGCCCATGCATTTAGCCTGCTGTCTGTTTCATGGAGGGGTCTGATGTATAGCCCTCAGCCCTCTTCAGCAATCATTTAGTGGACTTGCCACGGCGTGGACTGGCAGATAGTTTTAACAAGGCAATTTAGTTCAGGCTGGTGGCCCTTTCTCATTCTGGTACGGCTTCTGCTTTGCATGAACCGTTCTGGCACATCACTTTGAGCAGCTCGCCCACGCTTTGCGTCTCGTTGTTGCTTCACCATCTGCTGATTTCGTTGTCTGTGCCCAATCTGCATAGCAAAGTCGTTATTAGCAGGGCACTATCAGCCAAACAGCATAGTGTGCGTTTAGCAGGGCAAAGTTTGCATCAGTTGATTTGCAGCTCTCACCCATTTGAGGATCTTGTAAGCTTCCTTTCCTCACTTTCCTGGGCTGTCTTTCCATGCACCTGCAGGTTTAACCATGCGCTCAACTATTGTAAATCGCAGAATAACCGCATTGTTACCAGCAACAAATACCTGTATGCACCCAAATCAACCATTGATGATGCATTAGAGGACGCTTGCCAGTGCTGGCGGTGGTGGACTAGCAGATAGAAGGGTGTGTGCTGAGATAAGTGTTATGATGTTTTGAACCTAGGACAGGTCTCTGGATAGTGTGCGTCTGTAAAGGGACAGCGGACTGTGTGGCAGGCAGTGCGGACTGCCGGTGTTGGGCAGTTGGTGGTAGCGAGGCGGAATATGCGTGACCGAAGGCCATTTAAACAGATTACCAATTGGCTCCATTAAAATTGCGATTGCATATAGTGATGAAGTCTGTCGATCAACCAGCTCAACACGTTTATGGGTATCAAACTGTCCGTAGTGGTCTGCAAGCCATTGTCTTTCAGTTGGATCCATCCAATTGTGTGGTTGGTTTGGAACTGGACAGGCCGGACATACACTGACTGCCGGCTACCAAGGGATCAGGGGTGCTAGCAGCCAGTGTAAGACTTTCTCATGCGAGTGCTGGGGATTAAGCACCTGAGCCCTTCAGAACCGCCGATTCAAACGGCTGGGACGAACAGATCAACCACGGCTTTGCTCGATTATGTAACCTAGCGTGCTGCGCTTTATGCCAGGCTGCATCAGTACGATCGTACGATTATAACGCATCGCCTCGGCACCAGTTCGAGTCCAATTGCATCAGGAGCCTTGCCAGACGGAGAAGCATGTGTACAATGGGAACTCGAGGGAGACAGCTAGGGACCCAGGGGTTTGCAGCTAGATAGCCTATGATCAAGCCTTACACTAAGGGGTCCCTGAGGCCTTCAGTTCTTAACTCAGCAAGCCTTTCAGCACATGAGGGGCAATTTTCTTCGTTCTGCATGAATAGGTTTCAGTTTTGTTCCAGGACCAGTATTGCAAAATATGAATGAAGGGGAAGCCGAAGACTCACCGACACCTACCTATAAACCTATAAATGCACTCTGAGATCCAGATGGTATATGGGTTTATAGGTTCCCCTTCCCATTGGCAAACCCTGCTGCAAGAACGTGATGTGAAGTATTCCCTTTTGACAACACTCATCTCTATGTGACTTACTACAACCTATAAAACCTATAAACCTATAAATCTAATGAAACCTTCTCACTACAACCTGTTTTATAGGTTGTTTTCAACCTATAAAACCTATAAAAAGCTTATTTGGTTGCAGAATCTCATAGCATCAGTTTCCGCTAGCCTGCTGTGCACCAACCTTGTCGTAGTAGCATAATTATATCCCCCGCCCGTGGGCTTAGACCTACCTATAAACCTATAAATGCACTCTGAGATCCAGATGGTATATCGCGTAATAGGTACCCCCTCCCATTAGCAAACCCTGGTGCAAGAATGGTGGTAAACTATTCCATTTGACAACACTCATCTCTAGGTGATTTGCTACAACCTATAAAACCTATAAAACCTATAAAACAGATGAGAGTCTCTCACAATAACTCGATTTATAGGTTGTTGCAACCTATAAAACCTATAAAAACCAATGTCGATTGCAAAACCCTCACAACATATGTTCAGTTGTTGTGTGTCACCGTAGTGCACTTATGGAACTCCACACACAGCCTGTGCACATATGGAGCACCCCCCGTGAGAGCTCTAGAGTCTCCAGGGGTCCCTACAGACTTGTGGAATTCCTCACTACCCTGCCGCCAATGAGGAACTCAGAGCCCCTGGAGTCCCTGCCAACCAGTGAGAAACCCACAGTGCGCCCATCCGCCAGCTGCCAGGACCCTTATCCGCCAGCTGCCAGCTGCCAGGGCACGGTTGTTCCAAGAGGCAGTACAGGAATTCCAGATGTGGTACCAGAAAGTCCACATTTCTCACTAGTGTGGACACTTGTTCTA